>JAUNZO010003823.1:0-316021 GCA_031894775.1 Chloris gayana | reverse complement strand
GCTGTGATCGGATCAGATTTTTTTTGCTGCAGCTGTTGCTGTTGCTGCGTATAGCCTTGCTGCTACAGTGCTCGCAGCAAAAAAGCCGCAGCAAAATCTGTTCCGATCAGGCCCTCAGTTATCGGGAAGCTCACATTAAGCAGTGTCTGTGACCTGCTACTACTAGGCTGTCGGCAAGTTTTGCCTAGACGCGGCGCGACCATTGCCCAAGGTACCGAGAAAGGCCCAATTTTGCTGCCACAATTCGTTTACAAAATACTCTCACCATTTCTTTTCTTGAGAATCAAATACTCCCACCATTTACTATGCACAAAGTAGAACATGGAAAGGAGTACTACGTCTATCTTAATATATCTAAAACGCGTACGTTTACTCGTAAAAGAGCCACGCCACGTCATCACGCGAGGTTACAGCCGTTAGATCGATGAAGGAACAAAAACCAGCCGCTAGATCCATTCTCTAGGATTTTTCATTGAGGCCCTTCTAGAAATGTCTAAACTACATCTTACAAACTGGTTCTCCCACCTTCTCTTAGATTCATTTTGATTAAAAAAATTGAGATCCTCTCCGTCCGCCCATCGTCTTCCTCCTGCTCCATTCCAACATCCCGGCGGCGGCGATGGCGGCGACTCAGCGCGGGCTGACGGCGATCTCGAAGCGGCCTACTACAAGCGAAGGCACATGACGAGGCACTATTCCTTCCCCGTTAGCACGGCGATCCAATAGAGTCGGAGCGTCAATGGGTGCATCGTGTGGAACAACCTCTCTCGCCGTCGTGCTTACTACCGCTGGTCCGCTACGGCTACCCGGAGCGACGAGGGCGCCACGTATAGGACACAGGACGATACTGTGCACTCGGTCAATACCGTGCTTGACGCGCAAGCCCATGCACTGGCATAACGTCCATGCTTTTTGCCTTGCTTCTCTGCTATGGATGGCGGGGTGAACTCTGCATCTCAACCTGGTAAGCTCCGTCCGCTCCATGGCTGGCTGCGGTGAGGGTGAGGCCGAGCTCGAGCGGCACTCCACATTCCATGTCATGCATTCATGCTGCTCCTGCTCGATGGGCACATCTTCCCTCACCGGCCACGAGCACAACTCCTTTTTTGCACACAATACCTCACCATTGATTTTAGTTAGGCTTGGTGGCACATCACGCCATGGCAGGAGATGAGAAACCAAGATACTCCTTTCATTTACCCACACTAGAACCTCCTCTGTCCTCCCGCAGGTAACATTTTTCTCCTTTTGGGACTTTGCAATTAATTGAATCTTCGAGACCAGCTGCAATGCTATGCTTGCCACTAGGGCTTTGATTGGGTACCAGAGCTTGTTTTTAAATCTCATCATCCCGTTGCACTGCTGCAGTCTCTAACGTTTGTCCTTTGAAAGGAACACGGACCCACCAAGTGCTTGATGCTTTGCCTCTAAGAGAACAGTCTTCAATCAGTTAGTTCACACTTGATATCTCCTCTTACCAGTGGACCTTGCTTAATTGTGGTGTTTAGCTATATAAAGATTAATGGGGCACCTGCGTAAAAAAAATAATGATTGGATCGTCTGTCCTTGTATCAAATTATACTCGGGACATATATTTATGGTACATGGATTTCATATTTTCAAAAGTTGTATTTAATACATAGAAATCATAGGCCTTGAAAAAAAAAATTTTAAGAAAGATTTTTTTCTTACAGATTTACAAGTTCTCACTGGTCTTTGCAAGTTCGCCTAATGGACCCCTTCTATAGTTTAGGTCTGGCCACTGTCCATATTCTATAAGATTTAGCAACTGACATACTTGGTGAGCCTACATTCTATACTTCAATTTTCAGTAAGAAATGTCAGGTGAAAACACTCAATTTGAAAATGTTATCTCACACATTTGTTAGCAATTAGTTGAGATGTGTTATCGAGTTTATTTTATAGTTCTAAAAGAACACTTCCAATAGTATTTATCTTAGTGACAGAGTATAAGCATAAAGCTGGAAATAAAAAATGGTGAACTTTGCAGTGGCATAAGTGCTCACAAATGTGCTGATTTGCTGTAACAATTCTGGAAATAAGGACATCAAAGTGCTGAACTTTACAGTGGCATATAAGGATATAAAAAATGTACAGTACCATTCTACAGAAATAACAAGTTTGGAAAACAATCCTAACTTTTACATTCGAATAGACCCTACTATAAAGTTGTGGTACTTATCAACATTGGCTATTATGCATTTGAGATATTGTGAGACAGCCATACTATAATAAACAATATCAGGTTTTTACTATTTATTCATAATATTTTACATTGATTTAGACGTCGTATGTCAATACGACGTATAAACTTCTTTAGAAATGATCCTGTACTTCATTTGACAAATTTACATATCAGCAAATGACATATTCTTTAGATATTTTGCCAATATAGTATTACATTTTTATGGCCAAATAGGCTCACATTGTATAAGAGCTTTGCCAATAATTATATTATCCGAATGGCAATATGTTCAATTGTTATTCTCCAGAACATTTCTCATTATTCTGGGAAAATATAGTATCATTCAATTCTTAATTTTTTAATATCATTTCATTAAGTCTTTAACATTTTTACAATGTTTAAAGATGGAGTAAACTAATTAGATCTTTTTAAAAAGGTAACGTATCCTATGAGAACAAGTTCGTATGAATTATGAGAACTCCAACCTGGGTCATATGATCTTGATCAAGGGACAGGTGGGAGCGGTGATTTGCAAAATCATCACCCCATTGATCATACTTTTGCAAATTCCCCCTCCCACCTCTCCCTACGCGCTACCATTGGATCAAGATCATGTGGCCTAAGTTCTCATAGTTTGCACATAATCTTGGTTCTCATAGGATATGTTACCTTTTAAAAAGTAGATTGTTAATTGACATTCATATATTTTTCAGTTTACTCTTTTCTCCTTGGGACAATTGATTCACCCTTCTATTGTGTGCATGCTCAAACATAACATATACACTACAATTCTTCAACCCTAGAACTGTTCACTTCTACCAAAAACGAATGCAAATGTAATATGTATTTTTCATGGAGCTTTATATATATGAAATATTTTAGGGCCATTGAACAATGTATGTGTCTTGTAAATAAATGATTGTTTATAATTATCCTCTCAATAGTAACCTAAATTATAATAATGCAATTCAATTGCAACCAGTTTGAGTAGAATAATAATAGTTTTAGCAGGTGAACTTGAGACCATTTTGAGCTTACCACTTGAACTTAACATGAAAATTAAACCTATCCAGACATCCAATCAAGAAGGTAACTAAACAAGCGCGCCAACGGCGCGCGTACTTTCTAGTTACTTTCTGAATTCGAGGTCTGCCGAGAGTAGACAAGGTCACAAGGAAAAGGCATCCTCCCGTTCATCGCAAAAGGCATCCGAGCTTCTTGCATTGATAAGGCCCGGCCCACGGATAGATCACCGCCGCGCGGGCTCGTCCTCTCATCGGTTCGTTGGGCTAAATTCATTTTTACGAACGCAAAAGGCCTCCGCACTTCCTTGCATTTAGCAGGCCCGGCCTACCCATATTTCACCGCCGCGCGGGCTCGTCCTCTGATCCGTTCTTTGGGCTAAATTCATTTTTACCTGGGTCCGTCTTCTGTGCCTGTGCTCTCAAAATGTAGCCCGTATCTACTCAGCGAACCCATTTGAAATTGTGGTGGACTCAATTCTCTCTCTCCACGCCCGTGAGATTGATCAACTCGTATGCACAGTTGGCTCAAAAAAAAAAAGAAACTCATTTGCACAGTTCAGAGAACAGATTACCAGCTGAGAATGTAAATATTTTGGGTTTCTTTTTTATCAACTATTGAACTGGTATCAGCTCAAAAATCGGATCGATAATCCTCACTGCTAACTTCGTTTACAACAATATATGCTTTTCTTGCCAACTCATCATGCTTATTAGTCATGACAATCTATATTCTACTGAAATAACTCAACTGAAGCTCAACTTTTGGCCCAATCCAAAGTTGCCATATATCTTTCGGCTACCTAAGAGCACCTCCAACAGCTCCCAATAATTTTACTCCCAAAAGACTGGTTTAGAGAGTTGCTATATCTATTGGGAGAAAAAAAAACATGCACTCCAACCGTTCTCAATAATCGTTTTCTAAATAGCTCAAATATCCTTTGGGGAGTAAGAATTAGGTGACTAAATGTAGCAACCTTTAGGCCATAGGTTAGGAGTTGGTAAATTTAGCAACCTCATATACGGAACGGTTGGAGAATGATTTTTATTAATCACATCCTAAATTTCCATTTAAAAATCTCATTTAGGGAACGGTTGGAGATGCTCTAACCAAACCAATGGTCTCCCCTGCTTACTACGCGCGCGCCACTGAATAATAACCATGTGTCCATGTGCATACTGCATATTATATTGATTATTTTTGGACCAATCAAGTATCCATCCAATCATGACTATGCAATGATGCACAATGATTTTTCATGGGTATCTCGCTGATCGATTTTTTATTCGTCTCGGGCACTTTTCTGCCGAGCAGTTGGAACTTGCATGCGGTCTTCACGTCCAAGATCACAGGTCCTCCATTCTACAATTCATAATCTGCCAAGTACCAACCACCGCATCCTGTTCACCTAAATTCCTGGAAGGATTGTATATGTACCAGATGGCGGGGAATCACATAGCACGAGAATTATAAAGTCCTCAAAGAATTGCAACCACCGTGATTACCTACTTAAAATACAATGATAACTTTGCGTAATTTTGAGAGTGATAACAAGCAGTTGTGTACACAAGGCAATCGAGCTCTGCATATGCAATTTTGCTTGTCATTATTTACCTAGAAAACAATATTTTTTTCATCTTTACTTCAAAAAGTCATCCATTTGACATGAGTGTAAGATTGTTTTTTCTAGCAACACAAGGTTTACTTAATTCATGGTTTGACTTTGAGTTTTGTTTTCCTTTTCTTTATGATCGGTGATAAGATACACTAGATCATCAGGACGTGAAGGACATATACTGTATACGTCAGTAGATAGCATGGCACTGCGATGACATTTTCTTCTCGATCTGTAATAACCCGACCGAAAGGTCAATCCGTACACTTGGCTATTACGTAATGCAAGTTGTGACTGCAGCTATGAAAAAAATGTCCTGACGTACGGCTAAAGTAGACATTAAACCCTCGAGCTTAATCCACTCTTTTTAATTTTAACTGTACTGTGTACATGCATTTTATCCAGATTTTGTCGGTCCTCACATGCGTACTAAAGTCTGCGTCTTTTAATTAATTATTTCGACTAATCAAACTTCATAGAAACATCGCTTCTGCCATGAATATTGCTTTCACTTTGACTTGCTTGCCTGGATAATCCCAAATAGAAATACGCGATCCACAACAAGATGAATTATTTACTCATCCAAGTCCAAAGGTAAGGTCTACTCTAGCTAGCGTTCTTTCAAAAAAAAAAAAAAAATGGCATACTTTATGTATGGGACATATACGTTGTGTCGTCACTCTCTGACAGTTTAAATTTGCTTGAAAAATAGAGTTAAAATACCAAAGAACCTGATGCATGCACCACTCAAATTTGTTTTGAGAAATTGCAAGCGACATATCTGTGCATATCCAGATCATATAAGTCAACTTTGTATAAAAGCAAGGTTAGGGAATCTGCTTTCGTACGTGGCCTAATCGTGTAGCACATATAGTGGAAAAGCAGATCGACATATGTGCCTCTGGGCGTCCATATTCCACGGATCATTTTCGTGTACAACACAATTTCTTTATCTTACATGGCTGGCCTGCTGAGCATTTCTAGTTCTCTGCTTTTGCGTTTGGTTCAGCCAAAAAGAATAGTCGTAATCATACTATTTTTTAGCGCAAGATGAGAGGCGGAATGGATCTTGAGCACGTCTTCTGCAACTTGGGGTACTGGGAAGTCGATTTAATTTCTCGATTAGACGTCAGCATCTGAATCCAATTTGAATTAGGTCGCCCGACCACAACATATATAGCAGCTGGCATGCTCGCACTTTTTGGTCGTATAAATTCTAAAACAGAAACAGTTCTCTAGAGATCCATATGCAAGCGGCTTTCGGTAAGAATCAAATCGATGATTATGCATCATATGCTTTATATGTCGCGATTACTGCATCGACATCAACAATATACCTAACTAAAATCGGACACAAAAATTTTCGGAAAAAGAAGTAGTGTTGATCAAAGGCCATAACCAAGCTTTATTAATTAAGAAAAGGAAAAGAAAACAAGTTCCGGCCTTTTAATATAGCACTTTAGGTTTCGGCAACACATGATGCGTATTACATCAAAAAAAAAACACACACACACACATGATGCGTATGATCAAAACGTAAAAGCGCCCCTCCCGTGTCCAGCTACTCTGTTGGATGATGACGCCCATGAACAAAAAAAGGTTGTCGCAGCACATACACATTAGTTTTGCATTAGCATATAGTATTCTAGATGCGCTATATACCGAACGTTCGGCGGCACCGAACGCGCCTGCATTCCATCCTTGTCGGCGTTTGTATCTCCGTGTTGGCGCGTAGAATCTTTTTAGGTTGGCCACAATATCAGGCAACAATGCAAGCTGCCGCAGGACAGAAGAAAGGTAGACTTCAGTGAAGACAAGGAACGGTGTGATGAGGAGAGAAGCTAACGTGCTCAGTTTGGTAGCTTTGGAATGGTGGTTACATGAGGGCTAATTAGGTCAACGCAACGCATCCATGGCCAAGGTGGCTCCTCAAGGAATCCAGCGCCGCGGCAACTTGGCCGCCACGGTTTCGGTCTCGGCATCCCATCTTCTGTAATGCTATTTAGAACTAACCCACGGATCGAAAACAATACTTCCCCATTTGTTTAAGAATTCAAAACAATACTTTTGATAAAAATTAAAATCTCAAAACAATACTGAACAAAACAATTCATAGGATAGGACTGTAATGCTATTTAGAATTAACCCTCGGATTGAAAACAGTGATAAAAAGATGCTTTACTTTTGATGATAAAAATTAAAATCTCAAATATAGTCCACATTTCAGAGGTTACTCTACCTTTTCCTGCCACTCCTTTTCCACTATCGGGGTCTCCTTCATCCTACGAAGTGTGAGGTTCAGAGAAGATCCACACGCGGAGAAAAGAAGCCTCCGTGTCCCTACCGAGACGCCATCGATTCCTTAGGCGAAGCAGGCGCCATCACCATCATTCACGCACAAAATTAGTATCTTTTTCTCCCCTCCACTCAGCCGGCGCACATCGCCGTCACGCGTTTGCACCCACAAAACTCCGGCAACCCGGCCGGTCCACGGCCTACCGCCCGGCAGGGCCCCGCACGCCAGAGTCGACGCGTGCGCGGCTCCGGCTGTCAGAGCAACACGTGGCGACCCAGCTCCTTGATTTGTATGGCCATCTGGCGCTGCCCCTTGGACATGGTCCAAGAGCCTTCGGTGATCCCGTGGCCATCATCATTTGGCCTCTTCCGTGTCCTCCCCAGCTTTTGCTGCCAGCCTCTATATAAGAAGCCACCCCTGCAACATCTCTGCTCACGTCTCACAGCAAGCAAGGGGGAGAAATAGAGAGCAGAGCAAGTTTATTAGGCAGAGGAGAAGCAGCAGTCGATTCAGCCTGAATCCATGGAGAGAGTTGCATCGAGCTGCCGCAGCCTCCTAGCACAGAGGTCAGCCGATTCCCCGATTCATATCGATGAGTCGTAGTATGCTTGAAACCTCGATTTGTTCTGCCTAGTTTTAATTTGTTTGTACTGACGATTTATTCGGTGATTGATGAGCAGGAGGGGCTACTCTGTGGCGGCGGCCATCGTCAAGGGAGCCGGACGCAGGGCGGAGGACAAGGTGGCCCAGCGGGTGATGGGCAAGAAGGGCGTGAACACTGCGGCGGCCGCCGGCGAGGAGAAGACGCCGTGGGTGCCGGACCCGGTGACCGGGTACTACCGGCCGGCGGGCGGCGCCAAGGAAGTCGACCCGGCGGACCTGCGCGCCAAGCTGCTGGCGCGAGCAGCCAACTGATCGATCAGCGTGTTCCCACTGCCTCATGATTCGTGCTGGCATCTTTCAAGGAAAAAAATGATTTGTGCTGGCTGGTTCTTGATCGATCACTAAGGTTCTTTGTCCCAGCCAGACCATCCTGAGTCCTCAATCATCATATATGCGAGGAAGGGTGGTGGCGTACTTTTGAAGACGATGCACATCATATATAGTTACATATTTGTTCCTGAGCTGCGGTATAGCTTCTTCGTGATGTTTTCCCGGTATAGGAAATATTTATAACAAGTGCTTACTGTATGGTAGTACATGCTCTCTGCTCATTTTTGTCTCTGCAGCGTTTTCGGCAGTTCAAAACTGCAAAGAATGATAAGAACAATAAACCTACTCGGAGAAAAGATATCAAAAGACCTAGTAACAGTTTCAACCAATTCTTGTATAAAACAATTTCGAAACCAGCTTATACGGTCTGCTAAGGACGGGCCACAACTATACGAGTGGACGAAGTATAAAATGCCTTCTCCTGAGCTGAAACTGTAAAACTCAGCTCAGTGGCCAAGGGCAGGTGCCTTGTTATTATCACAAAAGAAAATGATTGATTCCGCCGGCCTTAATCTCTACTGACTCTTCTTAGCACAATTTCGAAAAAGGAAAACTTGCTTGTTTACGAGTTATATGACCATTTGATGGACTGATGGAGCCTGGGCCTAATTCTGCTACGGGCCAACGAAACGGCAATCTGGGCTACATTAGGGATCGTGTCTGACATATTGGGCCTGAATACCACAAAAAGGAATCTTTGCATCTCCATGAGTCGAGGTTATATCAATGGCATTGATAAAAACGAAAGTCCATGTCAACGGCCTCGGCCTCTGTATTTTTTTCCCGAATTCCCTGAACGGAATTGAATCCACAACCTGCCCAACATGCTATCCTGGATTTAAATTTCTTACTCACCATTTTTGTTTTCCAACGGATTTCTCTCTCTCATTCTGTGTGCACTACACCTTCTCTATCTCTTCTCAATTTCCATGCCATAACCTAGAATAACAATTAATTGTGAACTGTGAAAGTACATGCCTGTAAGAATATGAAACAAAAGTTGCGTTAATAGTCATTGCTAAAGACAGTAATGCCACATTCCAGAGTACTATGAAAAAAATACTAGTTGGCAATTCTTGCACAATATGTCCTTTACATATAAAAACATATGAATTCAATTTCCTATCTGAATGAGAAAGTCAGTAGAGTCATCTGTTCTTGGATCGTCCTGTAACTATGATAGATAAGTAAAAAAATGTAGCTACATTGTACGAGGGAACTGTCAGTACGTCTCTTATTTCTATAATCTACTAGAGGAAGACTTCTCCGGGAGACAAGTAAGCATTTCAAAAGGCAGAACTTTGCTGACCTTTTCCATCATGAACTTTCCTAGAAAGAGCTGTATAATATTTTTCGAGAGTTCAACCTAATCATGTACTCCCTCCGGTTCCGTAAAGCTCCTCGTCCTGGAGAAATTCCCAATTTCACAAAGCTCTTCGTCCTGGCTTAAAACATCAACTTTGGACCCTTATACCCCTCCCTCGGATGCTCTGTCGTGAGTAATTCCAAGACTGAGTTAAAGCACGATTAAATGACGTCGCAAATGACGACTCAACGCCGCATGCAATGGCTAATCAGCAGCCAGGAGCCAGCGCCGCGAACGAGGACCGGCGTTCCTCTCGTCTTCCTTCTCCTCTCCGCCTCCTTTAAACTCGATCTTCCTCGCAAGCCGACGGTGCAACTGCTAGCTCGCCACCGAATCCTTCGCTGCTCCTCGCTCCCTGGCGCCATCCGTCGTAGCTCGTCGCTCGCTGGCGGACAACGCGTCTGAGATGGATGCCGCACCATCCTTCGCTGCTCCTCGGTCGCCGGCGGCATCCTTTGCTGCTCCTCGCTCGCCGGCGGACGATGCGCCTGAGATGGATGCCGTGCCATCCTTCAACGCTCCTCGGTCGCCGGCTCCATCCTTTGCTGCACGTTTAGATCCATCAGCGCCATGTTGAAACTGTTTGTTGATTTTGTAGTTTGTTGGATGCAAAACAAGGGCCCCTGCTACTCCGTTTTTATAGCCACACGGATGCCAAACTAAACGGCGCATGTCCCGCTGAAAACTGGCGGCAGGTGAAAAGGAAACTGGCGCGCGGTGGCGCTTCGTGAAAAAATCTGGCGCGTCCGCTACAGCGCCATGTAGAATTAACTAACACCATGCAAAAATCTCGGCTTTGTTGTGAATCGAACCCAGGCGCTGATGCATTGAAACTGGCTATACTAGCCACTCCAACCACGGACCACTTCTGCCTAGGAGAGGAGTCATACACCATTTAATAAGGGCAAAGATGGTAAACTAAGCCTAAATTAATGCCTCCTTGGTATGCTAAATGATGTCCTAAACGAGTTCCTTTTCAGAACCGGAGGGAGTATTTTATAGATGCGGATCCCGATGATTTTGACCATAATCACTGCTTAACTTTGCTACTAGTATATAGGAAGACACAAACATTGCCTGTTGGTACACGCCCCAATCCACAGCTCTATGTGGCCCTAACTACGAAAGGTTGCATTTGCATCAAGTACAGGAGCCATGCCGATGAAGGTATACGGACCGGTGCTGTCCACGAACGTGGCGCGGATTCTGGTGTGCATGGAGGAGGTCGGTGCAGAGTACGAGCTACTGCCTGTCAACATGCCGGCCGGTGAGCACAAGAGCCCGGCACATGTTGCCCGCAACGTATGCTACCCCTTTTCCTCTGTCCCTCCATGTAACCTGATTGATGAGGCA
Organism: Chloris gayana; assembly: GCA_031894775.1. NCBI lineage: Eukaryota > Viridiplantae > Streptophyta > Magnoliopsida > Poales > Poaceae > Chloris > Chloris gayana. The sequence continues at coordinate 305,169 of JAUNZO010003823.1, read as the reverse complement.
AAAGTATCAGTCTAGCAGAGTAGAATCCTACAGAAATTTACTTTACTTCCTAAAGTGCATACTGGGATTGCTAACTAGAATTGTTTTGTTCTTTTGCTGTGCATATTTCGCTCACAAGCTTCTACACCTTCCACAGACTCAGCTCTATGTCCACAAACATTTTTGTCAGAATTCTCATATCCTCACATCTCTCAACTTCCTTTCGCAGCCCTTCGGTCAGGTGCCAGTCTTCGAGGATGGCGATCTGACCCTGTTCGGTGAGGCAATACTTTCTCTGATAATAAATATGTCCCTACTAGTTCTATTTTGGTTACATTTGATCAGCTCATCAAAATTTCAATCAATTAATATTCTTTTGATTCATCAGTATGTTGAACATTAAGTTCAGATTAAATTTTGTTGGAATACCGAAGAAGGTTTTGTTATTAATAATACCACTAGAAGATGATATCTGAACCTTTTATAGATTATTATATGGAAAAATCAAGGTGTGATTTTCTTATAAATTTGCACCATTTTACGAGCTACTCCATTTGCAGCGAAGATGCACCTTAACTGTATATTGGTGGCAGAAAAAAATTATTCAGTGGGTAGGAAGGTGGAAACTTCATTGAAACTACATGCATGGATTATATTTGGTGAAAAAAATATGATAAATCCATATATTTTATACAGGTTGAATTGGTATGCTTTTGTAGTTTTGCGGAAGACATATTTGAAAACATGTTGTAAGGTAGGTTTGACTAATAGTATGTCACTATGTCATGTACAATCAAAATATAAAAGTAATCTAATAAGAATAAAATCAACAAATTGAAGTTACCCATAGTCATCAGTAGAAAAGGTATTGGTCTTAACGAAAATGAAAATATTCAATGCTACCAGATTATGCGTATTAGTTTACCACTTAGATTTTTTAAGGTAGATCGTCTCATAACATTTTCTTTTGTGCCATACCTTAATTTTTTGCATTATGAGATAATTGTCTTCAATTTCAGGACTTGAAATATCTGTTTAGTTTTTACTTTTCCTAAACGAACAAAATTTATATCTCAACAGAGTCACGTGCGATTTCAAAGTATGTACTTCGCAAAGGCAGATCAGAGTTGCTAAGGGAAAGCAATTTGTCTCAGTCTGCCATGGTTGATGTGTGGATTGAGGTTGAGGCCCAAATTTTTGACACTGCCATGTCAGCTATTGCCTTCGAATGGTTTACCAAACCAATCTTCATGGGTGGAACAACTAACAATGAAATTGTTGAGGAGAATGTGGCGAAACTGATCAAAGTCCTAGAAATTTATGAGATGCATTTATCTAACAACAAGTACTTGGCTGGAGATTTCATCAGCCTAGCTGATTTGAGCCATACTCCTATGCTTCACTATCTGCTGGGTACTCCTTATGCAGCAATTGTTGATCCATATTCACATGCGAAGGCTTGGATCACGGACATAATGGAAAGGCCGAGTGTGAAGAAGGTCACAAAGCTCATGAAGATCCCATCTCCTAAGAAATGAATTGGTGCGATGGGCATAATCACAATCCTCATTCTCTGATTCTAGATGCAGATGCAAGATATAGCGACACTAGTTGGTGTGCTGTATTTAAGAATGTTTTCTCTGATTTTGGATTCACAATCAATGTTAATGTTCTGTATATTTATTTTTCCTTATTTTTAGAGAAATTGCCAGTAACAGTTAAACTTGGTGAGGATGTTACGTTGTATTACTCTCCAGGTGGTTCGATCTGAAATAAAAAACAGACAAATTCATCAATGGGAATGACTGCATATCATCGTTGATTGCGTTCCAGTAAGTACCGGCGACAATATCCTTGTGGATTTATCTTTTTTTTCTGTGACGTATGGATTTATGTTATTAATGGAATATTCAATGTTATTATTGTTTATTTTGATAAGACCATGTTGTCCATTTAATATATTATTAATAGTGAAGTACACTTTAGGTTCCTAAACTATCTAGGAATGATCATCTACGTCCACGAACTCTTAAAGTGATCATCTAAATCCTTAAACTATTCTCGAATAGTCATTTAGGTCCTTGAACTTTTTAATGAACCACTAGGTTCTTAATCCATCCATATTATGTCAACCAGGTCCACAACTTTGATGTCTAGCCTCTCTTCATGCCATCGCATGATCACACTGCACGCGAGCGCTGTCGAGTCTACACGACAACGCCAACTAGTTGAAGGTGTGCTCTGGTCCTCATGGCCTCGCTATCCTATGCTCTTTAATGTGTATAAAACGGTGCCTATGCTCGCCACTCACGGCTCGGGGGCAAGCCTGTCTGCCCACTAGGCGGCAACATGTCTCATGTGAAGGGTGCCATGCACACGGACCATCATCATGGATAACGAGTAATGGGTGCAGGAAGACGAGTAATGGGTGCAGGAAGGCGAGGGCACGATAGGGAGCGTAGGGCGGAATATAATGGGAGGATGAGGCCACAATGGCTGGAGCACACCTACAAGCTCGGTATCGTCACGTAAGCTCGGTGGAGCTCATGTGGAGAGTGGCTATGTGGTGGTGATATGGACCTGGTTGACACAATATAAATAGATTGTACATCTAGGGGGTCATTTGTAAAGTTCATGGACATGTATGACCATCCGGTAATAATTTAGAGATCCAAATTGCCATTTTGAAAGTTCATAGACCTAGATGACTATTTCTAAATAGTTTACGGACATGGGGTAAAAACCGGCCATATGGACTATCAAGCACTTGGACATCTGTGCTAATTATGTTTTAGGACTCATTGAATTATTATTTTCCGACTTCTCATGTGAATCGTACTCAATATGAATGATTTTTGAGATCATTAATACATGGAGTGGATAGAAATAGACCTTTTCTTTTGGATCCACTTCCTAAACTTTAGTTGACTAAACTTTAGTTATTTTTTCTTCAAACATAACCTCATAAAATCATCTAAACTTTAGACCACTGGTCACCTCAACCTTGCTAAACTATCCTAAACTTTGAATAAAGGCGAATAAAGTCAAAAGTACCCCTCACCACATATTAGAGATAGAAAAAGTATAGGTGGAGAAACATTTATTGAGGGTTAGATATATCTACTTTTTTATTAGTCAAGGACTTTAGTCATAGATCCAAACATGCATCTGCTAAACTTTAGCAAACTAGAGGATCCAAACACACCCTGAGGCTCCTCTCGTATGTTGTGAAAATTATGTGTACCAATTCCATTTTTTAAGACGATTGGCCCACTATTGCAGCATTTTCATTGATTATTTTTATTATACTTTCCGGTTTCATTAATTTTTCTTCATTTTCCAAAGTGTTTGTCCCCAATGCTTACCCGGGCAAGTGGTAGTGGTCGCTAGGCGCAAGGCGCTTTGTTGGCAACCCGGGTTCAAGCCGTGGAGGGATTTTCTCGTTCGGACAGATAAGCTCTCCTCCACGCAGGCCTATACTTTAGAAACATGGTTGTTATCATGAATCATCTGTATAATTAGTGATAGATATGGTCACCTGTATTATTTTGGGGTAGTCGATATTGGTTATTTTAGGCACACTTTTAATAATGACAGAGGTAACAGTAATTTTTTAGAAGGTTACTATGTCTAACGGGCATTACCATCATGCTGTTCACAGTGAACGGTCTTGATTCATGTATATGTTTGCCACTGCTTTCTAAGAATTTCTATGATTTTTCTTAGTCTACCTTATCCTGAGCCACTGTGTGGAGCTCCCGAGACAGCTCATATTAGCAACTACTAAAATAGTGCGTAGTTAGCGCTAAGTGCGATTAATTTTGTTCAAGTGCTTAATGATCTATCTTAAAGAATGATAGCATACACATGCTTGTATGATAGCATTTAAGTAGTCAACGGCAAAGCCCCGTGCGTTTGGCCCTTCCTTCTCAAATCACTATAAAGCCGGGCACACCCTCCTCTCCAACAAACTACTCCCATTCATCTCTGCTTACACTGTAATATAGAGTGTGCACATATTCTTTCTTACTCGAGATGGGCATCAAGGTGTATGGACCGGCAGCATCGACGAACGTTGCACGCGTTCTTGTTTGCCTCGAGGAGGTGGACGCTGACTACGAGCTCGTGCCCGTCGACATGCCATCCGGTGAGCACAAGAGCACCGAGCACCTCATCAGAAATGTATGCCGCTTCTCTCTTCATCTATTTGATTGACGATGCGAGGTTGCGTTCCTGCAAGTTTGCACTCTGTGCTATTAGTAGCTCATATCGCCATGATTAGTGGAAGCGTTCTCGCTATTATGCAATCCATGTCTATGTCTCGCGCTACTGCAATCTTTTTTTGTTTACCTGCAGATGATGCTTATCTTCTTCAGAAGTCTACACCTTAGAGAACTTCTGCTTATCTTTCCTTCTTTTTTTTTTACAGCCCTTTGGTCAGGTCCCAGCTTTCCAGGACGGTGATCTGGTTCTTACTGGTGAGCTGAGATAAATTAATGTCATCTCTTGCTTTGTCTGATGCAACAGCATTTATTCTAATCTGTAGATGTCATTGCTTGCATCATGGTAGCATTGACAGGTTAGAGTAAATAATGGTACTATAAGAATAAGGTAGTCAAACAAGGCTAGTACGAACAACAAACTTGCTTTTAATTTCTTCTTCCGAGTATATTATAGTATCGCTAAGTGAGAGGATAACCATATAAATAACATTGATTAAATAGTACTTGATGGGGTCAAAATTGCTGCATATCATACTACCAGTTTTTCCGATCGATCGTTCACAACCAGTTCTCTCCTACTGTTTTGCCCGGACAGAGTCGCGTGCAATCGCCAAGTACATACTTCGGAAAGGCGGATCACAGCTCCTCCGCGAATGCAAGCTTTCAGAGTCTGCAATGGTGGATGTTTGGCTTGAGGTTGAGGCCACACAATTCAACAGCGCCATGTCTCCTATCATCTTCCAGTGCTTCGTCGTCCCCATGGTCATGGGTGGGACACCTGATACGAAAATCGTCGAGGAGAATTTGGAGAAGTTAAAGAAAGCCCTTGAAGTTTACGAGGCACGTCTGTCCAAGTTCAAGTACTTGGCTGGAGATTTCGTCAGTCTAGCAGATATCAGCCATTTCCCAACAGCTTACTATTTGCGGGGTGGTCCGCATGCATCAATTATAGATGCATATCCGCATGTCAAGGCCTGGATTGCCGACATAATGGTTAGGCCGAGCGTGAAGAAGGTCACAGAGCTCATGAAGATGCCATCCGCCAAAAACTAGACCGACCAAGTGCAGTGTGTGCTGTCAAGGGTCACTGAATAACGCAAAAATGCATCATTTGTCATTTTGCCTTATCAACATGTATGAGCGGGCAGGTTCTGTCTACTTGCATTTTGTTTTGATTGCAACAGTTCTGAGGATGGTCCGGACTTAAACTGCTTTCAATGAACCAGTTATAAACCTTATTTGCAGAGAAACTAACCATTTCTGCAAGAGTACATCGGTGGAAAGAGCCCTCTGTAAAGTGTTGTTACTGCATAGTAGTAGCTCAGAAAATAAGGAATAAGTAAGAATCACCATCTTCTCTTTAGGGAAAATCCAAATATGCCATCTCGGTTTTGAACATATCATTTTAGTTTATTATGTTTGATTTATGCACAGTTTGTTATGTCTAAAAACCGGGCTGCATGCTTTGCAGAGGGCCGGAAACTCTTGTTTCCATTATCTAAAAAGAACGCACAATTATGTTATCAGTTCCCTACGCTACAGGAAAGCGCCGTTTGAAGATGAATCGTGATCTTTGTATCCAAACTAGAAGAGATAGGGAATAAGGTTGGGACCTCACATGATTCTTAGAGTGTATAACTATTAAGCAAGATTCAACAGAGAGGCAAGTTTTGGTCGGGCATTCGTGCTGGGTCGTGAAGAGACCAGCACAACCCGATTGCTGAATTTCAGGCCATGTCGTGAGCCGACCACCAGGACCGAGGCACGCTATGGCACGGCCAGGTCATCCTGGTGTGCCTGTTGCGAAGCAGGCTGTTCCAGGCGGCCCAGATGCTCAGCTATAACGGCAACCCACCTTGCATTGCCTTTTTTTTTTTGAGGGAAACCCACCTTGCGTTGCTAATGCGCATGCCAGGGCAGAACTAGGCCACATTTTTTACAGCTCAATGTTAATTTTCAGTCCAATAAGCTTAGGTTCTCAGGCCGTACGTGCTTTTCTTTTCTTACTTCTTTTACTGGTATATATGCTTGGGTTTTTAGCCTAATAAACATAGTTTTTTTAACTCATACATGTTTTTTTGACTAATTAAACATGGCCCAACAACAGTATTATCTAGCATATTATCAATATTCTACTCAATAATGGAGCTTTAAAAGCTTACTAATATCATTATGAACATGTATCCTTCAAGATGTTCCGTTTCAGATTTTTGAAATTTCAATAGTGAAATCTAATTGTTTTAATTAACCGTACAATATAGTTGTTTTCTTGTTATTTTTTTGTGTGAAAAAAGACGTTGGAAAATAAACCCCTCTGGAACAAATAATTATTTATTATGCCACTATAACAAATAAGTTGTACTTGTGGAATAATTTATTTAATGGATTGGAACAAATTTTGTTATGGGACAGATTATTTAGTACTAGGTTGGAACCTATTTATTTTTAGAAACTTTTCCATTTTCTAGGTGGAACATTTTTTTTAACAAGGCTGGAACGTTGGTATATCTGGGCTTTGTTTCCAATATTGCGCATGGAACCTTTTTTATTTGTAGATGGACCTTGTTTTAATTGAACATGGAACTTCATTCATTTTTCTGGATTTTTCTTTTTAAAAGATGGGACAGTTTTTCTTTTTGGTAACACCACCTGGAACTTTTTTTCTAATAATGGCGGAACAAATTTTATTTGCATTCTCTCAGGATTGCCCACCATGTTCATCACAATTCACAACCACAGCCGACCCTTCCATTTTTTGTTTGCCAGTGTTGAGCATGGTTTAAGTCCGTGTGTACGAATTTACTCATCAAATTCATGAATTCTTTATAGTTCAACTACAAACAACTTTATTAATCACGATGACGACATTCAATACACTTCTGTCAATTTTCAGTTGCAGATAATTTCAAAACAGCTAGTTGGTACTCCAGAACGACACGGCATATTCAAACTGTGTCAGAGGGGAGAAGCGGTGCCGAAGCCTGCGACGCATCATCTGTTGTTTCGTCATTGATTTGGTGTCCAAGACAAAGGCTGTAGATCGCATAGATGATCAGCTGGATGGTACCCAAGACGAAACCTATCCCATTTGGAATCTGTAGAGAATTATATTGGAAGATAAGTTTAATTGACAAGTAATTTATATTTTCAAAACGTAGCAGACTTACACCAATGAAGATGTCTCGGTCAAACACGGCGTACGCTGTCCAGACGCCTCCGTTGAGGGAGAGGAAGAGGGATAGGAAGAACGGCATGTACTTCACACTCCTGGTGTTGATCACAGTTCGCTGTTTTTGGACATGAATAGACATGGTAAATTAGAGATAATTCCTTCAGTGCTAAATTTACTTTATTCCCTTATTTGCCATCGTAAATAGCATTATTCCTATACGCTATCGTGTTGCAATTGCTTACCCTTCCGCGCCATCAGAGTCATTGTCTATATTTTTTTAAAGCAAAATTTTCTCAAAAAATGACCAAACTGCTCCTATCTTCAACCTCCACATAACGCACCATTGCACGCAATGTAGGTAGCTTACTCACATTCACGTATATAGTACTTGTGGAGTGTAGTATATATAAAGTACATGCACGTGATTTTATTAATTCAAGCAATGTAGGTAGCTTACTCACATGCATGAGGCTGTACGAGATCATGAAGATATTGGTGCTGTTTTGTAAATTGTCTGTGAAGTTGACTGTAGAATAATAGCTAATACATCATTCTTTGATAGCCAGTTGTGATTTAAGACTACTAGTGCCCAGAGCATGTATCGTGCAACTTTAGGCCAAGTGGTAGATAACTAATTTGTATCTTTTTCTTGAACTGGTATATGGTGTACGTTTGCAAGCAAACTCCTGCACGTCGGATTTACACATCCTGTATAATTAAGAAAATTCTACACTGGTTTGCCTGTAATCACCAATGATCTTAGGAATGTACGGTACCTGATTGTATAATTGCTATCAACATTTGAAGTGGTGTGTTCAATGAATATTAGCAGATTTCACAAGTAATCATATGGCATTTATTTTGCGCAACCTAACAGAGTTACCATGTCTACTGGAAAGTGCAAATAAAGCTCAAACTAAGCATTATTCACACCAACGTGGCTAGTAGACCTTTGTTGTTTTTTGCCACTGTCAAGACGTATTTAATCTAAACATAATTAAATAACTATTTACATTTCGCCTAGCTAGTTAAGACAACTCTTTTTCTTAAGATTTCTCAACAATATAGGAGTGGAACTTATTATTTGATCACAAATTGAATAAGACAACCTCTGTACATCATTCGCTTTGTGGACACAACTAGTATGGCTGATATAACGCGGCATTGTGGTCATTTATACTCACATTTCAACCAATAAAATTATATTTTTGCCATGAATGGTTTAAGGTACAGCAAGGTTCCATCAAGATTAAAGAGTATACCAGCTGCTGCCAGCTATTTGGATCTTTATAGCACAAAAAATAGTTTTGGATGAGGTATGCAACTTGGTGATAATGTACAATAATTAACTTTACCATTTTATTTACCCATTATACTCCAGTATTTGTTTCTTTAGTTATCGACATATAAGAACATTCGGGCTTTTAAAATCCATAACAATATACCAAAAAGAGCCTACTCAAAGGTAACCAAAATACATACCATAGCGGTAAGGGGCGAAGCGTACATGACTATGTTGAGGCATAGAGATATCATGCCAATCACCATGATCCTTGTATCTAACTCACCGATGGCAACTTTTGTGATCAAAACTACAACTCCGAAGGCAGCAATATCCACTGCTGCTGCCAGTTTCGCTGTTCTAATCTGCATGCAAGATAAAAATAAAGCTAAATGAGAAATATTAGTAGTCTTTTCTACCATGTTATCCAAGAAGCAATTACATGTATTACATCCCAGTTCCTTATAATGCTGATGATTAGCCATTGATATAGTGGCTATCAATTTCTGTAACAATGGTGTAAACTTTAGACGCCTTCAAAAAATGCAAAAGGCCGGAACAATTTCCTATCGTCTGAAATGTATTAAAGCCTTGTACATATAGCTGGCTGTTTGTGTAGTAGTGACAGAAATGTCATACGGAAAAAATTATATATTTTGATAATTAATTAAAAACGTCAAAGTTAAAATGAATTCACTGTAAGCTGTGGTCAGTTTGGCAGGCTATGATAGCTGTGGTCAGTTTCTTAAATGAATATAGGTTTGGAGCGCTAGTATTTTGAGTTCTCCTCTCACCCTTATGGCATGATCGCCAGCGTAGACGATGAAGAGGACAACATAGATGAACTCCATGATGGCTCCGAAGCCATTGACCGTGGCAACAAGGAAGCCATCGGGCTTGGTAAGGCCATAGTAGAGCCACAGCAGTGCATTCAGCAGTGTGAACACGTATGGTGATGGCTCAAACTCCTCCGTCGAACCTCTCCTCACAATCCTGCAGAATGTCTTTCTGAAAAGGAAAAGAGAAAAAAGGGACAATATGTATAACATGCCTTTGCATCTTCCATCTGCCTCACATGTATGAATATGTTGCAAGCTAGCTATATAGTTCTACAGCTCACATGGGAGAGACGAATAGTAGAACTGATACTATGTTGCCTGCAACATTAAGAAAAAAGGGATTTTTCAGCCATATATTGAACGAACAACAGTACTTACTCAGTAACCTGTACATTAATAATGTCTGTACCTATGACGCCCATGATGAACAGAGTGGAGTCCATATTATAGCAACTGAAAGCTCGGTAGAGAGAGAGAGAGAGAGAGAGAGAGAGAGAGAGAGAGAGAGAGAGAGGCAAATGTATTAATGAGGATGAGACCATCAGTTGGAACATATAGATGCATTCTATGCATTCAGCAGGATAATATTGCCATTCATCATAATCACACACTTCCATATGCATTCACGGGAACGAGTCAAGACCTCGTGTAAAACATATAAGATATTTGTATATATCGCTTAGATATTGATTCAGCTTAGTATTGATGAGATTACAACCTGATGATGTGTGGTGTATACAAATTATCAATTTCAGCTATCTACCTACTTAATACCACTGAAAAAATGCATAAGTAAAACACAACAGCTACATATTGCCAATGAACCAAGGAAGCAAAAGATGAAAATACTATGCATGATAAAGTCTATTATTTTTCCTCGCTATTAAGAATGACTCCTTTGTCTCGTTACCATATTGCAGCATTGGCCAAAACTGCAGGCAATATGTTTCCCCTCAAAGATTAAATCATTTCGCATTCCCAACTTGCCTTTGAATTAGTTGGACAGGGATGGTTTTAATTCTATGAGAAAGTTTCAATCCTTGGAAAATTGGACAGAAAGAAGCACAAGAAAGGGACATGCACATAATAAAGAAATTGTAACATTTTGCCTGTTAAGTAGTCTATGTTGTTTCTTACCACGTTCTTGGACCATCTTTAAGTTTTTTTTGTCACCTATCGATCGCTGTAATGCAACAGATACTAATTAAAGCAAAAGCCTATGGTGCAACACATCATTAAGTACTCATGCATGCATGTGACTCAGTCTATCTCCTCAATCTTGATTTTCATGGACCTACCCTACCATGGGCAGCTATATACGCTACACCCTTGGACAAGCATCGAATATGTTAATCAGTTCAGCGCAGTGCATGCACAAATGGATGCAGGTGTCACATTGACTTTGCAATCTTGCGGCTGCCATGATTGCTCCATTCACGCTGTGAAGTTTGCATTTCGAACACATGGGCGAAAATATCGCCAATTACTGTATATGGATCTGCATTGTGCCACCATAACCTAGTTAATTTCTTGAGACAGAAGCATCTTGTATATATGTACTGCAACAATGGTAAGGGACTAAGGGTTTAAGAGCATCTCCAATAGTTCCCAATAATTTTACTCCCAAATGACTGGTTTTAGAAAGTTGATATATCTATTGGGAGTAAAAAGAAGACATGCACTCCAACCGTTCCCAATAATCGTTTTCTAAATAGCTCAAATATCCTTTGGAGAGTAAGAATTAGGTGGCTAAATATAGCAACCTTTAGGCCATGGGTTGGGAGTTGGTAAATTTAGCAACCTCATATAGGGAACGGTTGGAGAATGTTTTTCATTAATCACATCCTAAATTTCCATTTAGAAACCTCATTTAGGAAACGGGTGAAAATGCTCTAATAACATGAAAAATTGCGAGCGCTAGGCTATACTTGTACCGTGGCCATACTAGCCGCCGCCTGTTCCATATTTGACTATCCAAATTTTTGCCGCTCTCCACCTCTTTCGTCGTGTTTTTTATGGCACTCCACCCCCACATCGTTGACCTCGTTTGGTATCAATGAAGTGCCTGGCCTCAAAGATTTGGATGAAGTTATTATATATTATTCTTATATATCTAACATTATCTCTTAACCTTGGTAAGGTGTCGTTGCTTACAAGTTAGAGCATAAGAGCTCGAAAACAATTACATGCCACAAAATTAAAATAAATACAAATGGATACATCTAAATTTTTCACGGAAAGTCAATGAGTAGAATAAAACTGCAAATGGCAGCTATATATGATGACTATAATGCATAGACCTGCCGGTTGTTGCAAATGGAGGTCACAACTATAAGCCAACTAAAACATAAATGCATTATATAGTTTTCATTTTTGTTCACCTGCTGGAGGCCAAGAGACCGAAGCTCATTAGCCCCAGTGAAACATCACGATCTGTACTCACCATTTAATCCCCCATAATTTATTTGAGATTTGAGTTTTCTCGGGTAGCAGACATAGTAACGGAGACGGGTAGCGACTAGATAAGATGCAAACAGAGGATGCTTACAAGACATCATTAACCTTGTGTACACGAAATCATATATTTGTTAGGTTATTATAGATATCAAGAGTAGGAGCAGAACCATGAGGAAACAAGTACACGTCACATATTCAAAAAAGGACAAATGCCTATGTGTATTTGAAGCTTTCACGAGAAAGTCCACAGAATGCTTAGAATTTTATGAAACTACTAAATGTGGCCACTATCATAACTACAACGCCCCCCCCCCCCCCAAAAAAAGGAAAAAAACTATGCAGATATGGGGTTGCTGGAAAATGGAGGTCAACTTGGCCTGACAGGCAGCCATGGAAACTACTAGGAAGTTGGAACAAAAACGAAAATGTTTTTTTTTAGTCAAAAGAGGAACGATAATTAACTTATGAAGTCCAAGAACAATGAGAAAGAAGCAAAAGTGTAGCAAAACATTTTCTTATTCTCTCATTTGTTTTCCATAATGCTCCCCAACTGCTAGAGATTTATTCCTTTAGTTAGACCTCCTTCAGAGTGACGGGAATTCAGAAAAACATCGGATTGAATTTTGATGTTTATTGTAATTCTACAATATAGTTGAAAATTCTAAAAAAGAGTTGGATGCCACACAAGAATTTGAAGAGAGAAATAGACTAATAATAAAGGTTTCCAAGAAGTTTATGACCTAAATAAAATAGCTTATGTATTTGTCTTTTTTATCTAAGCAGTAAGTGTTGAGATGTAATATTGTTCAGGTAAATTAAATACTTCAATGAGCATATGGGCATGTGTTCACAGGGACGTATACCCTTGTGCTCACAAAACCATACTCTACTATTAATTGTTAGCGTGTTTATGATAAGCATGTCTCTAACAAGTATGCCTCACTTGCTTTAAGGTCTATATCTGTTGAGATTTTTTTTTCTATTTCACTCACGAAATTGGCGGGCTTCAACGGAATACCCACATGAGATTGGGCTTTGTTAAAATACCCACAAAATCAACACACACACTGGTGTTATGCCTAGTGGTGGACCTACAGGGTATGCCACATGGGCCACGACATATCCTAGGAAGATGTAGTTGGCAAGGATCGCAAATCTGCAGTTCGTCAAGGGCATCAGCCCGAATGCCGTCACCATTGCAAACAAAACATTCAGGGTTCAAGTTTTCGACTCCTTACCCGCTCCCATATCTCTCCTTCTCTCGGGTAGTTTCTAGGAAATATTGTTGAACACTCGTTAAGCATGTTGAAACACAAAGGCATAGAGTAGATGGTATGATTTACTTGCTTCTCAAATTTGTACTGTGGGTGGCAATAACAAGTAGCGAGAAGGTACTTTCTTCAATGGTTTCGGTGAAAACAAAGGCTTTTTGATGATTTTCTAATTATGTTGATTGAATAGGATATATTCTTCACAGTGGATGAAGATGACCATATAATCAAGACATTCATGTCCTTTACAAAGCGGTGAATAGAAAGATTGCCGAGTAATTATATAAGTCTTTCTTATGCCTCTATTCAGAAAACTATTATTTGTAAGTATTTTTATAAAAATATTTGAAATTTTCAGTATTGCATTTCAACTGTTTACCATGTGTGTTATTTAGTAACTCTATATCAAATTTTGTTGCATATGAATTTTTTTGGCACACCCTTCGGTAAAATCCTAGGTACGCTACTGATTATGGCCACCAAAATTTTTTGGACAAACCCTTGTCTTCTCCTTCCTCATAACGGGCAAGTTCCTTCATTGTCGGTCAAGCTCACAGCTGGAGCTCGCTCATCGGCATCCATCCACTCCAAAAGAAGGGAGGAGCAGACATGCCACCGCCATCCGACGGTCGTCTGCCCGCTACTGTTCGTGAATCCACGTTGAAGCAGCAGCAGACCCTACTGCTTTGAGGCTTCTGCCTCCAGCAGATCCATGATGAGAACCTCGCTAAGCTCAAGTCCGCTGCTCAATACATCCGCTTGATGCCGCACGTGCACCACCACCCTGATCTGGCCTCCCTTCGCACCCTCCCACCGCTGTAGCGCAAGCCTGCGCAGGTTACAGCCGTGCATGGCCAGCTCTCGCTTGGGCTGCCCATGCACCCCTGCTTCCACCAGGGCTCGACCTAGGCCATACGCTTGCACCCATGACTGCTCCATTAGTGGTCTTGAACCGGGCCACATGTACCACACCTCGCTTGGGTTCACCGCAGTGCTGGACCTATACCCTACGTGGGAGCAGGGAAAAATTTATAGGGGATAAACTTTTGAGAAATCTGATAACCCATTTATCCATGAGGTCTGATAAAAAAAAATATCCCTAGAGATCCAAATTTCAACAGCCCACCCACATAAAAGTGTGATATTGTCTCATTTCTATATTACTTTATGCAGTTATTCTATGTTTAACTATTCAAAGACAATGTGTGTATTTTTTTACAAAATTTGAAAAAAATTATTATTTTAGTTTAGATCGATAAATTCTCCATTAAGTCCGATAATCCCGTATAACAGCGACCTCTGATATTCTTTTCCTACTGGTAAAAAAAATCTTACGTGGGAGACACGAATCACACCACCATCGACAATTGTGAAAAAGACACGAAGATGTTGCTCTTGAGCCATGGGCCAATGGCTCCCTCTCCGCGCGACAAATGTTGTCCAAGCCACCAGGCCCCACAGTCTAAGACTCGGTAGAGGAAGGAGGTGATGGAGAGACGAAGAAGACCAGGGCAATAATGTCTAGAAAATTGCCGCTGGGCATAAATCCAATGAGTGCATAGATTTTGTGGGAAATTATGAAGTACAATCTCTCATGGGCATTCCATCAAAGCCCATCGATTTCGTGGGAGAAATAGAGAAAACCTCATATTTATTTGGGCAATTACAAGGAGAACTCCAAACATATAATTAGATAGTGTTTTGATATAGCTTTTCGAAAAGCACAGTCTCAAAAGTCTGATAGACCTACAGGGGGAAAATCACTTACAATTTGACTGTTTGTTGAAAAATGGAACCTGATCCAATTGTTTGTTAATATGTGAAATGCCTCACAAGTGAAATGGAGAATTTATGAACTATTACAATGAGTATATACTGAAAATACAGTTTATGTAATTTGTGTGCGTATGATTTCAGGCAATTGTTTGAGGCATTTCATAAGACCAATGTCTGATATCCAGTAATTGAACTCGCCTCAATCTAATTCTAAGTTGTTGGTCAACCGAGCACCTTTTGGGTCTTCAATTGGAAGAGAATTTGAATTTAACTAGTTCTTGTTGACAATAGTGGTGGTCAAATGGGTGGGCTGACACGACACGCTCAGTACATGCAAAGGCAGTACCTATTAAATTTTGGTAGGTAATTGTTGTAGGTCCAACTGAATGTCTAACTTTGTTCCGATTTGATGAATATAGACAACCAAGTGTTTAAAGTGGTTTCCAGATGATGATATCTAGTTTCTATAATAGCTTGTGTTGTACATTAGTAGGACATTTGGGTTGGGTCTATAGCAGTACTCATTTCAGTAAGAAGTTTTATTTTTTAAACTAGTAACTTTATTGGCCAATGACCTGATATAGAGATGGGGTGATTGAACCCCAGGATACATTTTACAATAATGCCGTAATAGTCGGGCATTGTTGAGTATGCACTATGTGAGTAGGTGTAGACCTGCTTGTCTGTGCTACTAAAAACCATGAGTCGTGGTGTTGTTGTCCCGGTGGGTGTTGCAGACATTAAAGTATGTATGTTTGTTGTTGTGCTTAAACTAATACAGTAGAGGACGTAGTCGTCACCGATCTCCCGGTTGCAACATGAAGTTGTCTTGTTGCAAAGTGTTGACAAGCACCTAATTGTCTGAACCTTAAGAAATTTCTGGCAAATTCAGGGCTCTATTGATTTTAGATGCTAGCAGGATCGCCATTGCTTCAGCTTGCAGCGGTGTAGTAGCTCTGTTTGTCTGTGCCTATACCTGGATGGCTGGTGTGATGAGGCCAGATGTGTTGCAAATGAGTACCCCAATTCTTGTTGTTCTTGGCCCGACCAGCGACCCCTGTAAATGGAATGCAACATCCACAACATTTTGGACGGTATGTAGTGACAATGTCTAGTGTTGACGGTGTTGCTCCTTCCTGCCATATGGTTGTGTATATCGTAATTCTCGTCGGAGCATTGTCTATGCCTTGTGGTGTCAAAGCATCTTCAGTGCTTGTTCTTGAGTGGAGTACCTGTGCATCCATGATTTCTGCCTCGGTCGCCATATGTAGTTGCAAAATTGTCCACTTTTTCCTATCGAATTTATAATCATTTCTGGTCTTCCATAGGTGCAATAGAGTGATGACAATCTCCTGTAACCGGTTAGTTGTGGCATTTAGCTGCAACAAAGATATGGGTTGTGTCTATATGCCTTGTGGTCCTACTGCGAAAAGATCTGTTTGGATCGGGTTTGTACCTCTTGCATGCAAAAAAGTTGTTTTACCATTGTACCAATTTGGCTGTTGTTTGTATGCTAAATATATAATACATTTAATCTAAGACGACTCGGGTCTGTGCCTTACACTACAAGGGATTTGAGCTTCAGTGACATTTTACTTTCCTTGCAAAGTGTCTTAAATATGACATAGTTTACAATCTATTTCTGGTCTTCCATAGGTGCAATAGAGTGATGTAGGCATTCATCGATGTTTTAATCTGTTTTTGTCGCAATTTTTTTGTGACGATTTTTACTTCGTCTCAGATTATGACGTTGTTGTTTCGTCCCTAATAGGCTTTAAAACGTCGTAAAACACATGTATGATAAGTTGATACAGGCTAGGACCATTATACATTATCAGTTGTACCTATTTAACATCTTAGTTAAAGCCCAATTACATTTTAAGTTGACCCAATTTGTGGCATGGGCCAAACCCACTTTGTAACACGAATTAAGCCCAATTAGTATTATGACCCCAATCCATTTGATTATAGGAACTAAGCCCATTTCGTGATATGATACAAATCCATTAAACTATATGGGCCAAACCGATTTTATGTCATGGGCCAAGCAAATAAAGATTCTAAGTCCATACATTAATATTATCAAATAATTTTGTCTAATAAATATTTTCATAATTATAATGACAGATTTCAAATCCATAATTCTGTAGTTAAATAATCAGCCATACACATAATTTCACAAGATCAGAATTCAGCCATACATATCCACAATTTCATAGTCAAGTCCAAAATACAACCATACAATTCAGTTATCCAAAATACAGCCATACATATAATGGCTCATGCTCTCAAATTACACAACTAAGGACATGTACTTAAGTCACCACGTGAGATTCATATGTACCAAAATAATTGGTTAGATATCTAGCCATCCAACCATTAAAAGTTAATATCTAATAGCTTAGGTTCAACATTCGCATTATCATTTTCAGCCACACTCCATTAGTGCCTGCCTATGTGCAAATTTTTGAACTACTTTCCACCCAAGATACTTGTGTCATTCATGTAGATTACCTTTGTCACCTGTGTGGCTAAAATAAAAGGACTATCCTTGTACTAGTAACTTCCTTGGTTGATGCTTAGTTAAAACTTATCTTTTATAGCACCCTTCTTGCTAATAGTGTCATACCAATCACAACAAATAAGACCACCGATCGGTTGTCCCCGACATCTAACGTATACTTCACCACGATAATTTCTTTCAAGCAACCATAATACTCAATGCATTCTATACTATGTGTACCCTCAGCCGTGATGCCACTCGTTCCGGGACCTTCTATTCTTTTCACGGTCCATTGTGTGATATCAAACACCATTAGTAATACATACTGGAAATTTACAAACACGCAAATCTAGTTGGCAAGCAAAAGTATATAGGTCATCATTGATGTTCAAATAAAATACAATTTTGTAATTTGTACAAGTAAAAATTACATTACATGAAGAAATACAAATTCAAAAACAAGGAAATACTTAATAGGTATCATAATATATAAAATGAGTACGGGATGGCATACTGAATAAATGGATCCACCTATGGGCAATTGTTTAGCACAAACCAAACCATTTTTCATAATCATCATCAAGAGTAAGAGTCTAAGTTCCACATAAATCAACTCCATGCCGAAAAACAGATTGGTCACCTTTTCTCAAATCAACATGCTCTCGATTCCTGCCCTCACGATTGTATCTCATATTAACATTGTCAAAATACATGGAGGAAAGGTCATGCACTCATTAGCTACATATGCTTCTGCAATGGATCAATCCAAACTGTACGTTCCCTCTTAGCAATGCCTCATCGGGTAGATAGATAGTCAAGTGCAAGCAAATATCAAAGAAACAAGGAGGAAATATTTTCTCAAGCTTGCAAAGTATGACTAGGAATTCACCTTTCAGTCGCTGCAAAACATCTTTGTTTTCAATGTTTTAGAACATAATTGTTGAAAGAAGTTACTTAATTCAGCAACTGCTCATATTTGTCATTATGCATTAATCCACGAATACCAGCAGCTAAAGTCCTATGGAGTAGGATATGGCAATCATGAGTTTTTAAGCCTTGTAGGTTGCATCCATCAATAGTGATATGGGTTGCTAAGTTAGAAGCATAACCATCAGGGAATTTCAAATTTTTAAGAATTCACATAATACAACCTTTTGATCTCTAGTCAGTGTATAAGAGGCATGAGGACAAATGTATGAATTTCCATCACCTTGCAGGTGTAAATATTTTCTTCATGTCCATGTCTTCCAAATCCAACCTTGCACTAATAGTGTCCTTTGTCTTTCCAACAATGCCAAGAACTGTACCGAGAAAATAGTCACATACATTTTTCTCAATGTGCATGATATAAAGATTATGCCATAGCTTTAAAAGTCGACCAATAAGGCAAATCCCACAAGCATGACCTTTTCTTCTAGCATTGACCATCTGCTTCCCGCTTCCTCTGTTTGCTTTGTGGATGCTTGCTTGGTCTAACATCCTTGAACCTCTCTAATTGTTCCATCAGCTCATCTATACTAAATTCCTCCGGCTTTTCCCGTGTTTCTGTTTTACCATCAAAACATCTCTTTCTCCTCCATGGATGTTCCCTTGAAAGGAAACGCTGATTTCCAATATAACAAACTGTATTCCTAATTCTTCTAGAACAAGGGTTCTTGTCACAATGCACACAAGCATAATAGCCTTTTGTGACTCTACCTGACAACAGCTCGAGAGATGGATAATCATCAACACACCGTATCACTCGCTGCATGAAGATCAAACATTTTACAAATGAATGCATCATATGTAGGGACACCCTTCCAAAGTTCTAGCATATGTTCAATTAATGGCTCCAAAAAGACATCAAAATCCTTTGCAGGGCACTCGATTCAGACACTGGGATGAGTTAGTCCATACATTCCCACGAAGCAAAGTTTTAAGGCATGACGAATACCGGCCACATGATGTACGAGGAGCTTATGTTGTCATATGGCTTAAAACCATATGTAGCAATCCCAAGTCTGATGTTCCTTGGATTATCCGCAAACTTACGATAATTTCTATCAAAATCTTTCCATGCTTCACCATCAGCTGGATGGCTTAGCTAACAAGCAACCTATGCCGGCATCCAAAGGCCCTCGATGATATATCCACCTAGTGTATGTGGTAGCCACATGATGCAAACCTAAGTGATCCTGCACAATGCCTTTACGATGACGCATCCAATTGAAACAGGTACGACATGGGCACCATATTTCGTCATGATCACCGGCTCCTCGTGAAACAAAGGCCATGAACTCAGTAACCCCATCCAGGTGTGTCTTGCTGAAAAGCTTTGAAGTGACCCAACTTTCTCTCGTCCATCTGTAAATCGAAATAAGACAAAATTGTTATCAATTGTTACTGAATCAAGAACATGCAACATGAATTCACATCTGAATTCATCCATACCTCGCTTGCCGGATGACACACCTACTACAGGAGCACTCAAATCGTGGAAACATGGAGTGGACGAGAAAGAAATGTGGCGTGGTAGCTACCACAACGACAACGACCGTAGGCTAGGCTAGGCGTCGTCGCTCACCTCGCCTAGATGCAGGTTACCCGAGGCTGCTGCTTCCCGAGAACATGATGCTAGCATGGGGGTTGGTGGCGGGGGGGGGTTGAACGGGTCGGCGATGTGATGACATAAATTATTATTAAAAAAAATTAGATTTATGAATAAAACCTAGATCCAAAATTAGATCTAGAGCCAAAACTAGATCCCTATAAATAAAAGCCTAAATACATGTATAAGAGGCATGGAGAGGATAAATTTAAGTAATAAACAACCTATAAGAGGCATCGAGAGCACTAAACATGCCATTTTAGGTAAAAAAGTGGATCCAAATGCTAGGGAAAGTAATCACCAAATAAGAGGCTAAAACTATGGTTAAACACAAAATAAAATACATGGAACGACATGGGATTTACCTCCTAGAACAAATTCATTGAAAAAAAAGATTCAAAACATTCCCCCCTTCTTTTTTGTATTTTTCTGCCCTCCATACGGACACTCTCTTTGAAAGCTCGTGAAACAGATCTCCCGTCAGGAGGAAGGAGACAAATTTATATACTCGTTACCGGTAATATCCGGCAAGATGATGTCACTAGGGTGACGATATTACAGCGAGCCTCGTAATATCGGCCGAGTGATGTCACATCGCTGCCAATATTATAGGCTCGATCAGTAATATCGGGCCACGATGACGACATCATGCGGCCGATATTATAGGTTAAGCCTGTAATAGCGACTCAGTTGGTGACGTCACTTGCGCCTCTATTACCGGGGGACCTCGATTTTCAATAGCGTTGCCGTTTCTAAGTTCATCACTCCCCGCTATTGCAGTGACCCCGCAATAGAGTTGCACCTTGATGACGTCAGCAACGTGAGCTAGCAATAGTGTTTTTTGGGTGCCCGTTATTACGGGAAAATGGGCTATGATATTGTTGGCTCGTTCTATAGTAGTGGTGGTTGGAGATTGTTAGTGCATCTAGGCCCCTAATTTTATTTTGGATGATTGATGTCAATACAATTAAATTTGGACTAATGTTTTCATGAGAATGTGTGTAGTGATCATATCAAAGACATGATAGCATGGCAAGGTTAAATGAAAACGAGAAAAGAAACGAGCCAAAAACATTTAAAAGTTGGAGAACAAAGGAGATCTATCTCCAGTGCATGGGTTTCAATTTTTTATCTTTGCCTTGAGTATAGGGATGTCGTACTATAAAGAGGGATGCAAGTCACACTCATGGCTACGAATGAAGATGCTTACAAAAATCCCATGAAAATAACCATGAAAATCTCCTTTCGACACCCATCGGAAGTTTCGGTGTGGTATCGGAAGTTCCGGCGAGGCACTCGGAGAGTCTTGGACTCTCCGGAATGCAATAGCGGAAGTTCCGATCCGTATCGGAAGTTCCGGTAGGCACTCGGAGAGTTTTGAACTCTCCGGAATGTCATATCGTAAGTTCCTTACGGGCCACCGGAAGTTTCGGTAGGCACTCGAGAGTTTTGAACTCTCCGGAATGCCATACCGGAAGTTTCGATGGGGCACCGGATGTTCCGGTGCCCCACTTCTCTTTGAACCCTAGATCTCAACATCGAAAGTTCCGGTACTCTACCGGAAGTTTCGGTGCAGGCCAAAAATCCAGATCTAACCCTAAATCTACCATACCGGAAGTTTCGGTGCGGACCGTTCGGATAGCATAACGGCTCTATTTGGAGCTGTGGTATGAATACCACACTCCACTCTTCACTCACTCTCTTTTGCACATTCCGAGTTTGAACACCTTGAGCCCAACTCCTCTCATTCCAAATCCTCTCCAAAAGCTAAATCTTCATCCTTGAGCTAGGATTTGAGAGAGACCCTTTTTAGCAAGAGATGGAGAGACTTGATTCCATTCTTGAGAATCTTCACTCCCCGTCAAGCTTGTGATTTAGATTTGTTACTCTTGGAGCTTTGAGCTCCTAGACGGCTAGGTGTGCTCGTGAGCTCCCGACTTGTGTGGTGACGCCCGAGAAGTTTGCATTACCCATCCCGACAGGGGCATTGATAGTGGAATACTCAAGCTCAACTTTGGTGGTGATTTGAGCGAGAAATAGGGTTGAAAGAAACCCGGTCCTTGGTGGACTTTCTCAACGGATACGTAGAGTCCTAGGTGGACTTGAGCATCGGTGAAAAATCGGTGTCCCGTGTGCTCTCTCTTCTCTCTCTTTTACTTAAGCGCATTGTTGTTTACTTTGTTAGGTTGCTTGTTAGCTTTCCTTTTGTGCATAGGATTGTGTTTTCCTTCCTTGCAAATTACTAGAATTGTGTAGGGTTTAATTCCGCATTTTCACCCTACACCGGAAGTTTCAGTACCCTACCGGAAGTTCCGATACTTCACGTTTTTGTCTAGTGATAATTTCATAGGATTTTTAGATTCAACTATTCACCCCCCCTCTAGGCGACTTTCAGCACCCGCACGGGGCCGGATCCGACCGCCTTCTTCCATGCGGCTGCAGGAGGCGACCTTTGGAGCGGTGGATCCAACCATCGCAGGGCCTCCGACCGTGACCGATGGCATGCGACGCGTGGCGGGCTGGCGCCCAGCGATGCTCGGGTCCTTGTAGGTCCCTTTTTTTTTAGTTTGTTTTTTCTCTTTTGTTTTTAGCCACAGGGTCATAGCTATGCTTCCCACACCCGTGGTTATAGGCCCCTTGAACTGTGGCTATAGTAGCCTATTGTGCTAGCGATCCTGGACTATGGACTACCTAGAGTAGCAGGCCCATTAGGGAGGAAAAAGAATTTCGTAGCCTTCTAGGCCTAAACCAAGGTGATAGGCCCATATGTAGACCTGCCATGTGAAGAGCTCCCCCGCATTCACGGGCCCTAGGTCATCGCCCTGCCACCCCCTAGGGTCGCCCCAATGTTCGGGCAACGTGCCCTATGTCCGGTAAGGGTTTCTCGTATTATTTGCATTTTATGTTGCTATCCATACAAGATCTCGCTTGCGATCTCACAAGATTTCGATATTCATATATTCATGCAGCTATATTAACTTTATTGAATGGAAGCAAAGGATGGACAATCTATAGGATATACCTATTATGCATACGATCTCTGCACTTGTCGTTTTGCAAGATACGATATCCGGATATTAATACTATTTATCAATTTTGTAAATCTATAGGATATCATCTGCACCGCTCTAAGCCACTATATAATCAGATGTTCTTTGGCTTCTCTTTCTCAACATCCAAGGTTTCTTAGAATCTAGCAGGGAAGGAAATTGTTCTAGAGGAACTTGTGTGGACTAGTGTCATGGCACCTCCTCACGTGCTCGTTGTTGAGGATTTACGTATTGTTCTTTTCATGGTTACCAAGATCTTAACTAGTTGTGGTGTTAGAGGTGTGTTGATTGTTATATATAGTACTCTACATTTATTTTTCATTTAATATTTTGTGATTCATATAGATTTCACATTTGGTTCCATTTGGAAGAATATTTTATCTTGTTGCTGTATTGGCACTTTAGCAAGCCAAGAGCTTTAGTAGGATTTATTGCTTGATTGCACCATACTAACAATTTCTATATTGATTTTGCCTTTCTTTTAGCTTAGTGAAATAGTAAGTCATGTCATCTGTTTGTACAAAAAAAAGATATATAAAGAAGAAGGTTTTATTGACACCTATCACTCTTACACAATCAAGTCACTAGTCCCTTTCACATGTTTTTTCCTTTGATGCTAATTATTTTTTTAACTTTTCTACCCTTATTTTTGTAGTGACTGCTATGGAAGGTCCAGAGGAAGCATTGAAGTTCCTGGATGAGGTATATTGACAACTTGTATTGTTCATGTCATTATTCTTACTTTACTCTTGTTATTTTGTAATACAATTATTACTATTTTTGACATGTTTGTTATGTTGCAACATTTGAATACAGGAAAATGATGTGGACTTGATTTTGACTGATTATTTCATGCCCAATATGATCGGCTATGATCTTCTCATGAGAATGAAGGTAGATTCCTTCGACAAAAATAATCTCATATTTTAGTTTGACTGAGGTTGTTCCTTATGTGTTATTTATGTTTCTACATTCAGGAATCACCCAAGCTGAAGCATCTTCCTGTCGTTGTCACTAGCAGTGAAGACTCCCCGATATAATAAAAAGGTATGTAAACATATATTTACCCAGCTTGTAGTATTATATTTGTTATCATAATATAAAAATAATTAAAGAGTTATATGTTCTTTGTTTCTGCAGGTGTATGGAAGGTGGAGCAAAGGACTTCATTGTCAAGCCTCTCAAAGGTTCCGATGTGCCTCGTGTGCTGAGTCACATTTGAGAAATAAGCGAGGAAAATGATGAAAGAAGATTTTTTTTCTTCTATGGAGTTATATTTAATAATTTCAAGTTGGAGACCACCTCTGGTCTTCTCCGTGAGTCATGTTTGAGTCTTCATTGAACTGCAACAATAGTACTATTTGTCTCTCATATCGACATTATCCTTTGTGATGAACCATGTTGAGATGTAATATGGTTTTGAGTAAAATATATGTTGGCTTATTTCATATTCGAGTTGAGATGAAGTGTTTTGAGGATGAGATAATGCGTGATTATGTTTGTGACTAACCAAAGTTGTGAAGGTGTAGGAAAAAATAGAGGAGAAGAAAAATGCAATTTGCTTGTCTCACTATGTACAAGTCAAGTGAATTTGTCTCTCATATGTAGGGATGGCAATGGGTACCCGATACCCGAAACCCGATGGGTAAAAACACTATTAGGGTATGGACATATGACATATATTATACCCATGGGTACATAAATGGGTAAAATCTTGTACCCGATGGGTACGTGGGTATGGGTATGGGAACCTTAAACCCGAACCCATGTACCCATGAACCCGAAATTTATGTGGAATTTATGGTTGATAACGTGAATTCATCATTTTTGTTGTAACTCTAACGTTCTATTAACACTATAAGATGGATTAGACTAAAATACGACCTCATGTTATGTATGTGCTAGATAAAATTTTATATTAAATTGGTAAAATTTATTGATCTATTAAGAATTTGTATGAAATATCGTGGGTATGAAAACCCGTGGGTACCCAATTACCCGACGGTTATGGGTATGGGGTAAAACTTTAACCCGTCACGAGTATGGGTATAGGTATGTGTATAGTTTACTTCCGACGGGTATGGGTATGGGACACTAAAACCCGGTTGGTTTGTACCCGTTGCCATCCCAGATCATATGAGCATATGGGCATGTGTTCACGGTGGTGACGTATACCCTTGTGCTCACAAAACCATACTCTACTATTAATTGTTAGTGTCTTTATGATAATTATGTCTCTAACAAGTATGCCTCACTTGCGTTAAGGGCTATATTTGTTGAGATTTTTTTTCTATTTCACTCATGAAATTGGCAGGCTTCAACAGAATACCCACATGAGATTGGGCTCTGTTAAAATACCCACAAAATCAACACACCCACTGGTATTATGCCTAGTGGTGGACCTACAGGGTATGCCACATGGGCCACGAATACCCTAGGAAAATGCAGTTGGCAAGGATCGCAGATCTGCAGTTCATCAAGGGCATTAGCGAGAATGCCGCCACCATTGCAAACTCAAGATTCAGGGTTCAAGTTTTCGACTCCTTATCCGCTCCCATATCTCTCCTTCTCTCGGGCAGTTTCTGGGAAATATTGTTGAACACTCGTGAAGCATGTTGAAACACAAAGGCATAGAGTAGATGGTATGATTTACTTGCTTCTCAAATTTGTACTGTGGGTGGCAATAACAAGTAGCGAGAAGGTATTTTCTTCAATGGTTTCGGTGAAAACAAAGGCTTTTTGATGATTTTCTAATTATGTTGATTGAATAGGATATTTTCTTCACAGTGGATGAAGATGACGATATAATCAAGACATTCATGTCCTTTACAATGCAGTGAATAGAAAGATTGCCGAGTAATTATATACGTCTTTCTTATGCCTATATTCAGAAAACTATTATGTATAAGTATTTTTATACAAAGATTTGAAATTCTCAGTATTGCATTTCAACTGTTTACCATGTGTGTTATTTAGTGACTCGATATCAAATTATGTTGCATACGAATTTTTTTTGCATACCCTTCGGTAAAATCCTAGGTCCGCTACTGATTATGGCCACCAACAATTTTCTGGACAAAACCTTGTCTTCTCCTTCCTCTTATCGGGCAAGTTTCTTCATTGTCGGTCAAGATCAAAGCTGGAGCTTGCTTATCGGCGTCCATCCACTCCCAAAGAAGGGAGGAGCAGACATGCCACCGCCATCCCACGGTCGTCAGCCCACTACTGTTTGTGAATCCACGTTGAAGCAGCAGCAGACCCTGCTGCTTTGAGGCTTCTGCCTCCAGCAGATCCATGATGAGCACCTCACTAAGCTCAAGTCCGGTGCTCAATGCATCCGGTTGCTGCCACACGTGCACCACCACCCTGATCTGGCCTCCCTTGGCACGCTCCCACCGCCGTAGCACAAGCCTGCGTAGGTTGCAGCCGTGCATGGCCAGCTCTTGGTTGGGCTGCCCGTGCACCCCTGCTTCCACCAGGGCTCGACCTAGGCCACACGCTTGCACCCATGCCTGCTCTATTAGTGGTCTTGGACCGGGCTACATGTACCACACCTCGCTTGGGTTCACCGCAGCGCTGGACCTATACCCTACATGGGAGCAGGGAAAAATTTATAGGGGATAAACTTTTGAGAAATCTGATAACCCGTTTATCCATGAGGTCTGATAAAAATAAATTATCGCTCGAGATCCAAATTTCAACAGCCCAGCCACATAAAAGTGTGATATTGTCTCATTTCTATATTAGTTTATGCAGTTATTCTAGGTTTAACTATTCAAAGACAATGTGTGTATTTTTTTACAAAATTTGAAAAAATATTATTATTTTAATTTAGATCGATAAATTCTCCATTAAGTCCGATAACCACTTATAACAGTGACCTCTGATATTCTTTTCCTACTGGTAAAAAAAATCTTATGTGGGAGACACGAATCACACGACCATCGACAATTGTGAAAGAGACACGAAGATGCTGCTCTTGAGCCATGGGCCAATGGCTCCCTCTCTCGCACGATAGATGTTGTCCAAGCCACCAGGCCCCATAGTCCAAGACTTGGGAGAGGAAGGAGGCGATGGAGAGACGAAGAAGAAGACCAGGGCAATAATGTCTAGAAAATTGCCACTCGGGCATAATACCGATGAGTGCATAGGTTTTGTGGGAAATTTATGAAGTACGATCTCTCATGGGCATTCCATCAAAGCCCATCGATTTCGTGGGAGAAATAGAGCAAACCTCATATTTATTTGGGCAACTACAAGGAGAACTCCAAACATACAACTAGTCTTTTAATGTAGCTTTTCGAAAAGCATAGTCTCAAAAGTCTGGATAGACCTAGAGGGTGAAAATCACTTACAGTTTGACCGTTTGTTAAAAAAAAGGAACCTCATCCAATTATTTGTTAATATGTGAAATGCCTCACAAGTGGAATGGAGAATTTATGAACTATTAGAATTTGTATATACTGAAAATACAGTTTATGTAATTTGTGTGCATATGATTTCAGCCAATTGTTTGAGGCATTTCATAAGCCCAATGTCCGATATCCAGTAATCGAACCCGCCTCAATCCAATTCTAAGTTGTTGGTCAACCGAGCACCTTGTTTGGCTCTTCAATTGGAAGAAAATTTGAATTTAACTTGTTCTTGTTGACTATAGTGGTGGTCAGATGGGTGGGCTGACATGACACGTCCGGACATGCAAAGGCAGTACCTATTAAATTTTGGTAGGTAATTGTTGTAGGTCCAACTGAATGTCCAACGTTGTTCCGATTGGATGAATATAGACAACCAAGTGTTTAAAGTGGTTTTTAGATGATGATATCTAGTTTCCATAATAGCTTTTGTTGTACATTAGTAGGACATTTATGTTGGGTCTATAGCAAGTACTCATTTCGAGTAAGAAGTTTTCTTTTTTAAAACTAGTAACTTTATTGGTCAATGACCTGATATAGAGATGGGGTGATTGAACCCCAAGATACATTTTACATTAATGCCGCAATAGTCGGGCATTTTTGAGTATGCACTACATGAGTAGGTGTAGACCTGTGTGTTTGTGCTACTAAAAACCATGAGTCGTGGTGTTGTTGTCCCGGTGGATTTTGCACACATTAAAGTATGTATGTTCATTGTTGTGCTTGAACTAATACAGTAGAGGACGAAGTCACCGATCTCTCGGGTGCAACATGAAGTTGTCTTGTTGCAAAGTGTTGACAAGCACCTAATTGTCTGAAGCTTAAGAAATTTCCAGCACATTCAGGGCTCTATTGATTTTGGATGCTAGCAGGATTGCCATTGCTTCAGCTTGCAGCGGTGTAGCAGCTCGGTTTGTGTGTGCGTATACCTGGATGGCTGGTGTGATGGGGCCGGATGTGTTGCAAATGAGTACCCCAATTCCTGTTGTAAAGGGAATGCAACATGCATTACATTTTGGACGGTATGTAGGGACAATGTCTAGTGTTGACGGTGTTGCTCCTTCCTGTCATATGGTTGTGTATACCGTAATTCTCGTCGGAGCATGGTCTATGCCTTGTGGTGTCAAAGCATGTTCAGTGCTTGCTCGCGGTGGCGTACCTGTACATCCATGATTTCTGCCTCGCTCGCCATATGTTCTTGCAAAATTGTGCACTTTTCCCTATCGAATTTATAATCATTTATGGTCTTCCATAGTTGCAATAGAGTGATGAAAATCTCCTGTAGCTGGTTATTAGTGGTATTTAGCTGCAACAAAGATATCAGTTGTGTCTATATGCCTTGCGGTCCTACTGCAAAAAGATCTGTTTGGATCAGGATTGTACCTCTTGCATGCAAAAGAGTTGTTTTACCATTGCGCCATATTAGCTATTGTTTGTATGCTAAATATATAATATATTTAATCTAAGATGACTCGGGGCTGTGCCTTACACTACAAGAGATTTGACCTTCTCGTGACATTTTACTTTCGTTGCAAAGTGTCTTAAATATGACATAGTTTACAATCTACGACGTAAACGCGATGAAAATGAGATCGTCGCCTATAGTCCGTTATAAAAGACATTCATCAATGTTTTAATCAATTTTTTTGTGATGATTTTTACTTCGTCTCAGATTATGACGTTGTTGTTTCGTCGCTAATAGGCTTTAAAACGTCGTAAAACACATGTATGATAAGTTGATATGGGCTAGGACCATTATACATTATCGGTTGTACCTATTTAACATCCTAGTTAAAGCCCAATTACATTTTAAGTTGACCCAATTTGTGGCATGGGCCAAACCCACTTTGTAACACGAATTAAGCCCAATTAGTATTATGACCCCAATCTATTTGATTATTGGAACTGAGCCCATTTCGTGATATGATACAAATTCATTAAACTATATGGGCCGGACCGATTTTATGTCATGGACCAAGCCAAACAAAGATTCTAAGCCCATACATTAATATTATCCAATAATTTTGTCTGATAAATACTTTCATAATTATAATGACAGATTTCAAATCCATAATTCTGTATTTAAATAATCAGGGATACACATAATTTCACAAGACCAAAATTCAGCCATACATATCCATACAATTACACAACCAAGTGAGATGTACTTATAACGGTTCACACTCTCAAATTACACAACGAAGGACATGTACTTACGTCACCACATGAGATTCATGTGTACCAAAATAATTGGTTAGAGATCCAGCCATCCAACCATTAAAAGTTAATATCTAATAGCTTAGGTTCAACATTCGTATTCTCATTTTCAGCCACACTCCATTACTGCTTTCCACCCATAGCAAAAGTTAATATCTAATAGCATATTTTTGAACTACTTTCCACCCAAGATACTTGGTGTCATTCATGTAGAATACCTTTGTCACCTGTGTGGCTAAAATAAAAGGACTATCCTTGTACTTGTAACTTACTTGGTTGATGCTTAGTTAAAACTTATCTTTTATAGCACCCTTCTTGCTAATAGTGTCATACCAATCACAACAAATAAGACCACCTATCGGTTGTCCCCGACATCTAACTTATACTTCACCACAATAATTTCTTTCAAGAAACCATAATACTCTCTGCATATCGGGTAGATCCATCCATACTCGTACGGGGCCTCTCAAGCAATGCCTCATCGGGTAGATGGATAGTCAAGTGTAAGCAAATACCCAAGAAATAAGGAGGAAATATTTTCTCAAGCTTGCAAAGTATGACTAGGAATTCACCTTTCAATCGCTGCAAAACATCTTTTTTCAAAGTTTTAGAACATAATTATTGAAAGAAATTTCCTAATTCAGCAACTGCTCATATTTGTCATTTTGCATTAATCCACGAATACCAGTAGCTAAAGTCCTTTCGAGTAGGATATGGCAATCATGAGTTTTTAAGCCTTGTAGGTTGCGTCCATCAATAGTGATGTGGGTTGCTAAGTTAGAAGCATAATCATTAGGGAATTTCAATTTTTTTATGAATTGACAGAATACAACCTTTTGATCTCTAGTCATTGTATAGGAGGCATGAGGACAAATGTATAAATTTCCATCACCTTGCAGGTGTAAATGTTTCCTTTACGCCCATGTCTTCCAAATCCAACCTTGCACTAATAGTGTCCTTTGTCTTTCCAACAATGCCAAGAAATATACCGAGAAAATAGTCACATACATTTTTCTTAATGTGCATGATATAAAGATTACGCCATAGCTTTAAAGTTGACCGATAAGGGATATACCACAAACACAACCTTTTCTTCTAGCATTGACCATCTGCTTCCCCTTCCTCTTTTTGCTTTGTGGATGCTTGCCTGGTCTAACATCCTTGAACCTCTCCAATTGTTCCATCGAGCTCATCTATACTAAATTCCTCCGGCTTTTCCCGTGTTTCTGTTTTACCATCAAAACATCTCTTTCTCCTCCATGGATGTTCCCTTGGAAGGAAACGTTGATTTCCAATATAACAAACTTTATTCCTAATTCTTCTAGAACAAGGGTTCTTGTCACAGTGCACACAAGCATAATAGCCTTTTGTGACTCTACCTAACAACAGACTCGGAGTTGGATAATCATCAACACGCCATATCACTCGCTGCATGAAGATCAAACATTTTACAGGTGAATGCATCATATGTAGGGACACCCTTCCAAAGTTCTAGCATCTGTTCAATTAATGGCTCCAAAAAGACATCAAAATCCTTTGCAGGGCACTCATTCGGACATGGGATGAGTTGGTCCATACATTCCCACGAAGCAAAATTGTAAGGCATGATGAATACCGGCCACATGCTCGTATGAGGAGCTCATGTTGCCATATAGATTAAAACCATCTATAGCAAGCCCAAGACAATTTCTCTCAAAATCTTTCCATGCTTCACCATCAGCTGGATGGCTTAGCCCATTCTCAACTGATTTCCTCTTCGGTTGGTGCCATCTTGCTCCCTCCGCTGTTTTCTTGGTGCTAAAAATCCTCTTAAGCCTTGGAATCGATCGAAAATTCCTCAATACCTTCCGAGGAGTTTTCTTTTTATCTGGATCTTTCCATCTTGAAGCATTACATATAGGACATTCATCAAGTTTTTTACATGTTTTCATAAACAAAACACAATTGTTTGAGCAAACATGGATTGAATCATAACCAAGTCCCAACGCACAAATAACTTTCTTTGCTTCATCATAAGATTCTGGAATGGAGGAAGCGGGGAATGCAGATGACAACAACTTGAGTATTGCTGTAAATAGAACATGGCTAATTCGATACAATGACTTTATATGAAGTAGCTTTGTCACAAAAGAAAACCTTGTGTAAGGTGCACTAGGGTATACTTCTTTCTTCATCTCTTCTAGAACAGCCGTAAACATTGATTTTTTTCAGTTGTGTATACCTCCTTCAACATATCGGGAATTTTACCACCAAGGTCTGCCTCATCCTCATTCACAACAATATCATCATTCAAACCAATGTGCTCATCCACACGACCTACATTTCCATCAATCCCGACATCCAAAGGCCCTCGATGATATATCCACCTAGTGTATGTGGTAGCCACATGATGCAAACCTAAGTTATCCTCCACAATGCCTTTACGATGACGCATCCGATTGAAACAGTACGACATGGGCACCATATTTCCTCATGATCACCGGCTGCTTGTGAAACAAAGGCCATGAACTCGGTAACCCCATCCGGATGTGTCTTGCTGAAAAGCTTTGAAGTGACCCAACTTTCTCTTTCCATCTCGTAAAAAATCAAAATAAGACAAAATTGTTATCAATTCTTACTGAATCAGGAACATGCAACATGAATTCACATCTGAATTTGTCCATACCTAGCTTGTCGGATGACACACCTACTACACGAGCACTCAAACCGTGGAAACGTGGAGTGGACGGGAAAGAAATGTGGCGCGGTAGCTACCACAACAACAACAACCGTAGGCTAGGCCGGGCGTCATCGCTCACCTCGCCTAGATGCGAGTACCGAGGTCGCTGCTTCCCGAGAACATGATGCTTTGGAATGGGGGGGGGTCCGAACGGGTCGGTGATGTGATGACATAAATTATCATTAAAAAACTGGATTTATGAATAAAACCTAGATCCAAAACTAGATCCCTATATATAAAGGGAACATATCCTATGAGAACTAGTATCATGTGAGAACTATGAGAACTCAAATCCAGGCCACATAATCTTGATCCAATGCGGTGCATGAAATCGGGTGGAAGGGGGATTTGCAAAATCACCGCACACTTACAAATTCCCCTCCCACCTCTCCCTATGCGCCCCTTGGATCAAGATCATGTGACCCAGATTTGAGTTCTCATAGTTCTCACATGAAGCTGGTTCTCATATGATACGTTGGCATATATAAAAGCCTAAATACATGTATAAGAGGCATGGAGAGGATAAGTTTAAGTAATAAAAAACCTAGAAGAGACATGGAGAGCACTAAACATGCCTAGGAACAATGTATGCACGCTTGGATATTTCAAGGATAGGCAAGGGGCTAAGCACCGAAAGAAATTATTTCGAAGTCTATGTGAATCAAATTTTATTATTAGACAAAAATTATTAGTGGCCTTGCAGGAAACAACACAATCCTGCAAGGGTCAAGTTTTAAGTCTAGCACAGCTCCACTGGAACCGCAGCTCGAAGCCGGAAGTAAAACACCTATCGAGGGGAGAAGAAGTAAACTAATCAAGTGGGTCGCTCAATGGTAGTGCCCCTATCCTTGGGCTAGGCTATACGTATAGATTATATCTCTGCAGAGGGTAAGCATCCGTACCCACGTGAAGAGGTGCTATATCCTAGAACCACCGTCGTGGCCTAAGCACGAAACACTCACAAGATCAATCAACAAAGCATCGACCGGTGGCGCCCGTCCTCCAGGGCTGGGATCCACCAACCACAACACGGAAAAGGGTTCGAAGGTGTGAAAGGCCTACCACCGGCCAAGTGGGGTCATGGGTCGACACAAAGCTCCAAAAACCCACTAACACTGTCTCTACACCACGGCGGGCCAGCCAGTCCTGTGCTAAGCATCATGATCCAAGCACATACCCATAAGGGTCGGGTGGTATGCTAGTAAGCCAAAGAGCAAGCAAGCACAAGAACCGATCCTCGAGCTACCGGGGCGAGTCACCAATCTCTCTCCTCAAACCACAGTCTCAACAACACAAGTATCATCATAGCAGGAACTCCATAACCCAAAGTTCCTACACCACTGTGCCCGTAACATGCACTCTCCAAATAGGGACTCTCCAAAAGTCCCCCAGCACCTAATCACCTACACTCGCCCCCGTAAATCACCTAAAGGGTTGCTAATATAAAAACACAACACCTAAGAAGCACCTACAATTTATTTAACACAAAAACATGTATAATCATCATGTGGGGTTCAATTAAGCACCTAAGCATCACTAAGCATGCAAGTAGTAACGAGTAGTATATTTCATAGTAAACGAGTGGTATGGCATAAGAATACTACAAGTGCAAGTAACTGTTCACATGCACGAGTCATATTATGCAAATACTAGGTAGGAACAAAAGTGATCAAAGATTGCGGCTTGCCTTGGAAACGCTGGTCCCAGGCTGGGTCCGGGTACTCGTACGACTGCTCTAGTGGAAACTTCTCGAACCGCTGCTCCGGTGGGAACTCCTCAACACCCTCTCGTCAACCACGGATCGTGTAATACGGGTTAGGCACGCAAAACGAGGTAAATAGGTGACGAATCGTAAAGGCTAAAATTACACTACTAGAATATGGCTAATTACTACACCAAAGCATAGAGTACGTTGCTACAAGTCCAACGCAACTGACCGCATATTTTTCTGACGCTCCAGGAAAAAGATATGAATTTCCAAAAAATAAAGAAATTATGGAAATTCAGAAATTCAAGGAAAAAGAAAATGGAATATTCCAAGAATATTCTCTGTCACGTGAGCTGCCACCTCACTGCCACGCTGTCTACACTGCACTGCCACCTCACTGCCACGCTGATGCCGCATGGCAATACTTCTGCCACGTCAGCGTAACAAGCTGGCCTTGCCAGAGCTAGGCGGCGCCGCCCAAGCGCCATCGCTTCTCCTGCCACAACCACAACGCCACGCTGCTACAGCTCGCCACGAAAGAAACCAAAAGCACGAGAGCACGCAACACTTCGCCGCGCACCACCCGCTCCCGCCGGCGGCGAGGTGCGAGCCCGCCGGAGTTAGCACGGCGGCGGGAGCAAAAGGGGAAAAACCCACTGCTCAACCAAACCTCACAAATCCAACATCAAAAGCTTGCTCAAGTTCCCAGGAGTCCAACCAACCCCAGCCCTGACCAAAAGGTTGCCCGGAGCCTCGCTGGCGGCCATTGGAATCTCGATGGAAACTAGGAAATACTGCTCCTTTCTTCCAAATAGCGCGCGCATGAGCCTCTACACTACACGGCGGAGCTCTACGCAGCAGCAATTGAACATGAGCTAGCCTCTAGGTAGAAACTCACCGACAGCCATGGTGCACGGTGGTGGAGCTTCGATGAAGGCGACCAAATCGATGGAAACCAAGGGAAAAAGGAAGGGGATGGATGCGCGCGGTCACCTAGGATCTTCTGGAGGGCTCGGGTTGGCTGGGGAGGGCTTGACGGCGACGAGGCTGACGGAGGCGCGTTGGCGAACGACGAGCGACGGATGAAGGTTGACAGGCGGTGACCACCACCTCTGTGTTCCGGCGCTACAGGGGCTCAAACCACCGAGGATTAGGACAAGGGGCAAGGGCAATCGATGCTAAGCCAAGAACACGAGATGGGCTAGACGGAGACTCACCGGAGGCGACGAGCAACGGCGAGGGAGGAATTGACCAAGAACTTCTTTGTGCCCACTCGTCTGCCTGCCTGCATGAAACGCGACGCCATGAGCACCAACGCAACGAGCACGAGAAGGAGAACACGGTGGTACCAAGAGGACTTACCCGTGTGGCCGTCTTCTCCGGTGGCAGCGGGAGGGATGGCGCGGTGGCGGCTAGGGTTTGTGGGGTTTTAACCCAGGGGGCGGCGCGGAAGGGTTTGAACAGGAGCGGCGGCTACTGGGGCCTATTGTAGGGGCAGTGGGGGCTGGTAGACGCTGGGCGGCAGGCTGTGGAGGCGACACGCAGCGAATCCTTGGCGTGCGGGTTACGGGCGCGCGCTTGGCTCAGTGGGAGAAGGTAGAAGAAGACTGTAGAAGGTGGGCTGGGCCGGGCGGTCAGTTGCTGGGCGGTGCAGGACAGTTCGGGCGGTGGGCTGGCTGCTGGATACGGTCCACGACGTAGAAAAATTCAAACAAAGCTTTATTCTTTTTCCAAATTTTGAATTACTCATCCAAGTTGGAATTTGAGCAACCAAGCTACAGGGTTTTTGGTTTACAAGTGAACTGGGACTGTTACAAGCTACAGCCTCATGAAACATATGATTCAAATTTCGGTTTGGGATGATTGCAGGGTCTATAGGGAGCTGGTGTGGCGTAAAGGACAACAATCGCTTGCTTTATGATTTATATAGTAAATTACTGTTCAAAGTTCGAATTGTTGCCCCTAAAGAAATAGCAATACTCTTGTCACAGACTTGTGTTTTGATACTTTTTTTTAAGAAAAACTTTTGTTTTGATCGATAGATGGGAATATATCCGGTGTCAACCACCTATTCATTGCAATTGTGAAAATCCTCTAAAAAAGTATAGCTAAAAGTTTTCAAAAATTCTGAAACTTAGTACACATGTGTTTTCCCTTGAAAAATTAGGATTAGCTTCGTTGCTCTACCATGACAAGTTTTTGTTCTGGTAGCTCCACTTTTGGTATTTTGGATATCTCTGCAGACTCTGATATTGCATCCATTCGTGACTTCAGTTACGTGAAAATTTTGTTCATAATGGTAGTGAATAATTTAAAGAGTTTAGAAGAGCAAATTGTAGTTCAAGTTTTATTCAACTATCTCGTAAAAGCATAACTTTTGTTGCAATATGAAATCATCATACTAAAAGATAATGAGATATATAGAGGATTAATAAACATATTTTCTTACAAATCATTTTTTTACATAACAAAGATAATTTGATGCATGATAACCTTCCACATAATGTTGAACAAGTTGTTTCACTCCTGTAGCAATGCATGGACACTCATGTAGTCTTTTTATATATATGGCAGCATTGCCCGATTAGCCGGTTTCTCTCGTCCTTTTATTTTTCATATTGACCGGAATTTATGAAAAAAAATACTCCCACTATCTTGAAATAATTGACGTTTTAGGTTATGAATCTAGACAAAGTCTCTGTCTAGATTCATAAAATATGTTATGAATATGGTCACAAAAAAGTGTGCAGAATAACATATTCTTTTAGATAATGGATATCTTAGAAATAGTTTCCAGCTTTCTGCATACTCAGTGCGTACAACCTTTCAGTAACAGTATTACAAAGCTCATGAATTTCAAAGAGTAAAGCTGTGCAGAGTCACATATAAAGTGGGATGCAGGGAGTAGCTAATTAATAGTGGTTGGTAGAAGAACAAATCTATACATACTGGCAGATTAAAAATACCTGACAGTAGTTTTAAAAGAATATTATTCATTGCTTTGTATAATAAAAATACATAAGATCTACTTGTACATCCATGTGAAGCTGGCACGCAAATTTGAGCCAAAAGTTTCCCGCTTACTTTAAAGCCTTTGTTAAGGCTAGAGCTTTTGACTAAAAACAAAACTGCATTTGGTACCTAAGTTTTTTGTTGCTAGATTTAAACATTCGTTTTTAACATATGTTGCTTCTTCACACACGAAAAGCTAGATAAATATCAATGAGATTTTCAGCTTTTAGATGATTTCTTAAAAAAATATGGTTTTTTAGCTTTTCAATAGAGATTTTTATGACCCATAAAGATGACGATCAGGCTGATCTTTTTTGAGAAACAATAATATAGAAATTCTCTCTAGTTTGTAGATATTGGGCCACAAAGCTTGTTGCACTAAGATGTTCTTCTTTCAATCCTCTGGCTGGCCTGCGCTGGTAGGCTATACTATGTACTACTATATGCGCATTCACCAAAGAACAATTAGCAATCACTACAGAAAGATACTTTTTGAGCTCACTACAGAAAGATACTGGTTGATACATTTTTGAAGCCTCACAGCATTTAATTAATTTCACGGTACCTAGCTATTGCCCCAGCACACAGCATAACAAGCATGGCTACATGACGTATTCTCTGGCGTTAAGCCAAAAGAGGCTGCAAGTCATCATCTGCTAGCCCTTTACTGCTTTGAGAAGCCTTGCTATTCATGTAGATAGCGTAGATGACCAGTTGGATACTGCCCAGGAAGAAGCCTATACCATTCGGGATCTTCACAGATTTCCAAATAAAAGCAAGGTGGGGTCAGTAATTTAATCCTATAGAAGACGAAGACAAGTAAGAAATTGACCTTTTCTATTGCGCGAGATACATACCCCAAGGAAAATGTCTCGGTCAAGCACAGCATAGGCTGCCCAGATGCCACCATTGAGGAAAAGGAAAAACGACAAGAATGGCATGAACTCCACACTCCTCATGGTGATCACGGTTTTCTGTTTGCCAGACATTTACAAATTCTCAGGCAAGATTCCACTAGCGTGGTTAATTAATCGATACAAAGAAATGGGTTACGATATCAGACTGAAAAATGTTACTGTAGCAAACATGGATGTCAATTTCACGGTAGCAGTGGTATGCAAACAGACCCTTTTGTGGTCCGCTAGTACTTTTATAAAACTGAGCATGTTGTTATCATAAAAACGAGATGTTTCATGAAAGATTTCTTTCATGTTTAGTAAAAAGATAAAATGGCTTCCCAAATCCGTGACAATTTGAGCCTCATTTATCAACCAATAAAAGGGGATGCTTATCAGCATATTAAAGTTGTTTGCGAGACAAAAATAAACCTTACCATGGCAGCAAGGGGAGACGCGTACATGAGCACATTGAGGCACACAGATATCATTCCAATCACCATGATTCTCATGTCTAACTCGCTGATGGCAAATGTCGT
This sequence comes from Chloris gayana, assembly GCA_031894775.1. Classification (NCBI taxonomy): domain Eukaryota; kingdom Viridiplantae; phylum Streptophyta; class Magnoliopsida; order Poales; family Poaceae; genus Chloris; species Chloris gayana. Next base: position 266,524 of record JAUNZO010003823.1, on the reverse strand, counting down.
TATCGCGAACACGATACCGAAACCACCAATGTCCAATGCAGCAGCCAGCTTTGCGGTCTTAACCTTCAGAAACGAATGCAAAGCAGATACTGAATTAGAATATATTATATACATATATGTATATATAATTTGAGTATCACCAAGTTTCAGAAAGCAGTAAAGTCTCACTCAACATTGAACATTGAATTTTAAAGGTGGAACTGAGTTACTGTGAGGGTCTTCTGAAAAAAAAATATTGCGGTGGCTTCCACTCGTGAGAGTGATGGATGCCTTACCTATGTGGCACGATCAGTGGCACAGATGAGGAAAATCACGCAATAAGGTGTGCACCATACAAATGTCAGGCATTTATGCAGCAACGACGCATTGCCCTCGAGCGGAGCAGCGTTGGTCGACAGCTCAAATCTTGGTTTTGACGGACTGCTTGGAATTATTTTGTTCATCGTTGCCTGAGATATATTTGAGTCACTGGTGGCAACATTTCTTACCGTCGGACATGTTGTTTCTAATCCGGTTGAATATAATTGCTTTCTTTTTGCCATAAAATCTAAATTTACCAAGGTTCACGATCATGGCTTCCACATCCTAATAAAATGGAAACGCTCGGGGCACTCCCGACCACCAGACGCGAGCTGTCGTCGCCGGTGAGCGGGACCCAGCTAGGACGAGGCACGACATATGGCGATGCAAAAGAATGGCGCTGTGTTTTCGGATCAGTGTTATCGCGGTTGCTTTTTTTTAGACAAGTTTATCTGTTCCTTTATCAGAAAGCAATAGGGTGTGTGACCCAACCCAACTTATAAAAAAAATGTGGAAACTAAGTTATTTTGAGGTTTTGTCTAGAAAAGGGAACATCACGGTGTCTACTACACACGCGAAGGGATCGATGATGAATCTCTCTTACCCTTGTGGCGTGATCGGCAGCATAGACGAGGAAGAGCACGACGTATAGTGCCTCCATGACGGCCCCAAATCCGTTGACCGTAGCGACGAGGAAGCCATCAGGCTTGGTGACGCCGTAGTAGAGCCACAGCAACGCATTGAGTAGCGTGAACACGTATGGCGCTGCCTCGAACTCCTCGGTGGACCCCTTCCGCACAATCCTCCAGAACGTCTTGCTGCAAATTGTATCCGTTGTGTAAGGAAGAATGGTTTTGCAAATTGCAATGACACGTTGGGAAACTGTGAAGACAACTTACATTGGAGATAAGAAAACTAGGACTGAGATTATGTTGCCTGCAAGAACGAAGACGAAGATGGTTTAAACAAAGGAGGGAGAGAGAGAGAGAGAGAGAGAGAGAGAGAGAGAGAGAGAGAGAGAGAGAGAGAGAGAGAGAGAGAGAGAGAGAGAGACCTATGACGCCGATGATGAAGAGAGTGGAATCCATGGAAGAAGCTGGAATCTAGGCGGACAATTAAGCTGGTGCCTCACGGGAGAACCGAAATGGTACACAGAAAACAGGACGTCCGATCCAGTCAGCTCTCAGCTGTGACCTGAAGGATCGGAGGCGAGATACGAGAGCCAAGGTGTGTATATCAAGTACTCCTATATAGTATGAGACAGACGCGGTCGGTGCATTTTACTGTTATAATTAGCGCAGCTGTGCCTGAAGGTCATGGATGTAATCATTCACCATCCTGTGATGCCGAGCAGCGGTGTGTAAGAACATGTGAACACGTTGAGGCCCAGACTCCTTGTTGAACACATGAAGATATTCGAAAAACAATTCCACTCCTCCGGCTTTACAGATCCATCGGGGTCTCATTAGTTGACTAAGGGCAAGTACAACCGTATAGACAGCTTGCTGTCTTTTTAGTCAAATAGACAGCTTAAACAGACAGTTTTATACAATGGTATAGATAGCTTGCTGTCTGCAGGGTGTTTAATTCATCCTTTGACACACAAATAATAATGATCTAGTGTATATTTGATCTTTGTAGTCATTTATGTTGCATACAGGAGACAATGCACCATACATTCAAATACTCCGCATTACTCGTAAAATAAACATGTATATAATAATTATATATATATATATATATATATATATATATATATATATATATATATATATATATATATATAATGGTCTTAGGAATACATGATGTGATATAATACCAAGTGCAGACCACAGTCTGTTTGTTCTGCAAAATACATCTATTTAGACATACTAAGTGCATACCACAGTGCAAAATACATGAGAAAATTGGCTGATACTGATCACAAGCAATCTGATATGTTTAATAACTGGATCAGCTATGCTATTGCAAACAAATGGCGGGAACCTTGGCTGCCGAAGAAATCTCCCGTGCGCGCCTGATCCTGTGCCGCCGGCGTCTCCCGCAGCGCGTCGTACAGCGGGCTTCGTCGTCGTCGCTTCGCCTTGGAGCACGCGCGCGAGCCGTAGACGAGCGAGACGCCGGCTCGAGAGTTACTGCATGCCGTGAGGGGGTTTTCGCAAAAAAACTTGCATGTCGACGGCTCTCGCCAGCCGTTGTACGTGCCCTAAAGACGCTGAGCTGTGTAAAGGATAGTTAGTTAACTGTCAGTTTAGATAGTTGATTAATTAATGTGCACTACTAGTTAATTAAATACTGTTAGAAAGTACGTACTTTATATTGTTGAAGTAATACTACTCTACTGATCTCTTATTAAAGGCGTTCTTTATTACAGTAAAACAGAGTCTTCTGAATTCTACGACATGTTGGCATAAGGTCATCCTCAGTGGGCCTTTCATTTGACATTTATTAGATGATACATCAGCAAAAATGGTGACATGGCATGATATTAATTATAAAAGAGGGAGGAAGCCTTTTATTTGGATGAAAGGGTGGTGACACTCTTTCCAAGTTGATGAAAGGAGAATGAAATGTGCATTGAGGCTCTTTTCCTTTCATCTGCACAAAAAATCGGATCCCCATTGGTACACCTATACAATCATTTAATGTCTTGTTTGGCCTACGAAAATGTGAAATGAAATAGTGCATTTAGAGATATACTTTCATTTCATAGAACAAGACTAGTAAGCTGACGTGTCACACTTGGAAACGTGAAATGAAAGACCTCACCGAGAATGGCCTAAGGCCAATCTCGGTGAGTCTTTCATTTGACATTTAATAGGTGACACATCAGTAAAAAGGATGACATGTCATGATATTTAATATGAAAGAGGAGATAAGTCTTTCATTAGGATAAAAGGATAATGACACTCTTTCTAAGTTGATGAAAGGAGAATGAAAGACCATTGAGACTCTTTTTCTTTCATGTGCATGACAAAACGAATCTCCATTGATACACTTATGCAACTATTTAATGTCGTGTAGAACATATGGAACTGTGAAATGAAAATAAAATAGTGCACTGAGAGATGCACTTTCATTTCACAAAACAAGAATTGAAAGCTGACGTGTCACACTTGGAAAACGTGAAATGAAAGATACGACTTTCTAAACGGACTCTTTCATTTCGCGGTTTCCAAAAGTGACACATCATCTTTGTGGTCTTGTTCACTCAAATGAAATTGTATCTCTCAATGCCCCCTTTCATAGCACAATTTTATAGGTTTGATAAAACATTAAAATATTACTAAGTGGTGCTTTGTTATTGGTTAAGGGTGTTGAAGATGAAAGGAAAGACTCTCAATACTATTTTATTTGGCTTTCATTGTGTTGGAAAGGATACCCATATCCTTTCATAGGGATGAAAGGCATCTCTCCATATATAATAAATATCTTACCATGTCATCGTATTTGATGATGTGGCACGTAATTAACTCCAAATGAAAGGCCCATTGAGAATGGTCTAAATTGCATTGAGATCTCTTCTTGCTTATTTTCATACTCTATATCAAAGTACTATGTGTGAATATATCCCGTGTCAAGCGCTTAAGGGCCACCATTTAAATTCATTGTGCACATCTAATTTTAATTTAAAAATTGGAACAAAACTTCGAATAGATAGAGTATGTTATCATCTCTATATATAATCATACAAGGAAGTTATAGCAAAAACTTATGTAATACATACAAAAAAGAGATCAACACTTGAATTGGTCCACAACCTGCGACAGTACATTTCCTGCTACACCTAATATTTTCTAAGATGCAGATTATAACATCCTCTACATAACCTTTTTTTTGTTAGATTTTTTAGCACATTTTTTATGATTTATTTTAATGTTTACAGCATGGTAATAGAGTATATACTAGAATTTCCGCGCGGCATTGTCACGCTTTTCTTGTTACTATTCGTTTGGTGACACTATTGTTGCCACCACTTCAAGTATTTCCGAAGGGTTTTTTAGAGATTTATATTATGTCACCTTCTATTCCAACATAGCAACGATTGGATAAGTACTTTGGTAGTAAAGGAAGTCTACCACAAATACAAAAGGTAAATAAGTTAACACATTTAGAGAAAAATCTTACAAAAAAATCTATATGATTTATATTAGAGATCATGATTCAGTTTTTATTTCTAAAAAATTAAAATTAATAAATTATATATGTAAAAACAACTATTAGATTATATTCAGTTGCACATCATTAGTTTGCTTGCTTAGAGTTTGAACATTATTACATCTTAGATAGACAATGAAACCTTTTTCTGTTTTGAATCAAAATATTATATATTTTTTGCAACCATATTTTTAGTGGATTTTGAAACTTGTAATCTATTATTGAAAAAAAGAGTTAGTTCACATTATTTCTCAAAAGTAAGAAAAATAGTAGAAGGAAGCTGTTTCCCAATATATATTTTAAATTTAGCGTATATACGTTTCTTTCATTATTAGATTTTTGTTAAGTCAATGAATTTTTCTTAGTCTTGAACATATCTCTTATGTTCTTTGAATTATTGAATAAAAACGTAGTTATTTGATCCAACGGCTTAGAATTATTTCTTCGATGTGATCCAACAGCTGAGAGTAATTTGATGACGTGGAGTGGCTAATATGCGAGAAAACGCACACATTTTAGAGTATTAGTATAGTCGAAGTGCTATTGCCTGCAGCTGGCAGATCTGAACTGGGCCTACTATACTACTATTATAGGATTTACGATTACTAGCGCCTTCCTGCAACAGTAGTACTAGAATGTATTCAGGCCCTTACTAAATTACTAAACAGGGCCTCCCTCGCCCAAGATACGTTGTGGCTTCTAGGTTATCAATTCTTCAATTAGTGATGAAGAATTATTGTTCTTCCAAGGAAAAGATTCTAAAAAATTAAGCTCGACAGGTGAAGGCAAGACCGCCCAAGGCCTTCTTTGATACGCTCAACATTTCCCAGCCGGGAAAATCCACGAACCTTGGTCCCACCCTCTAAAAGCCGTCCCATATGGTTCGGGCCTTAACTCATGTGTTGAGCCAATCCCATAGCTAAGGGTCCGTCCAACAAAGATCGGTTTTTCAACCGAGTAAATGGGATGCAATGAGTGGATTTTTTTCCACAAATTATGAAGCACCTGGGGGATAGACCCCAACCAGTGGTGTTTACCGCTACACCGTGAACCCCTTTGCGAAAAAACTCTGATTTAGTAAGACAACAAATCACTTACAGTAATTGACATAATAAATACATCTGGAAAATTAAAATTTAAACTAGCTGTCATAGGTGTCCCTGAGTAGCAGGTCAACTGCTGTTCTTGGTGACTATCTCAAGATCCCATCCAATTCCAGCTGTGAAGTCTTAAGCTCGGCCCAATACAAAAAATATATAAGAAACTCTTACTTGAAAGATATGTAGTCCACCTGATCCAACCATGTGACCTTTTCTTTGCCCGGTAGTTTCTCTAAAGTTTCGTTATAAATAGCTATTCTATGGTTCCTTAGTATCGAAACCAAAATATCATCCGAATAGTATATTGCACGATGATGCAGGCAGGAATCCCCGCTGCTTGTTTTATGCGGCTATCTAGAAAACCTAGACCATTTATGTCTCTGGTCTAGCTAAGCAATTAATATTGCGAATGGATGTTGAAGAATGGTAATAATCTTTATCTAACTGCCATGATATGTCACCAAACCCATTTCTTCTCCTTCGTCCACCATCTGCTTATAAAGAAAGCTACAAAAACTATTGCATCTTTGTTCAGATTACGACTTTTGAGCATGGTCACCACCTTTTTCTCTAGCTAATGCTATATTCTGCAAGAACAACTTTGCTCCAAACCAGAATGTATTAATCCGTCTATCACTCCCTTATCCCTGGTTGTTTATTTTCTTTCTTTTATCTTTGATGTTTTCATGTTTTCAGTCTCGGTGACACATGAGCATATATGACCATTGTTTCTGCCATTTGTATTAGGATATTCTAATAAACGTACACATACAAGAATAATTTGGATGAAAGAAAATCACTACAATATCTCTAATATTTTACATAACTGCCATTTTCATGTGAATGGCTGTTTTAACTCTCTTAGTAATTTGATCAAATGTAAAAGAAAATTATCAAGAAAATATCCCCATCGAAGTACATCATTGTAGCAAACCTTTTGATCAGGACAGAGTTATCTCAGAGTTCTTTCAATTACGAGCTCAGGTATATATTAAATGGATTAAAAAATTCCTCCAACAAGCCACCATACATTAAATAGTTATTTTAAAAAAAAACTGTCTGTCATCACACAATAATGTTACCCATGCGTCTCAATGTGTGTTGAGTGAGCCAGTTAATTATGACCGATGCGACTAGCTTTAGAACAGATTGATTGAGTTGAGTTGTTAACTAACTACGATGTATGATGGGTGAATTGAAGAAATTTAATGGTTTGTTTATCTAGTTGAACTAGTTGATTACCCCGCGCGTTGCAGCGGGACTAAAAGATATTAATTTTAGAATTATAATCTTGAACTAATAAGTAGTTAAGTGACTAAGAAAAACATAATCATATGCGTCAGAGAAAGAATTCACGTTTATGTCTCACTTGAGTGTTGAATCTTCTATAAACAATTGTTCATTGGGAAGTAAAAGACAATGGAATATCAAATAGTTATAATGTATACATATAAGGAAATGATAGAGGAAAAACAATTTTGTATTAATGCTAAAACACAAAAACTCTGTATAAAAGTGAATCAGATCAAGAACCTAAAAACATCCGTGATAGCGGTTTTATTAAGCTATTTTAAGTCGCAACATAACCCAAATAAATTTGATGGATAATAGAATGATGCGTATAGTCTAGACAAGCCTTGAGATAGAGTCAAATTGGTTCATTGTCCTATGACCTTAAAGAGATTTGAGAGAAAGCGCATTAATAAACCATTATAAAGACCAAGCACTGTGTAAGGCAACATGTTGTGTTATGTGCTTCAACACAACAGCTATAACAATAAATAAAAATTATAATTGCTTCTGCTAAGTAAGATGATGATCGTGTGGCTACAAATAGCCAAGAAAATCATATAAATGGTATTAATCTTTAAGACTCATTCTTTATCTAATGGTTGAAATTAATTGAGATGATGTGGCGCAACGTGCATTGAGAGAAATAGTCATTAAAGTCTCCTAGTAGGTTGCGTCTTTTATATATAAGTAGATTCTTTTGTAAGTATGCACCCAAAGAACTGCAACTATGTGGACTATTCCAAAAACCTTACCGGAAGAATAAAGACTTATGAATGCGGAACCGGCCAGTTTGGCAATAGATAAATTGATGAGAACGAATATTTTTAGCGCAAAGAATAGTAATGGTCCAGTTCATGTACATTTTTTTTGGGAAACCGTCCAGTTCAGCTCATGGACTCCAGGCTCTTGCATTGCTCTGAGATCTAATCAGAGCAAATAGTTTAGTATTTGTATGCACAGTGTGTTGTTTGTGTCGATAGCTTTTAATCTAAGATTTTGTTAGTACCAGCGTACACGCAAGCAAGAAACGAATCTCTACATGCATGTTAGTAATAAGAGTGTGTTCGTTTCCTCGGGTCTAAATTTTATAGCTGTCACATCAAAAAGAATTTTACCATTTAGAGTACTAAATAAAGTTTAATTATAAAATAAATTACAGATCCCTAGACTAATTTACGAGACGAATCTAATGAGGTTAATTAAGTCATGATTAGCAGACAGTTACTGTAGCATCACTTTTATAAAATATAGATTAATTAAGCTCATTAGATTCATCTTCAAAATTAGCACCAATCTGTCAAAAGGGTTTTATCATTAAATTGATCAAAATATTCATAAATAGTAAAATTCTCTTTAATTGATAGTACTAAATTTTAGAGGAGAGGAAAGGAACACACCCCGAGCAACGACGAGAGCAAAAATGTTATACTGATGCATGAGTATTGATCTGTGATGTCAGTGCAAGTTGTTCGTCCTTTTTGTAGGTTATGAAGAGGCCAATTATTATTTGTGCTTGGTCCCGTTTCTTGTTCCGACTAGTAACTGTGTGCGTTATCAAAAAAAATTACAGAAAAAACACTTCTTGTGAAGAAAGGAAGAAAAACCCTTTTATCTTGCCTCTTCTTGGTAGAACATGTACCATCAACCATAAGAAAGACTTCCCTTCCATATATAATATCGATTGCATGAATGAATTACACGAGGCGAGTACAGCAAAACTGAACAAATAAAACTGGTTTGGGCCGTGTCCTAAAAACGACATGATTATAGCATTGACCCCAATGAACAAATGTACAACGCTAATTAATGAACGGGCTCTTAAGTTGATGTGGCAATGTATTTTTACACTTAGCCCCTCTATCCCTTGAAGAGACGGCTAGATGGGCTCTTGACGAAGAGGCGGTCTCTATCACGTGTTCTGATGTAAGAGACAACTCTGAGCACCGTTGTACAAGTGAAGAGACAACTTATGTCATACAATCATTATTAACATGTATTTATTAAACGACAACATGTAGAGTCTCTCCTTTGTATGACTAGAGTTGTTTTATATCTCTTTGCTTGGATATACTAAATATTCATTTAACACATTAAATCTCACTAATCTTTTACTAATAAGCGTCATCAGCACAAACATTGATGGCTTCGTCCTACCAATTTTGAGGGATAGCTTTACCCAGCATATTGATAGAATATTCCTGTGAGGGATGACACTGTCCCTCCTTGACGCTGAAACAAACACCAGCAAAAAGAGGGATATCCCTGGATGACACCGTCTCATCCCTCTTCATCCCTCCAATCAAACACATCATAAGAGACCATAATGAGCTCTACTTTGTACATGCCTAAGAAGAACCGAACACATGTGCGTTAATTTGGCCTGGACTGATTGATTCCCACGATGATCCATCGTGATCTCTCTGGTTTCAGTGCACTCACACGGTCATCCCTACAACTCCAAGCAGGCATAAATGTCAAGCAGATTTGCGTCGCCACCCCGTCATTCCCTCACAATCAACAATATTGCACCCGTCATACAATGATGGCTAGAGAAAGGAATAGCGACAATTAATGAGAATTCTGATGTTTCTGTCCACATATGTACTGATCCATCAAATCTGGGCCTCCACTACTTATGGACACATGGATATATATGTCGCACCATAATAAAGTTAATAGCGACTAGCTATAGTGATGTGCATAAATCATTTTCATTCCGTAACCGAAGCCGTCGTAGTCCCTCCATCTGGCATTTTTGCATAGATCTTGTGGTCCGTAATGGACCAATGACCGCTAATTCAAGAAAAAAAATCTTTCAAGTATCAGGATCTGAATTCCCATATATCACATCCATGTGCGTGATTCATGTGGGCAACATCTCTTCAACAGTATGTTTTCCAATAATCCATTCGCATTAGGGAGGGTTTTTCTTTAGACACATTAGGGAGGTATTGTTACAATACGCTTTGAAAACACGAAAACACCAAAATACATTTTGGTTCTTCGTCATTGTATCTTCCATGGCTAATGTCGGGCACGCGTGCCTTCTCGGAGCTGAAGTAACTGCATCTAGCAGAAGGGAGAATGCAGTGTCCAGTGGCACCACGAGGATAACGAGCATTGGGGATCACACGGGTGGGCGTGACGTTGAGCAAGGGTCCTGCCTCTACCCAATGGAGCCTGAGGACATGTTGGCGATGGTTACTATAGCGTTGAGGCAGGACGACATGGTCGTGACCGAGCTCGGATGTCGACAATGATCATGATAGAATCCATGGGTGGTAGAGTCTAGCTGTTCATTAGCAGTTGTGTGCATGATGTGGTAGGTATTTACTACCACCTTCCTAGTCTAGTGCAACGAATACAAACCGTGCCGGCTCAATGTTTCGGGAGGCCCTAGGGCAAACTCAAATCACAGGCCCTCAAAGCTATGATGATTTTTTAAAAACATAAAGCAAGAAAAGAACAAACATTGATTCAAATCATTGATGCAAGAAAAATAAAGCAAGAAAAGAAAAAGCTATTAATAAATTAGTTGATTACTAAGGACACGAAGTTACTTTGTATAATAAATCATATATCTTGACCAGTTTTTTTGGAATATATTTCTTTCATATTATGGGAATTGCATGAATGGCACATGCAATTTTGAACAAGTTTACATTTTTCAAACTCGAATTATTGTCAAGTGATCATACAAAGTATCATTTAAATTTGGAACCATTGAAACAAGCCTAAGTAATATTAACAACTCACCTAAGAAGAATTCACATGAATTAGGAACAAGGTTGAAGATTCTCGGTTGTCAATCAAGCTTTCACACCTCACTAGCATGTGCCTAAAATTACAGGAAAATAATAACAATGTTGGGGCCCTGAAAGAATCAGGGTATATATGGGCTATCACTGTATCACCCATCTTTCATGCACTGGCCTGGGTTTGGGCCTATTCTGGTTTGGAACTGAGTTGGTTTTATTGGGCCATATCTATCAATATACATGCATTTGTAGCAAAAAACCTGGGCCCCTAGGTCCGCGCCCCTATCGCCCTGGCTCTAAATGCAAATATATAATTCTATTTTGTTCAACACCATCAACCAATGGTTAACCCTTTTACACAAATTAAGGACGAAAGTGTAAATAGATTGCTAGTATGTGGGTCCACTCAACATGGGAGTGGATCCAGCTAGATTTGGACCCTAGAGCTTAAGTGGTGGCAGTGAAAATTGAGTCACATACTCAACTACTAGAGGAAGGCCGATAGACTATGACACTAGCCATGTTGTATATCTTAAGTGTGATTGGGTCACACACTCAGCTATGGGGAGGGCCGCTTTTCTATTTGGGGAGGTCAAATGCAGTAGAGGCAACTCTAGGTGGGTTGGAATGTCGTCAGGTGCAAGGGAGGGGGTATGGATAGAGGAGGAAATATCTCTGTGACACACACAATCATAATAGAAAATAAAATGTTTCAAAGCCTACTATAATCATTAAATCAATAGTACATTAAAAAAGAACGTTTATATAAAAAGTACCTTACATATTACCTTAGAAGTTTCTTGTAATATTTCTGCTGTGACACACACAATCATAATAGAAAATAAAATGTTTCAAAGCCTACTATAATCATTAAATCAATAGTACATTAAAAAAGAACGTTTATATAAAAAGTACCTTACATATTACCTTAGAAGTTTCTTGTAATATTTCTAGAGGCGAAATCAGTGACAATGCTATCAATGTAACCTCATTCAATATTTTTTCTCAATGAAGTAAGCAAACTATATAACTGTTCTTGAGACATATTGGACCTTAAATAATTCTTCAAAAATTTTAGTTTCAGAAAGCTTCTCTCAGCGATGCCAGTCACAAGTGGCAAGCTGATGACTTGTGAAGTCGTGAGAAAACCTAAAACAGTAAGCAAACCAAAGACTTAGGAGATATTACGTACATCGGATCAGATCGTCGTGCCGTGCTATCGTGCCCGTGCGTTGGATGTTGGATACTTGGATTGCCAATATTGAGGAAAGCTTGAGAGGCCAAGGTCACCCGGCACGAAAGTTTCCTTGTGTGTGGAGGCAAAACGAAGCAGCGATGGTTTAGTGCTTTACTACTTTACCAATTGGAAGGAAAGAAAGCATCCACTATAACAAAAACCCACGAGAGAGAAAACATAGTAGAAACACCACGAACACAACCCGTGGCTTGTAGCCATGACCCATCTAACTTAACCCACATCTCAACCCACCACACCCACAAACCATAGAAAAGCATCCTACCCTAACTCTCTCCCATTCCATCGGGCGCCGCCCCACTCCCTCCCCTTTGGCACGTCCTCCTCCAGCCATCCCCGACACTCGGACCGCGGCGCGCGGGGCGATGGCAGTGGCTAGATACGTCCGGCCCCCTTCTTCCATGTGGCAGTGGCAATGCACGGAGCCGGATCCGCATGGCGCCCTGCTCCCGACGGCGCGCGGGGATGGCATCAGCCCAACCCCCTTCTTCCACACGGAGGCGGTGGTGTGCGGGGGCGAATCTGCCCGCCCCCATCTTCCACGCCGCCGCGGCGGCGGTGCGTGGGGTTGGATACGCCTGGACCCCTCCTCTGGACGGCGGTGCCACCGCACGGGGGCCGGATCCGACCGCTCGCTTCCATGCGGTAGCAGGAGCCGACCTCCGGAGTAGTGGATTCAACCATCGCAGGGCCTCCGACGGCGACCGATGGCATGCGATGCGTGGCGGGCTGGCATCCAGCGATGCTCGGGCCCTTGTGGGTCCCTCTTTTTTAGTTCATTTTTTAGCCACGATTGGCCTGCCCGGCGTCTCTACAGGCTTTTATTTTTAGCAACGGGTCGTAGCTACGGTTCCCATACCCATGGATATAGGCCCCTTTGAACCGTGGCTATAGTAGCCAATTTTGCTAGCAATCCTGGACTATGGACTACCTAGAGTAGCAGGCCCATTAGGTTGGAAAAAGAATTTTGTAGCCTTCTAGGCCTAGACCAAGGTGACAGGCCTATATGTAGACCTGCAATGTGAAGAGGGCCCCCGGATTCACGGGCCCTAGGACATTGCCCCTCCTAGGGTCGGCCCAATGTTCGGGCAACGTGCCCTACGTTCGGTGAGGGTTTCTCGTGTTATTTGCATTTGATGTTGCTATCAATACAAGATCTCACTTGCGATCTCACAAGATTTCGATATTCATCAATTCATGCAGCTATAATTAACTTTATTGAATGGAAGCAAAGGATGGCAATCTATAGGATATACCTATTATGCATACGATCTCCACGCTTGTCGTTTTGCAAGATACGATATCTAGATATTAATACTATTTATCAATATTGTAAATCTATAGGATATCATCTGCACCACTCTAAACCACTATATAATCAGATGTCCTCTGGCTTCTCTTTCTCAACACCTCTCGTATAACTCGGTACCAAGGTTTCGAGAATCTAGCAGGGAAGAAAATTGTTCTAGAGGAACTTGTGTGGACTAGTGTCATGGCACCTCCTCACGTACTCGTTGTTGATGATTTACGTCTTATTCTTCTCATGGTTACCAAGATCTTAACTAGTTGCGGCGTTAGAGGTGTGTTGGTTGTTATATATAGTACTCTACATTTATTTTTCATTTAATATTTTGTGATGCATATAGATTTCACATTTGGTTCCATTTGGAAGGATATTTTATCTTGTTGCTATATTGGCACTTTAGCAAGCTAAGAGCTTTAGTAGGATTTATTCCTTGATTGCACCATACTAACAATTTCTATATTGATTTTGCCTTTCTTTTAGCTTAGTGAAAATAGTAAATCATGTCATTTATTTGTATAAAAAAAGATATATAAAGAAGAAGGTTTTAATGAAACCAATCACTCTTACACAATTAAGTCACTAGTCCCTTTCACATGTTTTTCCTTTGATTCTAATTTTTTTAAACTTTTCTACCTTTATTTTTGTAGTGACTGCCGTGGAAGGTCCAGAGGAAGCATTGAAGTTCCTAGATGAGGTATATTGACAACTTGTATTGTTAATGTCATTATTTTTACTTTACTCTTGTTAATTGGCAAAACAATTATTACTATTTTTGACATGTTTGTTATGTTGTAACATTTGAATACAGGAAAATGACGTGGACTTGATTTTGACTGATTATTTCATGCCCAATATGACTGGCTATGATCTTCTTATGAAAGTGAAGGTATATTCCTTTGATAAAAATAATCTCATATTTTAGTTTGAATGAGGTTTTTCCTTATGTGTTATTTATGTTTCTACATTCAGGAATCACCCAAGCTGAAGCATCTTCCTGTCGTTGTCACTAGCAGTGAAGACTCCCCGATATAATAAAAATGTATGTAAGCATATATTTGCCTAGCCTGTAGTATTATATTTGTTATCATAATATAAAAATAAATAGAGAGTCATATGTTCTTTGTTTCCGCAGGTGTATGGAAGGTGGAGCAAAGGACTTCATTGTCAAGCCTCTCAAAGGTTCGGATGTGCTTCGTGTGCTGAGCCACATCTGAGAAATAAGAGAGAAAAATGATGAAAGAAGATTTTTTTTCTTCTATCAAGTTATATTTAATAATTTCAAGTTGGAGACCACCTCTGGTCTTCTCTGTGAGTCATGTTTGAGTCTTCATTGAACTGCAACAATAGTACTATTTGTCTCTCATATGAACATTATCCTTTGTGATGAACCATGTTGAGATGTAATGTGGTTTTGAGTATTATATGAGTTAATTGATATGTGGTTTATTTCATATTTGAGTTGAGATGAAGTGTTTTGAGGATTGTATGAGATAATGCGTGATTATGTTTGTGACTAACCAAAGTTGTGAAGGTGTAGGAAAAAAATAGAGGAGAAGAAAAATGCAATTTGCTTGTCTCACTATGTGTAGGTCAAGTGAATTTGGAGGTCAAATCAGGAGGATGGGGTAGAAGTGGGGGACTCGAAGCAGGATGACCATCGATAGGATGGGGGAGGGGTCAAGGGGTTATCCACACTGTACACATAGAGAAGGCAAGAAGGATGGACAATTCATGGTTGAACCTCAAAATCGTAGAAGTGATGAAGATGGCGAGAGACATTAAGGACAAAACTTGATGAAAGATAGTTTTTTATTAATTTATTTAACAATTAATGTCAAGTTAGACCCAGTACGGTCTTCCTATCCATGTTGAGTGTCCTTGAACTACAAGTATAATGTGACTCACTAGTAATTCTTGCTTGTCTCCAATATGAATTTGATCCTTTATTTACAAAGCAATTAGGGAAAATTCCTTATCAACCATCAAAATATATTGAAGTTCCTTATTAATTATTACCCCACTATAAAATCTCAATTTCATTATCCTCCACCAATATTAACTTTCTTCCCTTATGAACCACTACCGTCAATTTTGTCACCTACCACTTGCAATATTTGCCTGATAGAAGTCAGACCTGACCAATTTGCCACTCTATCAGAACTAACTCATGGAAAATAAATCGAAGCGTAGTGCATGCAGCACGTCGCTGGAATGTGAATCTGTGGGTCAGAGTCAGCGCAACCAGTGAGAGATGAGTAGGGGCAACTGCGGGAGAGTCTGTAGTATTTGACGCCATGTCAGATATTGAGTGAGGTTCCATGCATCCGGCATGGCAGGGTCTTGCCACTGTTTTCTTGCATACCATTTCCTACAAATTACTAGGCTGTCCCTGTAGCTGTAACATGCATGCAACTAACATGCTGCTTGTTGGCATGGAATAGTTGATTTATCATTATTTTCAAGAAGAAACTGGAGAGGGTTCCAGGCTTTCCAACATTTTGCACCTACGTGTCGAGTACTTACCTTATGGGTATACGCAACTCGGTATATTGCTTGTGTGACATCCCATGTCACGATTAAGGCTAATCCCGTAGTTAGTACCCTAATCACTTCACTAATGAAGTACTAATACTAATTACCCAAAGGAAAAGAAGAAAAGTAAAAAGGAAAAAGGAAAAACCTACTCCTAAACCCTAGCCTAACCAAAGATGCAAAAATTATAAAAACACTACCCACATATTTTTGCACCACTGGATTGCTCATGTAAAAAGATGAATTTACAGTATTTTTACAAAATTTTTGAACAAAGTTTTGAAAGCCCAAAAATTCAAATTCAAATCTGAAACACTGCTACTTGTGAATTTTGTACGAATTTTTGGAAGCATTTTTGGAACTTCAAACTTTAAGATAAAAATTAAAGCACATCGTCCTGAATCTCCCCATATTTTTGGTTTTATTTTTAGAGCCCCAGAAATATGAATTTTGGTCAAACTACCAAACCACAGATTTGAAATTCAATTGAAACCCCGAGCTACGGTGCCCACTGGGCAATGGCGACCGGAGGACCGCCGGTCCGGCCAGCCTGGCCGCCGCCCGCGCGCGTGCCCGCCCTGTCCAGTCGCCACGCCACCCCTGCCAGCTCCCCAACCGCTCTGTACCCGCCGGCCAACAGTAGAGCGCCGGGAGTAATGGCGCCCGCTCCGGCCGCCGCTCCCGTCCGGCCGCCCGCTTAGAAAAACGCCGCGCGAGGCCAAGGCCGCATCCCGAACCCCCTCAATCATTGCCCAGTTTCCCCTGCTCCTCCTCGCACCGCCAGCTCCCGGCCTCTTCCTCCGCAGACCGCGCGCCACCGGAAATTCGAGCCGCCGCCCGCCATGGCCGCCCGAGTTTCCCCGCATCGCGCGCCGCCTAGGTAGGCCGCCCCGCCTTCCTTCTTTCGCCATTTCGTGCGCGAGGACGTGTCCGAGTTTCCCCTGACGCGCTTCCCTCATCCACCCCCGGGTCGCCGGGAATTTGAGAAGTAGTTCGTCGCCGCCGCCGCCATCCCGCCACCTCCCCGACGAGCTCGCACTTCCGGTCATCCCCAACCCCGCGCGACCCCACGCCGCCACTCCCCGCGCGAAGGTGATGCTCTCCGAAGAAACCGCCCCTCTTCTCTCTCTCTCTCCCGGACGCGCACCCCCGCCGGAGCCGCTCGGGCGCCGCCGCTCGTCGCCGGCCGCCTCCGGCCACCCGCCATCCCCGTGGACCCCACCGAAGTACTCCCCGTCGCTCGCGCTTCATTTTCCCCAAAGCACGGAGCACGAGCTCCAGCGCAGCGCCGCCGCGAGCGAGCTCGCCGGCGCCGGCCGCCGCTCGCCGGGGCCGCGCGCCGCCCCTGTTTAAATTGAGCCGGTGGCATTTTCGTAATTAGGTCCGAACTTCATTCGAGTTTGAAAAATTCATATCTAGCGTTTGAATCGTCCAAAAATTACAAACTAAAATGTTTTGGAAACTAGAAGACCTGTACTTTCATAAAAGTAACATGAACTCCTCAGATCTGGTCATTTTCACATTTTTACAAAAATGACAAAAGTCAACCCCTGAAAACTTAACTAAGCCATAACTTTAAAAATATAAATCCAAATTAAAAGCCACTTGGCCAAAGTCTTCACCCTGGCACACATGAATTTTTGGCACTGGAAGATCTGCATTTCATTTCATATTTTTCAAGTTATTGCATTTCTTACATTCTCTGTACTTAATTTTTAATTAATTCTGTATAAATTATTTTTGCATGAAACTTGGCCATTAATTTCATTTTGGTACTGTACACATGTAGAAAATCCCATGATAAATTTTGAGCATGTTAAGTAATGATTTTTGCAAACCCTAGATCTAAATTTCTAAAGGGTCATTTTCAGCACATACATAATTGGTTTTATGTCATTAAAAATCCTGTTCATGCATGTTTATGTAATGTCTACTGTTCATTATGTCCTTTAGCACCCCATGGCAGGTTTAGTCAAAAGGTTTTATGTATTTCACCTATGTATGAATTTTGAAATCAAATTTCTATTCTAAAAGGGAATCGTCATCGCATGTGATGTCAAAATGCATAGGCCTAGATTTCTTCGTGTTGCACTATAAAAACTTGCTAAAATATTAGTGCTAAACCTACACTAACCACAGCACTCATGTCTATGCATCAAGTCATTACTCATTATATTAGTATGGGCATGCTTGTTCATGTAATTTGGGTCCCGTAAAAGGAAACAAGAGGCATGTTATGATTGCTCGGGTTTGAGCAAACAAACTTGTGATTAATATGTTCATGGGCATCTTTACAAAACAGCACACATGCATTACCCTATTCATCACCCTTGTATGCATATTACTTATGCATTGCATTTCATTCCTTAGGTGACGACGTCGAATTGACTCCGCCGGAAGAAGCTATTGCCACGCTCAACGCTTGTGAGGCTAGTGCTAACTTCGATCACTCTCAAGGCAAGCCCCGGTGCATTCCTACTATTTGAAATGTCTTTCTTTTAATCACTATATTAAGGATGATGAATGTGCATTTAAGTTTAGGCGTTGATTGGAAATCCACGTGCATAAATTCCTATATGTCCTATGTCGATTATGTGTCATATCCTCGTTAGAATTGCTATGCTATGATTATGGAGTCAACGATAGATTGGGGATCTCACTCACGGCTTATGATTAAATGTGAAAATGATGAATTTGGTTAAAATTGAGAACACCCCATTGTGGCTCCGCGAACAAGTTTGAGTTGTGTACCACTTGCATACCTTTCTTATGGGGATTGGTAAACCTATGTAGCTTGTAAGTTGTAAAGTGAGCCGGATATCTCACCGACCCGGAGGTGATGTGTTTGGCACGGTGGTTGCACGGGTTGAGGACCGTTGGAGAGTACATGGGTTAAGCCTTGGGCGCGTTGTTGAACGGTCGCAAGGGGACGTGTACTCGGGGTCGGTGGCCCCGTGTTTTACTTTACGATGAACTCGCGAACGGTGGCCATACGTGTTCTTAAATGATGCGTATGTCGTGCATTTGGGTTCTCTCCTGCAGGATTAATAATTCGATAATTATCGCCGTTTCCTCTCGGTTAATGAGTACCACTTGATTCGAGGTAGTAATGGAAAGAGATTGAATAGCTTGCTGTTTTATATTGATATTAAATTGTATTGCAAACTATTGTCTTGCTAGTATGCTCACTAAAGTTTCTTTTATGCAATCACCCTATTAATTTGGCTAAGTAATAAAATTGCCAACCTAATTAGCATAGGTGCTATTTATGCAAAAATACCAAGTTAAACCGGTCAAGCCCCATGCATCTAGGAGTCGGTCTTAGATGGCCAATTTGATGGGTAAGACTTGCGGAGTATGTTAGATACTCGGGCTTTGCCACTACATGTTGATTACGGGTTTCCCGCAAGCCGGTTTTTGTGATTGTTGTGGTAAGGTGGTTTGGGACGGAGAAGAGCCCAAAGAGTGGACCATTGAATGGGTCCCTAGCTCTCCGACCCATGATGAGTGAGCCATGGCCTAGGCCGGCATGGTTCCCTTAAGTTATCTATGTATCGTCGAGTTATGTATTTCGCTTCCGCACTTTAAATTCGAACAAAGATCATGGTTATGTAAGACTTAATCTCGAACCTAATGTATCTTTTATTCGAACTCTATGTTGTAATCAAGACTTAATTATGTAACCTTGCAAATCGTGTATGTTTGTTAATGTGATGCTATGTATGGTTGTTTCGTCAATCATCTCCCAAGGCGATCCGTACCACACTTAACTATCTTTCGGGATAGGGGTGTGACAGCTTGTCAAGGACATGGGGACTCATCGAAGGTGTATGACCGGTCCGGAGGGCCCACTGTCCGATCGATACTTGGGTACTAGAAGGAGCCATAGATTGATATGGAAACTAAGGCGAGGCAATTCGACCAACTTCTTGGAATAATCCTTAAGGAGTGTACAAGACCAACCGAGTAGGACTCTATGTCGATAAGGAAGCTTAGCGATAGAGTTTCCATTAGATAAATCTTGAAATCGACTAGGATTCGGTATGTAACTCTGCCTCTCCGGATACATAAGGAGGGGCAGGGACCATGTCACATCTAGTTTTAAAAGGCAAAACTGAATGCATAACTATATGTGTGTCGGGATCAATCGTCACGAGATACATGGAAAACCCTAAAATAACGAGTATAACCAATGCTATTATTACATTGGCATATCATATAATTATTAAAGAGTTTCAAGTAAATGTCTCAAAGGATAAAATAAATATACACGCTAGCGGAAGACTCCATAACTCCCAATGTTTTTGTAGACGATAAACGGTAGATAGTCGGTCAACCATTGTTTAGCATTTAATCCATCTACACGGGTTTACACGGAGTTTAGACGGGCTAAATGTTTTGCTACTGTAGCACGATAGGACGGGAGAATAGATGCTTGATCTGTATGAAAGAAAAAGAAAAATAGTAAAGACAAAAAAGATGGAGAAAGGGATAGAGGGCATCCAACCCAGCCCAATAGCCACCCGACCCGACTAGTGGTGCCTTAGATTAGGTCATCGAGTCCCCAGCCAGACAAAGCGGTCCTAGCAATCGAAGCCACTGTCGCAACAGCTATCTCTTGCCTCCCCTTCTTCTTCCTCCACGGCGCCGCCAAGTTCGATTCACTCTCCCCTCTCTCTCGTCCCATGGTCCCATGGTCTAGTCCAAGCGCATGGGGGTTAGATGACGCATGGGAGTTAGATGACGGCAGCTGCGCCTACTCTCTCTGCGGCTGGACGGCGATGGCGCCTACACTCCAACGCGGCTGATCCCCATCTCCTAGACCCTGCTCTAGTCGGCCTAAACGACGTCTCAATCCGTCCAAATACCGTCCCGTGTACCGCTTTTACTCTGTTTTTCTCCGTTTTTGACCGATTGGGGGCTAAACTATGCGGTTGGGTGTTGTTTAGCGTTTAAACCGGTCTAGACGGCCGTCTAGAATCGTTTAGGAAAACACCGATAACTCCACATGCAATCGACCGAGAGATCTGCACGCCTAGACCTTCTCATCGGTGGTGTGGTCCAAATCTTCTCCATCTTCCGACCATCTTTTGAGCAGCGGTTTATTGTAGCATAAAGGGGAAATAGCAAGGATAAGTACATGTCGTACTCAAGCAAGTGTGGGAATAAATGAAATGCAAGGAAAGAAAGAAAGGCTAACATAAATGTTAAAGTAGAAAGCACTATATATGGAACCTATAACCCATCTTAAGCAACCTATATTACTAAATGAGTTGAAACTACCAAACCCAATTAATTTTAAGTAATTAAATCAACGAAGGATCTTGATCCACGAAGGTCCACAAATCCACGTCGGAAAATACCACAAATGTATAAAGTGAACAAAAGCTAACTTCCAACCATCAAACCCCCTATTCGAGTTAGGATCTAGGCGCCCGTAACCAGGAGCACGGCTGTCATAACGGTTATACACTCTGTAGAGGTTGCGCCACTGTATCCACGAGTCATGATTTCATCCCTGGTTTGCTAGGTGGACTAAATCTTCCATTGCACCAACATCACACCTGTCTTAGGTGTGAGGCCGAGGAGATCACCTGTGTGCCTTTACCTAGGTTTACTCTAGCATTGTAGCTCGACGCTAAGGTTGCACCGCCGTACAAAAGTGACAATCCACGAAGGAATATAGCCAATGGATGACTATCCCTTATCAAAGGCGTCACCCTAGAGCCCCCTCTTGCGGCATATGGTACGCCAAAATGGATGACCGGTGCCACACCTCCTCACGAACACAATAACTAGAGAAACCCTAGTTAGTCGGCAAAGTCGTTCCATAGCTACCTCGTGGTTGGCACTGTAGTCTCGGGTTGCCGCTCCAAGAACTGGTCCTTAACTCGTTCGAGCGGGAGCTAACACAAAACCCAACCGTACACGGAGTAATTACATGTTGCTAAACGGATTAGCAAATTATCACATGATCAAAGTAAGCCATTAGTCATGATTAAGAGACACTAAGCGATGTGTGACAGCAAAGCTAATCACAAACTAACCATGACCAAACCACAACTAGGGCAACAAGGAAATGATAAATTCAATAGGATAATAAAAACACAATGGGATTCAATATTAAACAACATGCATACTAAAGTACAAAAAGTAAGAGAATGGGTTCGAGAATGCTTCAAGGCCACTTGTCCGATTCCCTTGATGCTGCTCAATCTTCAACTCTTGCTCATGTAGATCCTCAAATTGCACGTTCTTCTATATAATATCACACAGATACAAACAAGCAAGAAACAAGCATACAAGAAACTAAGAAACAACGCATCAAACAGTATCTATGAAAATAGTACTAATTAATAGTACTCGTCCCTACGACCACGTGAGAACAAGAATCAACTCAATCGGAGTTTCGAGCAAAAAGATATACGCATTTGAAGATCTTGGGTTTAAACTACAAATAGTCTTTTTCCGTAAATAATTAATTATATTTATGAAAAAGAAAGAAATAAAAAATTATTTCATTTGTATAAATAAAGGGAGATGAAATAAATATTTTATTTCACAAAATAAACATGAAGGAATTTTATTTTAAATCCAAAAGGATACGTTTTACATTATTCTTTCGAAACTAGAAAGGTCCGGGTTCTAATTGCAAAATAATCCTTTTCTAAAACCTTAACTATGTTTTGTTTTATGAAATAGCAATAATTAAATTAAACATAAATCAAAAAATTGTATCTAGAAAAAAATATGTATTTTATTTATAAAAACAGGGAAGACAAAGGTTATTTTTGTAAGGAGAAAGTCCAAATTACTCCCCTCAAATATAGTCAAAGTCTAGATAACTCTCTAAAATATTGTTTGGTTCAGTTTATCCCTTAAATAATGCAATTCGGTTCATTCTACTCCTAACATAATTTATCATTTTTGTTTCTTCACTCATTAGTGGAGTGCTATGGTAAAACTTGATAGGGTGCTAGAAAACTTTGTTAGAAAAATAGTCATGAATTTTTCTATCGTTATTTTGATGGATAATGAAATTTAATAGTATATTGATATGGTAATACAAAAGTGTATGAAAAAATGACAAAAATTCAAGAAATATAATTTTTGAAATGCAATGTGATACCAACTACCACCCCATGAAGTTTTAACTTAGTATTCCATTTGTGCATGAAGAAACAAAAAAGATATGTTCAATTAAGGAGTGAATTGAACTAAATAAACTATTTTCGTGGGTAAACTGAACCAATCAATTGTTTACGGGGTTATCTAGGCTTTGGCTATACTTGAGGAGAGTAATTTGGACTTTCTTTTTTTTAAAGCCACGGATCAGATTAAATTATCGCTACATAGAAGGGCCTAACTGCCAAAAGGGCAGGGCAGTTGGTTGTCGGCGAGGTCATCGGCAGCGCATCGATCGCCAGGCTTGACTCAAACCTGGGAGGCTGGGATACACAGGATGGAATCTCAGCGCGATAGGTCTCACCTAGGAGGTTGTAGAGATCAGAGACGACTCGGTGAAGACGGGCGACGAGGTTCAACTACTTCAAGTCGATGGCATGGTCACGGAGGTGGTCTGGGCACCGGTTTCACGTGGGGTCTGTGCGGTCGGTGGCGTCGCGATGTTGTGAATCTCGGCAGGAGATCGGGAGCAACCAGAGCGGCGGCATCACAACGGTCAACGAGGCTCTGTAGGCGGCATCAATGGTGGTGGCGGTTCTTCGCCTTTGTCGGGGCGGCAGATGCAACATCATTTGTGAGAAGTCCATTACGCACGGGTCCAGCGTTGAGGCGACGCGCTGGTGGCCGACATTGATGGCGGGGCGGCGGTGCTAGGTGTCGGGGTCCTGAGAGCTGGCGAGTCGGGCGAAAAGGGATGCGGGCGCCGTGTGTGATCCAGCACTAAAGGCACGAGGCCCTAGGACTCCTAGGCAGCAGCGTCGTACGGGCGTGGCTGGCGGGCTGGGCTGGTGGGCTGCGTGCGAGTCGTCTGCTGGGCCAAGCGGTGGGTTTGGCTGCGCCATTGCGAGAAAGGCGAGTCCATGTGGAAAAGGGAGGGAGAAATAAAAAGAAGAAGAGGTGGACCGCTGGAAAGAAAATTGGCCCGAACTAGTTGGGAAAGGTTTTGTTTTGTTTTTTCTATTTCCAATTCCATTCTTCTATAAAAAGCCCAAAATGAATTCTACTCGATATTTGAAATATAGTTTTCACACAATAAAAACATATTGCAACTATACCAGCATGAATGCAACAAATAATTATTATAAAACCCTAAATTCATTAATTAAATTTAGAAAGTAGCTCCTTTTGCTTACATAAAATTATAAAACTATAATAACTTCTAGATAGATTTTAATCTATTGTCAAAAAGTTTTAAAAATTAGAGAAATTTATGAAGAACCAATGTTTTGAAATTTCGGGGTGTTACACACCACTTATAAACAAGATCGACAAAATTAGCAATCTACTAATAATTGGCAATACAATTCATACGAGTGCAAGGTTATTACTCTCGATACGAGGGGGACCCGAACATGTCTAAAATCTCCGTGTATTCTTGTGTTGCACCATCAAGTAGCTGATCCGCTCGGGGCTATATAGTTTACTCCCCGAGTTAAACCTCGACACTACGAGATCATATAACAATACTTTATCTGCGTTGGTACACCTGTCTCATTCTCTATGTTACTTGTAGTGGAGGGGGCTACAATGGAGAGGAGAGAGACCAAGAGCTCAAGTCTTTGATGAGTCTCTCTCTCTCTCTCTCTCTCTCTCTCTCCATCCCCTCTCGGCACGTCCTCCTCCCGGGTGACCCCCTCCTCTAGTCATCCCCAGCGTCCCCTTCCTCCGGCCATCCCCGGCCGTCCCCGACGACCCCCTTCTCCGGGCATCCCCGACCCTCCGGACGGCGGCGCGCGAGGGCTAAATCCACACGGTGTGACGCCCCACTCGAGAGGAATACACTCGTATATACTTACCAATCCCTGGAACAGTAGTTGGTACACATATGGATAATATAAATCCGATACTACAATCTTTATTAATTTCTCAAAGAGAAAAAGCTAGGGGGATACATGGTCTAGATTACAATCAAAGAGGTGGATATGCTAGCCTCTAGTAAAAGAAAA
Organism: Chloris gayana; assembly: GCA_031894775.1. NCBI lineage: Eukaryota > Viridiplantae > Streptophyta > Magnoliopsida > Poales > Poaceae > Chloris > Chloris gayana. The sequence continues at coordinate 241,691 of JAUNZO010003823.1, read as the reverse complement.
CACGCTGGAAAGCTTCATAAACTCCATAGGCAACATCGAGCGAAGGACGCGACCTACTCCTCATCTTCATAATAATCTCTATCTTCGTCTAAATGATTAAGCAACGGGTGAGTGCATAAGGTACTCAACAAACTCTAGCACTAGCAAAGGGTAATAATATATTCATTTGGATGTGGTCAAGGTATGGCTAAGAGTTTTTGTGGAAAGAGTGAATGCAAGGGGCTTACTACCGAGATAACGGGTTTTTGTAAGAGGAAAACATTTTGTAATTTTAGTTGGTTGGACCTGGGGGAGATATTCATCGATCCCGATAATTCCTACAATTTTAATTGAGCCTTCGGACAGAAGGTCATAACAACTCGGCACCCAATGCTGATACCATTTCCAAATCGGGGCGCAAGGGTGCCTACTCACACATCAAGGATTTAATATTTTTGGCTAATCAATAAGAGCTCAAGGTTTGGTGTGTCAATATACCGTGATAACGGACATATAAATAGTTTTAGACACTCTACGGAGGGTGGTACACTTTACCCACAAGCTATATGTTCTCGGCTATGGAACACATAACGCTGCCACCGCAACTAGGCACGCTCACAAGTCCACCATGAATGTCCGAGGAATCCTACGGTAATGACACCAATGCATACCGTCCACCATATATGTGCCAAGTACTTGAACTTCACCAAAAAGTGATCCCTAGACCTCTGTCAACTACTACACCTCATGCAACTTCTTGCTGCGACCCAAGATTTGGTGCACCTGTTATGTGGCTGTACACTAAGTCACCAATTTGGGGTCCGAAGAACCGGTCCTTATATGGCAGAGCAAACACTCGTCCATCACAAATGGACATCACCTAAACACCAAGTACTCTACACCGAGTACTAAGAATTTCACCCACGGCCGATAATTTCCCACCCAACTTCACATTAACACAGTTGGTCCATTCACCCATCCATCAACACACACCACCAAACTCATGTTCACACATTTTCATAAATAGGGTGTATGATGATAAATAGTAATAGTTCCTAAGCAATACTACAACGCCATCATTAACTAAGTTAACAATAACATCTAGGTTGATCTAGTGGTCTAATGGCCAATCAAGGGTTTAATATTCATATCTGTAGTAATTTGAACATTAACATACAACAACCGGGCTCTAGTAAAATAATTGCAAGGATTTATGCATATAAGAATAGCTTCCAAAATAGATGCGAGAATAAGCGGAGTAATGGGATCAATTATGATCAAGGAATTGATAGAGCTTACCTCTTAACGCGTCGGCGAAGTCTTCCTCAAAGTCCTACGGCGGTGCTAGGCGGCGCATGGGCTCGAGGCGGAGAGGTGCTATGGCGGCTAGACGACAACGTGGAAGGGAGGGGATCCGTGGCGGCCGGTGCTAGGGAAGGAGAGAGGGGAGGAGGGGAGCTGGGGAGGGGGCTTGCCTTGGTGGCTTTATCGGCGGCGGTGAGGTGAGCGAGGGCGAGAGGGAGGGTTTTTATAGGCCAAGGGTGAGGGGTGGCTATGGTGGCAACGGCGGCGTGGCCGTGAAGCGCGGGGAAGGAGGGGGGGGGGCTGGTATGGTGGTTGGGGCGAGTGAGTGGAGGAGGCGTGGCCACGGCGAGCTCGAGCTAGCCAACAAGCGGCGGTCGCGCTCGATCGGTTGCGAAGGTAGAGGGGGGGGGAGGCTAGGTGCGGTGCGCGGCAAGGGGATATGGATGGTGTTGAGGCCAATGCGGAGGCGGCGTCGTGGCGCGAGCAAGGGTGGCGGCGTACACGCGGGATGCAATGGCGTTGGCTGGAGCGAGAGGTGGGGGACGGGGGCTAGCGTGCCGGGTGGGCGAAGCGTGGCGCGGGGAAGATGACATGGTGGGGTCGGGGTCGCGGGCTGGGCCGGGGAGGCGAGGGTCGTTGGAGTGAGGTGAGGGAATTGGTTAAGGGGCAGCTCGACTACGGTTTATTCCTTTTCTATCTTTCCTAAGCTTCCTTTACTTCAAAAATCCAAATAAAACCAAATAAATTCCAACAAATCCAAACAAGCAAAAATATATAAAGGGAAATTGAGGGCAGAATAAATAAAAAAGAAAAAGCTGGCCTGTTTTCAAGCTTTAGTATTTTATTTTAAAAATTCTAGGTATTTTTGCTATAGGTCTAGTTTAGGTTTTAATTTCCTGTTTAGTTTCAAAAATATTTTCCCTGAATGAAATAAATAATTTATTAGGTGTATTATTGTTAGCCAAAAATCGGGGTGTTGCACCTGGCCCCCTTCCTCAACTCTGGCGGAGGGCGACGCGCGGGCGGCGGCGGTGGTAGGATACGGTTGGCCCCCTTTCTTCGACGTGGCAGCGGCGGTGCGCGGAGCCGGATCCGCCGGCCCCCTCCTCCCGACGGTGCGCGTGGGTCGCATCCGCCTAGCCCCCTCATCCGGACGGTGGCGGTGGTGCACGGGGCCCGGATCCGCCTAGCCCCCTTCTTCCACGCGGTGGCGGCCATGTGCGGGACCCAAATCTGCCCCCCCTCCCCCCTTCTTCCACGTGGCGGTGGCGGTGCGTGGGGCTGGATTCTATCGGACCCCTCCTTTGAACGGCGTACCGCCGCACGTGTGCCGGATCCAACCGCCTTCTTCCACGCGGCAGCGGCGACCTCCGGAGCGGCGGCGACCGGTGGCATGCGACGCATGGTGGGTTGGCATCTAGCAATGCTCGGGCCCTCATGGGTCCCTTTTTTTGTTTTTAGTTTGTTTTTTAGCCATGGTTGGCCTGCCTAGTGTCTCTACGAGTTGTTATTTTTAGCCTCGGGGTCGTAGCCACGGTCCCCATACCCGTGGCTATAGACCCCTTTGAACCGTGGCTATAGTAGCCAACCGTGCTAGTGATACAACGATACTTGAACTATGGACTACACGAGGCCCATTAGGGAGGAAAAAGAATTTCATAGCCTTCTAGATCTAGGCCAAGGTAATGGGTATATACGTAGACCTGCCATGGGAAGAGGCCCCAGATTCACGAGGCCCTAAGCCATCGCCCCGCAACCCCTCCCCCTCCCCCCCCCTAGGGTCGGCCCAAGGTTCGAGCAACGTGCCCTATGTCCGGTGAGGGTTTCTCATGTTATTTGCATTAGATGTTGCTATCGATGCAAGATTTCACAAGATTTCGATATTCATATATTAATGTAGCTATAATTAAATTTATTGAATGGAAGCAAAAGATGGACAATCTACGGGATATACCTATTATGCATACGATCTCTATACTTGTCGTTTTGCAAGATACGATATCCGGATATTAATACTATTTATCAATTTTATAAATCTATAGGATATCATCCGTACCGCTCTAAGCCACTATATAATAAGATGTTCTTTGACTTCTCTTTCTCAACATCTCTGTATAACTCGGTACCAAGGTTTCGAGAATCTAGCGGGGAAGAAAATTGTTCTAGAGGAACTTGTGTGGATTAGTGTCATGGCACCTCCTCGCGTGCTCGTTGTTGATGATTTACGTATTATTCTTCTCATGGTTACCAAGATCCTAACTAGTTGCGGCGTTAGAGGTGTGTTGGTTGTTATATATAGTTGTCGGTGGAAAAGATTAACGCTGCCACGTGGTAGCATCCGGACCTACCTAACCGGGGTTAACGCGACCACGTCATCACGGGATGCTAACGCGCGTCCGTACGGGCTGGCCGAGGAAACGACCTTGGCGCCTTACTCAAAGACGCCGCCTCGCACGACCATGACGCCATGGTCAAGGGGCTCCGCCTCGCACGACCTCGACGCCTAGGTCGAGAGGCTCCGCCCGCACGACCTTGGTCACTCGACCCTCGCACTCGACCTCGTGGCTCGACCACCAACCGCATTTAATTCCAACTACCCCGGCGCCCACGTGGGCGTGGCTCGGGAATCATTGGAGGGAAGCTCGAGCCCATCCCTCCTGCCGCCACCTGCTCCCGTCGGAGCACGCCGACAAGACGTTCCGTTCTCGTTGCTCGGCGGAGTTGGCGTGGACCGTAGGCTCCGGGAGGAACCACCGCACACTCGCTGTATGGACGCACGACCCTCCGTCACGCTCGTCGAACAGGTGTAGCTCAAGGTCGAGCTCGAGCTACACCACGTCCCGCACGACCTTTCCCGCAAGCTCGAGTCGCAAAGAGAACTATACCCGTACCTCGAGCTTATCCGAACCATCATTATGTCCGACGGAAAAGGACGGGCATGGCTTGTCCAAGTCCAAGCACTCTATGAACGAGTGCCGCCCGCGGCTCCCCCAATTGCGAGACACTCCATCTCAACGCTCGTCGCCACGGGAACGACGCGACCGCCCAATCAACCCGAACGGAGCGTACGACCGGTAGGGCGATGGGACAACACCGAAGTTCGACCTTCCCACTCTTCCTTCTGTCTTTTGTAACTCGGGCCCCACCCCGTGACTATAAAGGGGTGTGACTCTTCTACACACGGACACACATGCACATAGACAGGCAACATCTATTCGCACGAGACTTGGAGCACGCTCCTCTCTCACCACTATCGTATTCGCATTTCCATCTTGGCGCAAGGAACACGACGCCGCGAGACACCCCCTCCCGGACGTAGGGAGCTTTCCCGAACCAGCCTAAACTTTTCGTGTCTTCCCTTGTGCACCACCCCGCCAAAACGCGCGACCCCGGGACAAATTCTACAGCCGGTGGTTCGAACACCGATAATAGTACTCTACATTTATTTTTCATTGAGTAAAGTTCATCGACGGTCCTTAAACTTATCTCGTTGTGTCATCTAGGTCCCTATACTCTCAAATTGTAATTCTAACTCTTAAACTTAGCTTCAGGTGTCATTTTAGTCCCTATAATCTCAAAATGTAAATATAGGTCCCTAAACATGGCTTCGGACATTTAAATTCTACAATATAGTGTTATTGTAACGGATTAGTCGGGCAAACTTTGTTCGAGTACTCCCTCCATTTTTATCTTGTTGCATTAGGACAAAGATTCTAGTTAAAAAATGAACAAGTTTCTTTGTCCTAACGGCAATAGTACAAAAATAGAGGCGTACGGTTTATTGATGTACATTTATAACCATTTAGCTCATCGCACTCGGTGCCCAATCTTCAGGAATTACTAACTATATTTTAGTTCTCTAACTCTACATTTATAAACTATTATTAATTAAATTATCCCATGAGATTCTCCGGCGAGACGCACCATTAAATTCCCGAGTGAGGCTCGCCGCTGAATTCTCTAGCGAACCACCGATTTCCATGATCGGAGCAGGTGATGTTGGATCGTGGGGTACAAACCATGTAGCAATAAGACAACTAAATTCTCAGCGAACTCAATCTCTTGTGAGATTGAATGTCGACTATCCACCGAAAATTGGCATTTTCGTTCATTTAACTATATAAGTAAGTTATATCTATGAAAAATAAAATCTAATCAATTTATTTACAAAGACAAGTTTATATTTTGAAAGTATGGGATCTTAATGACACCCGAAGCCAAGTTTGAAGGGCTAGATTTTCATTTTGAAAGTAAAGGGACCTAGATGACACCCGAAGCTAAGTTTGAGGAGTTAAAAATGCAGTTTGAGAGTACAGGGATCTAGATAACACAGTGAGACAAGTTTAAGGACCGGCCGTGCACTTTACTCTAATATAATAATGCATCGTTTTACTAAATCAGTACACAGAAATTTCTAAAAACTTGCTTGTTGTTTCCTTATGTACTTGAACATTGCATAAGTACCTGCGCTTTCTAGGAGAATATGGAACACTTGAAGGCAGCGCTTTCTAAGAGAATATGGAACACTTGAAGGCATGATTCTTGCTACTTATCACGGAGAGGTTAAATATACAATTGACAGAATTGCAAAGTGCAAGCTTGGACATAACTAATTGTACAGTATCAAGATTGGACAGTATGTGAGGAAGACGTGCACTGAAAGCGTGACGATGAGAAGCATACCTGCTTTGCTAAGACAATGGCGTCGGGAGGTCGGGATGGCAGGTTGTAGACGATCAAATTAAAGGGCGAATGGTTCAATGGAAGGAGGTCGCAATCTTACAGGATTGCTTCCCCGTTGGCTGAAAGCGCAGATCGCAGGAGGTAGTACTACAGGCACCGGAGCGGGTGTGGGTGAAGGGGTCGTGATTGGCAATGACACCAACCAGGATCGCGAGCGCAACGAGGCGGGCGTGATGCGGCGGCTCGGGAGGAGGGACGCCACGACGGTCGGGGTCGCGAGGGGTGGGATGGCGGCGACATCCGGGATCGTAGGCAGCAACGATGGGCGTAATGGTGGCAGCTCGGGAGGAGGGACGGTGGGGTCGCGGGTGACGGGAAGGGAGGCTGCGGGCCGGGTTGGCGTGATGGCCGGGGGTCGCGAGCGACCGGGAAAGGGAGGTTCCGGCGGGCGGGGGTCGCAGGCGATGGGGAGAGGGTGGTTGTGGTGGTCGGGGTGATGGCGCAGCGGGCGGGGGTCGCAAGCGACGGGAAGAGAAAGGTTGTGACAATTTACGGGGAGGGAGGGAGCTTACGGGGAAGGGAAGTTACGTGGAGGGGTTTCGGGAAGGGGTTGGATTGCGGGGAGGGGTGTCCGCGTGTATCTTTCAAATCTCATTTTATTTGGCAGGTGCGGACGAAAGTCGCAGGTGCGGACCAAAGTTGTAGAGATGATGTACAATCCATTTAAAAGCAGTGGGCCTAGATGTATGTCCACAAAAGTAGAAACCGGTCGTAAGTACTCTGCCACAGAATAATAGGCCATTCAGGTACAAACGCTAGCTAAAGCTCAATTCTGGGTGGGCTCTTATTGGGCCGAGCGCTTGTCCAAGGACTAAGCCCATTGCACACCGGAAATCCCGATCCCATAGCTGCGCTGCCTCCGCCTGCCGCATCTGCTCCTCAGTGCCCACCTAGCCCTACTCCCTCCCGTCCCCCACGCCGAGTAGGAACGACGGTGGAGAGAGTGGAAAGACGCAGGGATCTCCACCATGTTCAAGAAGTGAGTTCCTTCCGCACTTCATCTCTTTATCTCCCGTACCGCGCCAAATTTCCCGTTCCGATTCGGACTGCTTTCTGTGTGCCTGTATTCGCCGATCTGTGTTTGATTATCGTGCCTGTATGATTCGTGAAATTTTGTCGGCGTCGATGGATGCACAAGGTTTGCGTTCGGTGAACTGCCATCCGGCTGGGCTCGGCTGGTTCGATTCCTTTCTTTTTCTTTTTGTTTGTTTGAGGATGGGATCAGATTCCATATAGGTTGGCGTTCCCTATGTCCCGCTTAGATTTTTGTTGAAGCCCAGTGTGTCTCTTTGAGAAACAGTTATTTATCTGTTTCGGTTGCCGCTATGCTCTGTTCAATGTTGCATAGAGTATTCTATGCGGCAATGTTGATAACATGGGCTTGCACCGTAGCTGTTGTGTATATGGTTTATTTAAGATTCTGTGGTACAATTTTATACCTACTATGCCTCAGGAATTTAGTTTATGGTGGCATAGTTGCAACTATAGCGAAAATTTGCAGAAGTAATTTGTACCAAAGGTATCTTAGCTCAATTAGGAACATATTTATCCCATGTACTTTAGAGAACTAATTGAAGTGCATGATGTATCCACATGATTTCCTTTGATTATACTAATATACTACTGATTGGACACAAGTGCACAATATACTTTCGATTGAGACATGCAGGTCCCTTTGCCACACCAGAGCTTTGCTAGTGGATCTTTCAAATACACTGTTCTCTAGGATGGTATTTCATTTAATTAATATAGATGTCTCATATATTCATACAGGGGACTTCTATATTTCTTGAATAACTTCTATATTTTTCATTTAATTAATATAGATGTCTCATATATTCATACAGGGGACTTCTATATTTCTTGAATAACTTCTATATTTTCATGATATCGCTGCGCTCTGGTACCTGCATGTAGCTTTCATGCTTGGTCTACTGGCCTCCTCTTACAACTCTTACTGTGTTGGTGCACTCTGCCATGGAGTGGCACGTTTGAGATGACAATGTAGTCTTTTGTTTCCATGAAAACCATTTAAAGAAGCAATTATTCTTTCCATGTTAAGATGTTTTAAATTGTCTATTTACTTGTAGGATGATTTGACTAAAGTATTTTAGAGGGCATTTGGAATTTCAAGAAATTTTAGTAGCTTTAATGGAAGGCCTTGCCTGGTTTGTTCCAACCAATACCAAACCTAATGTATTGTAGATGGCCATAGTTTTATTTAGCAGTTTGTCTTTACGCATTTGTCCTATAATAGCCAAGGAAGTTCACATAGCCGGGACATGGGCTTGCCCAAACTAAATGAATGCTAAATTTTTGCATATAGCCAGATTCTGCAAGGATATCCTTGTCTCAAACCAATGCCAGGAATAAGCTTTCATTTCTCTTACTTCTCATTAATTCTTGGATCTGGCCAGATTTTACAAGGATAGCTGGGCTACCAACACAACATGAATAACTTTTTACTCTTTCTTACTTCTTCTGTAGAACATGATTCTAGTTCATAGTTGTCTTTAGTGGGACTGTTATTTCGTTTCACTTCAATTCCTTGTTCCAGTACCACCTTTTATTTTGCTCCAACCTCTATGCTTGTATGAGATTTCCAAATTTGGGAGATTCAGTACAGTGCCTCATAAATGAAATAGATAAATTCAGAGAGAAAAAAGAATACCTACTGTTAATCAGTTACAATAAGATGCTAAAGATGTACTGAAGCGACCATAATTTCTTTACCACAACCACTAGTAAATTTGCTCTCTGAATCTCTGATAACTGACAATCCTTTTTGACCTTCTGAACCATCTGATTCTTGCACGATACAATGATAAGTTGATAACCATGTCCTACATTCAAATTGTCTTATGCACCCCTTGTTGCTTATGTGTTGTTTGGAATGATTTCTCGTATTTCCTATTGTGTGATTGCTTAGGCTATCTGTTTGTGGCAACATTTGTTAGTTCCCTATAGCTCTCCTTTTTCTCCTCCAAATGGATGTAAAGTATCCTTGCCAATTTGGACGACTATATAAATCAGGTTAAACTGTCCAAGTCCAAAATGAATTGGATGCTTGTCTGATATGCATTGCATATTTAACACTGGTTAAATGTATGTGTGTTGGTGGGTGGGGCTAACTATCCATCGTCAATCGTTGATATATATGTCTTCACTGTGTATAGTCCTTATGAATATTATTCTAACACTGAAGATTTTTTCTTTTTGAATCGAGGGATCTCCCATTTCCATTATATGGTACCGGAAATATTATACGAAAGTAGTACCGAAGCAAAAGACTGAGAAGTTAGAACAAGTCTGACCCCCACCCACCCAAATGTCCAGCATATATTTTGGGGGCGGAAATTAGAGGGCACAAAAGTTGCGTTCCAGCACACTCCCATCACATTTTGGCCTCCAGCTCAGCTTCTAGTCTTCTTTCTGTTCACTCGGTTCTCCTTCTTGCATGTCCGGCCCTTGAATCTCTGGCAGCACCACACTTGGCGAGACATGACCTAATAATGTTCACATAAGGAACCTGTTTTAACTTAATGTTCACACAACATGTTTTTGTTTAATCATTTTTCTGTTGTGTGCAGAATGATTAATGGCCTGGAAGATTATTATATTTATAAGTTGCATTTGTTTGGCACTTTAACAAAAAATTGTCCTTTTTGTTCTTCAGATTCACTTCAGAAGATATATCTGGACAGAATCAAGTTAAGGCCAGTGTACAGCGAAGGATTCGGCAAAGTATTGCTGATGAGGTTGTATTCTTACAGATGATGAACTTAGGTCTTTATTCTCTTTTTCACTTCAGGTGCAAAATATTCTATGTAGCTTACGTTTCTTTTCTTCATTGCATGCAGTACCCTAGCCTTGAACCTTTGCTAGATGACTTGCTTCCAAAGAAGTCACCTATGATTGTTGTCAAGTGGTTAGTAGTTTCTCCCTTTTTTCTGCTGGCCAGTCATTATATTTGTACAATAATATTGAAATACCAAGATCATATTTTACGATCCCTTTTACTTAATGTTCTTTCAAGTTCAGAATTGGTAAAGGAACTGTATATTTTGGCACAATATTTCAAATGAATTAACTTTGTTTCATCTGCCATTCTCTACTTTATATTACATTGATCACAGATCGTTTCTTTCTTGATGCAGCCAAAATCATCTGAATCTTGTGGTGGTGAATAACGTCCCATTGTTTTTCAATATCCGTGATGGTCCTTACATGCCAACCCTCCGTCTTCTTCACCAGTGTAATTCTCTTCCTTCCAATTTTCTTGTCATCCTTGGTACCATTTTTACCATCATATAACATCATGTGTTAAGTTTCAGATCTCAACATTTTCTTAATTGGTCATGTGTAGCTGCTAGAAAACCATCATTCTTAAAGCTCACCTCTGTTATAACATTACTTGTAATGGAAATTATGCTTACATTTGATCAGATCCTAATATTATGAAGAAATTCCAAGTGGATAGAGGTGCTATTAAATTTGTGCTGTCTGGTGCAAATATAATGTGTCCTGGATTGACATCACCTGGTGGTGTCTTGGATGTTGAAGTTGAGGCAGAAACACCAGTGGTAAATGTCTTATTCTAAACTATCTCTCCTTTTATACATTGTTCTGGTAGGCAGCCATGGTTTGCAATGGTTTCTGCAGTACGCAAATCAGTGTATACACTTTTGTATTGTTTGTAGTAGCCGTGTTTGAAAAAAAAACCTGAAAAGAAAGAACCATTTATAGCAAGGAACTTTTGCTTTATATGGTTGATTTTGTGCACCACAAGCTTGTTCTCCCCTAAACTTGCCTACTGCCACTCTTAATCTACTCCAATCTGTTTTTCCAGGCCATAATGGCTGAAGGAAAGCAACATGCATTGGCAATTGGATTTACAAAGATGTCGGCAAAGGACATGTAAGTTCTTACAAAGCATTGATCAGTTCTTTGTTTGCTACTATCTGTAAAATATCCTTGCTAAGTGTGGCTGAGCACTGCATGTGCCTTCATCACTCTGTTTGAGTATTCATTACTTTAAATACTATGCTGGTTTCCCAAAGTATTGAAAAAAATGTTGCAGATTTGCTTACAGAATTTTATATTTCATTAACAATCATTTCACATAATCAGAGCTACTATATCTTGACTCTGTAGAAAAACCATCAACAAGGGAATTGGAGTTGACAATATGCACTATCTGAACGATGGCTTATGGAAGGTACATGCCTTTCCTTCTGCCTTCTTCGCCTTATCTTCCTACTCTGAATATTGTATTCTTGATCGAATTGAAGCTATATCACAGCAAGTGTGACTTGGAGCATGTTGTAGACTTTCAGAAAATAAGTAGTTTAATAGTAAATGTTGCAATGCTGTGTTAGTGAGCGGTGGTGATTATTAAAGAAACGACGGAGCATTATCTAGGCTACTCTTGGTTCTGCTTGGATGATAGTGACAATTATTTCCCTTTGGCAGATGGAACGGCTCGAGTAAGTGGGAATCCACGGAGTGATGCAGAATTTGCGGCTATGGGAGCTTAAGAGCCGTAGAACTGTGTACCTACGCATCTGATGTCGTTTGCACAAGCGAAGTAGCCGGAGGCTACATTTATACGTTAGAGATGTCAATGTCTGACGAGACAATTACCGATAGTGTGCTGTCTCTGCTGCAGGAATCCTTGTGACTGATCTTTTGACTATCATTTCATTTCAAAAGGAAAAATTACATAATTTTATATAGCTACCAACTAATCTCTTTGCGCTTGGATTAATGCATACGCCTTAATGAAATCAATTGTGGTCCACAAACATTCATTTTAAAAAACTTAATTTTATCCTTAAATAGTTTTTTTGTACATAATCGATCTGAAAGTGTTAATATCATAAACTTCCACGGTGAAAGTTCTATTTTTTATGGCACTCGTTGAATGTACTTCCTGGATGGATATTAGGTACAGGACGTGCTTCATCCCCGTTCATGAGGAACTTGCATCTGAGACTACCAACCCTCGGAGCATCTTTTCCAGGGGCATTTTTCTTTTTAGTGCAAATGGAATTTGGGTGCAATGAAGCATACAATTCCATCTGTCATATCACGATCTAAAGACCTTGTTTCTTCCAAATATTTTCAAAATAAAGATAGACAATAGGCAGGTGTTTCCAAAGTAGCACATGTGAGATTATTTAAGATACAAGGAGCCTTTAGATCACACGGATTGAATTGTGTGCTTCCACTATTACACCCAAATTTTATTTGCTCTGAAAATTTTCTCCCTTTTCCATGTCCGGCAGAAGAAAAATCCTCCCCTTAACAGCCCCGTCAACCCTCTGCCGAGCTTCATTGTCAGCTGAAAAGTGGCATTCCCTTTTTTATATTTCTAATTCATATTCCAGTATAACAAAGATATTCTCCGTGTTCCCCCGATCGAGCGCTTGTCTAAAGATGAACCGGAAACAGGGTTCGGCCGAGCCGGGCGAGGGAGAGTCGATGGCGTACGTTCCAGCAGCTTTATCCCCTAGCTGTGATTGGTCTCAGCTCCCGGCGGACCTGCTCGTCAGCGTATTCGTCTTCCTGGACGCCATGGATCTCTTCGCCTCCGGCGCCGTCTGCCGATCCTGGAGAGACAATCACCTGGTCGCGCGGCGGCTTGGCTCCCGTAGCAGGAACCCGAGCCCTTGCCTGCTGTACTCTGACCGCGACCGCGACGCCAACGAGGCCACGCTGCGCGCACTCCCCACCGGGCAAATCCGCCACGCTGCGCTCCCCGATCCACCTCTCCGCAGCCGCTTTATCGTGGGCTCCTCCCACGGCTGGCTCGCTACTGCCGACGAGCGTTCAGAGCTCACCCTCCTCAACCCGGTCACCGGTGACCAGATCGCGCTCCCGCCGCCCTTAACCATCAAGAACGTGCGAGGTCGCTATACCGCAGATGGAGTTCTTGAGGGATACAATCTTCTACAGCTGGATCTTGCAAGCCGAGAATGCAACACGAATGCTGAGCCAGACGTACTCACCCTGGGGGAAGGTCGCTTCTACTTCTACCTGAGGGTCGCCATGTCCGCCGATCCATCTACTGGAAACTGCATTGTTATGATCCTGCACATGCACGGTGGCCACATCTCCTATGCAAGGCTTGGGGACGAACACTGGACATGGGTTGATGTGGATCAGCGATGCTTCGAGTACAGTGACTTCTTCTACGGCAACTCCGACAGCTTGTTCCGTCCCGTTAGACAGACCGGGGAGGTGCACACCATTGATCTCAATGGACCTATTCCTGTTGTGAAGTCCGTCTTGGGGCCTGTCGGTGTGTGAGCACACCTCCAAATGGGGTCTGTCAAGACTCCTTCGGATAGGATCGGGAGGTCAGATTTACTTCATCTAGCGCGGAAGATGAACAAACTAAGAACGCAGAAGGTTTACCTAGGTTCGGGCCGCAAGAGATGCGTAATACCCTACGTCCTGCTTTGAGTGTATTGATCCTTGTCTATCCTTTGAGGGTGGAGCTTAGGAGAGGCTCCAATGGGGGCTCTATCTAGAGGAAGAAGAAGAGCCTGGCCTCCTCCGTAAGAGAGTGGCCGGTCCCCTTGCTTGCCCCAGGGCCTCCTCTTTTATATGTCAAGAGAGAATCTCCACATTGGGCGGTACGAGGAAAATAAATACGTGTGGTTGGAGGTTGGGAGTTGCCTTGGGCCTCCCCTTTCCCTTCTCCCGTAAGCCACCAAGGGAGAGAGAGAAAGATTCCCTTGCATGCATGCAAGGATTTTGTCTTCTAGCTTTTGGCTTTGGCATCTTGCGGAGCTTCGCGGCTTGCGCTTGTGTAGTAGGCGGTGTGGGGATCCCCGATCCCGATACACCGACAGAGCCCCGAGCTCATTGCCGGACGCTAGGTGGTTGGCGATGAGGTCAACTTGTCCCCGTCGCGATCGTCATGTCTTCTTTGCCCGATCATCTATGGGGGAAATACTTAGGCACAATCACAAGAGTTTCGAAGTCGGGGTGTCCCCGAACCACACCTGGTGTCACGTGCGCCTTGACTTGACCGAACCGGTAGTCGGCCCGTCGGGTTAGACCGGGTACCATAATCTCATTGCGCAGGGCGCAAGATTTCTGGTCCCCGGGGTCTCGTCCTTTGGTAGGCTCGACGCGGTGGCCTCGTCTCGGTGCACGAGACGACCAGGGCGTGCGCGGGAGTCATCCCTACTTCAAGAACCCTTCCAACCGTACCATAGCATTTTCCACATTTATGATCGGTCGGTGAGGTAGTTGGGCGTCCGAGCACTCGGTGGCACTCCCGAGCCATCTCGTGAGGTGGTCGGGGACCCGGAGCTCGCCTGGATAAGAGCCGCGAGCTGGGACGCGGCTCCGAGTCGCCGGCGTTGTACGGTTCGCCGTATTCCATGCGGAGCCCCGGCGCGTCGCGACCCGGGGGCACCGTCGTGAAGGATGCGCAGGAGCCGCGGACATCCTTGCCGAGTCCGGGGTACTCGCGATCGCAGCTCGCCGGGTACTTGCAACTTGCTGTGGTCGAGGTTCCGAGCGGTTGACGCTCCTCTAGGTAGTCGCAGCTCCCGAGTACTCGCAGCTCCGGGTAGTCGCAGCCCCCGAGTAGCCACCGCCGTCGCCCGGGTCGACGCCGTCGTTTGAGGAGGTCGTCCGAGTAGTCGGAGACGCGCTCGGGTCTTCCGCATGCTCGCCGGAGTAGTCGCCGGGGTAGTCGGAGACGCGCTCGGGTCTTCCGCATGCTCGCCGGAGTAGTCGGAGACGTCTTCCGGGTAGTCGGAGACGCGCTCGGGTCTTCCGCATGCTCGCCGGAGTGGTCGCCGGGGTAGTCGGAGACGCGCTCGGGTCTTCCGCATGCTCGCCGGAGTAGTCGGAGACGTCGTCCGGGTAGTCGGAGACGCGCTCGGGTCTTCCGCATGCTCGCCGAAGTAGTCGCCGGAGTAGTCGAAGACGCGTTCGGGTTTCCTGTCACGCTGCACGGGACCTGCTGCTCGCCCGGGTAGCCGCAACCGTCGATACTGCGTGCCCGGTGTCGTCGTGGACGCGCTTCCGAGCGCCATCGCCGCTACCGCGGGTGATAGGAGCCCCCGAGCGTCGCCGAGTCGCGGTCGCCGCACGGGCTCGAGCGAGACGCGCGGGAAGGAGCCAGCTCCTCTCGCTGCTCGGCTCCCTTGCCTCTGCGCGGACGTTTGGCCTTGTCCTCTTGCGTTCGTCCGGCGCGCCAAATCCCCGAGCGCATGTGCGGCAAGGAGTGGGCAGGGCGCGTCTCGCGGAGTCAAGGATTCCACCCAACGTTCATAGCAAGAACAAACAAAGTGAGGTTAGCTTAATCAAAAGCAAAGCAATACGGGCGGAAAGGGGAAAAACAGAGTTTTCCAAATCGAGGAAAAGCAAGATCTACAAACGAAGAAAGGGGAAAACAACGCCTCTTGCTCCCCTTCCTGGCGCGCCAAATGTCGGTGTGTGAGCACACCTTCAAATGGGGGCCTGTCAAGGCTCCCTTCGGGTAGGATCGGGGAGGTCGGATTTACTTCGTCTAGCGCGGAAGATGAACAAACGAAGAACGCAGAAGGTTTACCCAGGTTCGGGCCGCAAGAGATGCGTAATACCCTACGTCCTGCTTTGAGTGTATTGATCCTTGTCTATCCTTTGAGGGTGGAGCTTAGGAGAGGCTCCAATGGAGGCTCTATCTAGAGGAAGAAGAAGAGCCTGGCCTCCTCTGTAAGAGAGTGGCCGGCCCCCTTGCTTGCCCTAGGGCCTCCTCTTTTATATGTCAAGAGAGAATCCCACATTGGACGGTACAAGGAAAATAAATACGTGTGGTTGGAGGTTGGGAGTTGCCTTGAGCCTCCCCCTTTCCCTTCTCCCGTAAGCCACCAAGGGGAGAGAGAAAGATTCCCTTGCATGCATGCAAGGATTTTGTCTTCTAACTTTTGACTTTGGCATCTTGTGGAGCTTACGCGGCTTGCGCTTATGTAGTAGGCGGTATGGGGAGCCCCGATCCCAGTACACCGACAGGGCCGATAACGTATGTCATAGACAACAATAAGCGTATTGTTCAGGCTCCGTGGGGTGACATCCTTCAGGTTTCGAGGTATGATGGTTTGCATGACAGCACTATTAAGACCGACGACGGTCATTGGACTGCAAGGCACAAGGTACACACAGTGGATCTGGAAGAGCAGAAGCTTGTTGAGACCAAGAGCTTGCGGGACTATGTACTGTTTATTGGTTTCAACACACTATTTTTTCTTCTTGCGAGTGACTACCCCATGTTAACCCCAAATTGTATTTACATGACACAGGATGACATGGCCAGCATTTATTGCAACAAATTCGATTCAGGTCAAGTAGTTGCATTCAACATGATGGATGGAAGCCTCACTGATCTGATACCAGATAGCAGTTCTTGGCTTGACTGGCCTGTTCCGATCTGGATTATACCGTCTTAACCTCAGGGCTGGGCTATTAAGTAGTATAGATAGATTACTATTGTATACTGACTTTTGCCTGTGTACTTTTAAAAGCCTAGTTGCATCTATGGTAAATAAATTTGATTTACTGGTGTACTAGTGATCGATCGACTGAAAAAACTTATTACGATTGATTCGTTTGTGACCAGGAAATTTTAAAAGAATCCAGTTGCATCGTTGGACATTTTTCTTTCATCGCGTCATTATAATCCCATAGTTTGCACCAGATGACAAAACAATAGCACAATTAGTTGAAATGGCACCACTGCAGATGAACTTTGGATGGAAGTTAATTTCGCTCTCCACTTCTGAAACCTGCCTGAGGGCTGAGGTTGCAATAGTTGCTCTCAAATGGTTTGAGCAACTTCTCCGTTTGACTGTTTGAAAATGTTTATCATGTATCTACGATCAATGTATTAGTATTGGTAGTATTGCAGTGCATACTTCATCGAGACTGGAAGTGGATTCCTTAGCTTGCACTATAGATGACTGCCCATTTTAAATATGACCTGCAGCCTATTGTTGGAGCTATGCTTAGTTGTTGAAGAAGCCACGGTTTCAAAATTTTGTAACAAGTGGAAAGTCTTTTCAAGAACCAGAGCTGATGTTGCTTGATAGATAATTTAAATAATCCCCAAAGACGCTTAATGCAGAGGAATTCAACAATGGTGTTTGATGTAGTGTGTGACCTAATGCTTCTGCCTAATGTAAAACCATCAACAAATTAAAAAAGAGATGGGCTATGGAATATAATCAGTTGCGTCCCTCTCATCCCCGTCCTTCCCAAATATACTATGTATGATTTCTTTTTCCGAAATAGTACATAGCCAGCGCCATCAGTGCTGAATGGGAAGAGTCGCAATTGCTATTGGATGGCTTGCTCTGCCCAAATCAGAGTACCGAAAAGGTTGAATTAACTGAGGACGTGTAATTTATGTCATGTTTGAACTGAGATGCAACAAATAGTAAAACTGAAAATCTGATGTCGCTTAATAAGCACAGGAATTGTTCACAACATATTTACAGGCCGACTGGCCGAGTTATCATTTGACCCTAGGCCATGTTTCCGTTTCGATGTCATTGGTTTTGAAGACCGTGGTATTCAAAAACAATCTAGATGCCAAATGCTACAGTTTGTGTCATTACATAGTATTTCAAGAGTAAAAGCGGACAAAGTAAAGTGTTCAGAAGAGTAAAATAGACTTTGCCCTAACAAAGTTCACACCCTGTTTGCAGATTTCAGATTCTGGAAATTTTAATGACTTCGAAATTGGTCGTACAAGTTAGTGCTAGTAGTTAGTATTTTAAGAGATGGGCTATGGAATGTTATCAGTTTTTCTTATGCGTCCTTCTCATCCCCGTCCTTTCCAAATATAGTATGTATGATTTAATTTTCCGCAAAAGCACATAGCCAGCGGCATCAGTGCTGAATGGGAAGAGTCCCAATTGCTATTGCTATGGGATGCTTGCTCTGCTCAAATCAGAATGAGGAAATTCCCTCTATACCATTGAAAAATTTTCAACTTCCCTCTATATCATCGAAATTTTAAAAGTTCCTTCTATACCATCGGCTTAAAATTTCTGTGCCCTCTATACCATTGGCATCAGTGCTTAACATTTATCTCTATTCGCTAGCTCGAAA
The DNA here is from genome assembly GCA_031894775.1 of Chloris gayana. Classification (NCBI taxonomy): domain Eukaryota; kingdom Viridiplantae; phylum Streptophyta; class Magnoliopsida; order Poales; family Poaceae; genus Chloris; species Chloris gayana. The sequence continues at coordinate 223,550 of JAUNZO010003823.1, read as the reverse complement.
AACATACTTTCTTCACTCCAAAATTTATAAAAATTTATAAATTTATAGAGTAACACGTGGAGAACAATTTTTATTGTTAGAAAATGGTTTGATTCTATAGCATTTTTTTATTTGAAATGGGTGAACCTGGCAAAGTGGTAAGGTTCAAAACTTAGAAATTTAACTTCGAAAGTATTTCTGAACCTTAACGCTTTAAAAATGTTATAGAACCAAACTATTTTTTAATAACAAAAAATGTTCTCCACATGTTACTCTATAAATGTACAAATTTTTATAAATTTTTAGAGTAAAGAAATTATTTTTCGAGCTAGCGAATAGAGATAAATGTTAAGCATGGACGCCAATGGTACAGAGAGCATGGAAATTTTAAGCCGATGGTATAGAGGGAACTTTTAAAATTTTGATGGTATAAAAGGAAGTTGAAAATTTTCCCATGGTATAGAGAGAATTTTCTCAATCAGAATACGAAAAAGGTTGAATGAACTGAGGATGTGTAATTAAAGTCATGTTTCAACTTAGATGCAACAACTAGTAAAACTGAAAATCTGATGTCGCGTAAGCACATGAATTGTTCACAACACGTTTACAGGATAAGCCGAGTTATCGTTTGACCATAGGCCCTGTTTCTGTTTGGATGTCATTGCTTTTGAAGACCGTGGTATTCAAAAACCATTTAAATGTTAAATACTACAGTTTGTGTTTACCATAGTATTTCAAGAGTAAAACGGACAAAGTTAAGGGTTCACAAGAGTAAAATAGACATTGTGCTAACAAAGTTCACACCCTGTTTGCCCTAACAAAGTATTTTCTGCTTTTGGTATGCAGATTTAAGATTCTGGATTTTTTTAAAGACTTCAAAATTGGTCGTACGAGCTAGTACTAGTAGTTAGTATTTTGTAGACTTGTTATGGTTTAATACTATTTATATATAGACTAGTTAATGGCGCATATTCACGCTACACACCAGCACAAAAAGTCCAAAAGGCTGTGCAAAACCTCACATCTTTGCCTCGTTTATGCAACCATGAGCAATCCAATCATCGTGTTCCTCGTCGTCCCATGGCTTCTCCAATCCGCCAGCGCCATATTCCCGCATAAGCCCTTCACTTCCATATTCAGCTTCGGCGACTCGTATGCGGACACAGGCAACTTCATTCGTCTGGCCGCGCCGTCCATTCCTTACAACAACACACCCTACGGCGAGACGTTCTTCAACCATCCTACCGGCAGGGCTTCCGATGGCCGCCTTGTCCTAGACTTCATGGGTAAGCATGCAAGAGCAAGAGCTAGCTAATATCCATCTCAAAATTTGAATGGGGCTATTCTTACCTGTCAGTACGAACTGTATATTTTTGTTCTCATTTTTTTTTTCTCATTCATCTTATGAGTACAGCGGATGCTTTTGGCTTCCCATTCGTGCCTCCGTCCTTGGCGGAAGGGCAGGACTTCAGCAAGGGCGCAAATTTTGCTGTCATAGGGGCGACGGCTCTCGACCTCTCCTACTTCTTGCAGCAGAACATCACCACTGTCCCTCAGTTTAACAGGTCTCTCAGCGTCCAGATGAGGTGGTTCGAGGATCTCAAGCCGTCTCTATGCAACACCACGCAAGGCAAGAGAAAAGCACTCTCCTTGCTTTCTGGGCGGCACGGTGACACTAGGATTTATTAGCAGTAATGGAAATAGATGTTATGAAATTAGCATATGTTTTTTTTGCAGGATGCAACGATTACTTTGGCAAGTCTCTGTTCTTCATGGGAGAGTTCGGAGGGAACGACTACAGCTACATCCTGGCTGCCAATAGGACCGTGAACCAAACCGCAAGCTACGTGCCTACCGTTGTCGAGACCATCGGCAACGGTGTAGAGGTACAGGATTTATGTTCTGACTCGTCGGACGAAAAATCCGAAGGATCAGTATTCGGAAGCTCATAATTACCTCCTGCAATGCTCCCGCAAAAAAAATATCTCATACAATGATCTGCGGTTTTAGATGACACATGTCGCGTTGCTTGACCAAACGCGAGACTTATCCGTCACGGTGCCAGGAGCGTCGTCGTGCCCGGGATCTTGGCGTCAGGCTGCACCCCGATTAGGCTGACACTGTTCGCGAGCCCAGAGAAGTCAGACTACGACCACTTGGGGTGCCTCAAGAAGTACAACGACCTGGCGCGCTACCACAACGACCTTCTCCAGAGCAAGATCAAGGCGCTCCGGAACAAGTACCCGTACACGAAGATCGCGTTCGCCGATTACTACAGCCCCATCCGCGAGTTTCTTCGGAGACCGGCCAACTTCGGTGAGAAGATATCACTTTTCCCATTTTCACATTGTTTGAAAATTGAAACCGATCGAAACGAAAAGTCGCGTCTGAGCAATTAAGAAACTGCGTCGTGTGCAGGGTTCAACAGCAGCTCGACGCTGGTGGCGTGCTGCGGGGCGGGCGGCAAATACAATTACAACGCCACTGCGACATGCGGTTTTCCTGGCGCGAGGCGTGCGAGGATCCGTCCAGGGCGGTGTACTGGGACGGCATCCACCTCACGGAGTCGGCGTACAGAGCAATCGCCGACTCATGGCTGCACGGTCCTTTTGCAGAGCCGCCGATACTGAGTCTTGCGCACTGATTCACTGATGCTTCGTTTCAACAATAAAACAGGGAAATATTAAGTGTGTATTACATTAACCGGATCGCATACACTCATAGTTTATCCCAGCGATATTGGAAGGAAATAAAACGAACCACAATACTTGGTAAATGCGTCTCTAGTTTTTTTTATAACAACGCGTCCCGAGTTAATTCTATCCCCTTCCACGCCAATAGCCAGAACTTCACAATTCACTTCGTTTGTAGTTGGACCATCATCACGTTTTCTAGAAAAAAGAAATCCGATATAGGACAAGATTTGGAAACAAAATTTTTTGAAGAAAAATGTAGGTGCAGTTGGTCACGTATACCTTGAATCTGCATCTGCAATATGTGAATATTGGTCTGAGTTCGATATACACCTATACCAGTGTTTCTCACATAATATGTAGATGCAAACTAAAACCTTGAGTAGGTTTCACCATTTTTCGAACAAGATGTAGATTGTTTCTACCTGTATGTTCCATGTTTTATTTACTTTCAATCTCATGGTACCAAAATATGCAAATATTATTAAAAACAATGTCGCTCACTCAAGGATCATGTGCAATATTTTTTAGCAACACGTCTAAGAATGTCACACATTATATGCGGTTTTAACAAAATAATAAAGAGATTCTAACCATTTATTAATTTGTCTCCTATGACCATGTCTGTCACTTGATCTGTATTCCTCGCCCAGATCCTAAAATTTCGAGGCAAAATTCCATTAAATTGAATTTTGAAAAGGGAAATACTTGAGTGAGCATATGAGCATGTGACCACCCTAGGTTTTTAATTAAGTATTATGATTAAATATAAATATTGAATATCTGATTATACTATTAAACGTGTCGAGACTAGTTGTATATATGTTATCAAATCATAAATTGAAGTACAAAAAATATCAAATTCTGACGAATTCATCATGTTGATATTAGATCACGAGTTAAATTAGAGCGAAATGCACCTCAGGTCCCTAAACTATTTATGAACGGCCATTAGGTCCATGAACTCTCCAAGTGACCGTCCGAGTCCCTAAACTATTATGAGATGGTCATATAGGTTCACAAACTTTATAAAAAAAAAAATCAAATTCACATAATGATACTAGCTATTAACTAGTGTGCTGCTTCGTCCGTCGTGGCCTCGCCCTCCCATCCAGCGACGCGCAGAGCACACCGGCTGTTGCTAACTAGGGTCATCGAGTAAGCTCGTTTGTGTTCACGTGGAGAGTGGTTGTGTGGCGGCGGCAACATGTATGGATAGTGCTAGGTGTGACGATGTGGACCTGGTTGACACGATATAAATAGATGATGGACGTAAGAGGGTTAATATAAAGTTTATGGACCTAAATGATCATCCAAACATAGTTTAAAGAACCATATGGTCACTTTGAGAGTTCATGGGCCTAGGTGACCATTGCTAGATTGTTTAGGGACCTATGGTGCATTTTGCTCATGTTACTTTGTTCTTTTCTTTGCATGGAAGCGAATGTTTGGCAAACATGCAATGTAATTGAATGATTCTATATGTTTGTATGTTATATTTGATCATTCGTCTTATTTAGAATATTATTTAAATTTATAAAATTAAATTATAAATAATGTCTAAATTTTTAATGATAAAACAAATTACAATAAAATATACAATACTTTTAATTTTTTTGAATGAAATGAATCATCAAAGATAACTTGAAAATTAATAATGTCAACAACTTAGAAAACGATGGAGTATATAATAAGTCAGGTGGGTTCTAATCTAATTAATTAGATTTATAGAAACAGAAAACTCGACGGTAGCGTGAGACCTATGTGAAAGGAATACAGCCGAACCGGATCACAACCCAAGCCTTAGGCAACGTCCGCACAGTGCCATGTACGTCCCCAACAGTGCTTTACACAAATATCTTTACATCGCGTCGTTTGAGAAATGAAAACCAAAATGTACAGTCTCACTTATGAGTAATATACGAAATTTCTTGGAAATGTACATATGGTGCAGTATTCAGCAGCGGGAGTGCTGGGACGGCCACCTCACGGAGTCAGCAGCGTGTACAGCGCAACCCCCGACTCATGGGTGCACAGTCCTTCCGTGCTTCTTTTCAACTTGATTCACTACTTCCGTGCTTCTTTTCAACTTGGAAGGGAATAAGCCTTTTGGATGCAACCGGATGTAGCTTACTGTACAGCTGATTGCAAAGTTCCTCGTTTCAGTTCCTTCGTCAACGACCTCTTTTATTTTCCTTGGAAAAAATAAAGTAAAACCATGTATTTTCCATGGAGTTTATCCGTTCAACAAATGGGTCAAGAGTTATATTTGTGGAGGTGTTGTACATACATTGGGCTAGTTTTGGCAGAGTTGGGACTTGTTAAAATTGGCAACTTGCTTAAACCCCTCTCAAGAAGCTTTCTAGAAACATTTGGCAAAATGACTTCTCCTGTTTTTTCATGGAAAAAGGATGCATGAGCAAGAATTTCCATTATGGGCTGTGGCCCTGCCTATTTTACCTGTGTGATGATATACATTTGCCACTTTTTTTGCATGAAGTGGAGGACAAAGATTTATAGCAGAACAAAATATGACAACATTTATTGGTAAATAGTTATTAAGAGCAATGTCTGCAAAACTTTGGAGCATACACATCGAATGGTACACTAACTACAAGAAACTTCCTTATTGCCAATGTTCAAATTTTGTCATAAGTCACACAATTTTCATCCTAATCACGATATGTGATGTGATATATGCAAAAAAAGGTTCAATGTGCTGCCAATTCATATTACTTTTTGCGAGGACCAATTGAGATTAATTAACTTCGGTTGGTGATATTTTTTTGTCATATATGTTCGATAATTTTATGTTTGGTCATAAAGACATCCAATGTGATTACATCATCACAAATACTAAAATGAAGAGAAGTCACAAAATTAATAACAAACTATTTTTCCATGTTAGAAATAAATCGAAAGCGTTCAATCTTCACAAAATAATGTGGTAATTTTGTGACCTTGAGAGTGAACGTGGTAAATTTCGAAATCGTCACTGACTTGATACCATCTTTTGTCTGGGATAAATTGAAAGTGTCACTGAAAATAATTGATAAATTGTACTCCCTCCTTTTCAAATTCTAAGACGTTTTTGGCTTTCAAAGATATGTTTGATCGCTCGTCTTATTCAAAATTTTGTGCAAATATACAAATAAATAAGTCATTTAGAAAATATCTTTAATAATAAAACAAATCATAATCAAATTAATAATATTTATACAAATTTTTTGAATAAGACGAATGGTCAAACGCGAAGTCTAAAAGTCAAAAACGTCTTATAATTTGAAACAGATGGAGTATTTAACAGAACTGTACTTTTCGGTACAACCACTTGAAAGCAAGTAGCAGCATGCAAGTTTATAAACTAATAAGAAAGTCAGTCAACTACCACGCATCGGTAGAATAAATAGAGAAAGCAGGTAAGTTAGCTGCAACACATGCTAACATTCCAAGACTAGGCCATGATATGACTGGAATGAAGCACTTGCAGAGAATTTAAACTAGCTGGAAAATATGTCGTGATTGACAATAGTAACGAAAGAAGACTTTGTTATTACCTCTTTCATCTTTCCCGTGGTGAAAGTATACTGTTATTCACTACAAGAGATTTGATATTCTATGACGATTTACTTATGTTGTAAAAGTATAAAAGTATGTCACAAGATACAATCTGTGACGTGAGTGTGACGAAAATGAATTCGTCGCTTATAGTCCATTATAAAAGACATTCAGCGACATTTCAATTTATTTCGTCATAATGTTTTTGTGACGATTCTTACTTCGTCGCAGATTAGTGATACTATTTTTTCGTCGCTATTAAACTTCAAAACGTCGTAAAATACATGCATCGAAAGCTGATGTGGGCTAGACCCATTTTACATTGTGGGCATTTAACATCTTAATTCAAGACCAATTATATCGTGCTGGCCCAATTTATGGTATGGACCAGACCCATTTAATAATGCGATTTGAGCCCAAATGGTATTGCAAATCCAATCCACTTGATGAAGAGAAAAGTCATATTTTGCTCCTTCAACTATAGGGGTATTGCTAGGCCACTCTTCCAACTATAAAGCCGGGTATCCGGATCCTTGAACTATCGACTCCGGTGCAATTTCACTCCTTGACGCTGAGCCTCCCCCTCGCCCTCCCCGTCGTGAGCTAGACACCGAGAGAGGAGGGCAGGCAGGCCGTCGCGGCTCGCCGGCGTTGTCCGCATGGGCCGCTCCCTCGCTTGCGCTAGGACGGGAAGTGGACATCTCTCGTCGCATGCTCGGGGATGCGAGAGGAGGAGCGCGTGGGTGTAACGACCCGATTTTCACCGGATAGTGAAAATCGTGCCTTTGTACCTCAATGCTACTCCCGGGAGTGTGACACGTACATCCAACACGGTTAGGATCATAAAAATCATAAAAACGAATAAATGCAAGGCAAGATAATAGAATCTCTAAAGTACAATAACATATCTCGAATCTCAAATCTCTTGGATACAAAACACGTGGCACGCAGGCCAACGAGAGAACATGAAGGAAACTAGCGGAAGCGTCTCACATGAAGATCGGCGGTGAAGACCAAAGCCCACAAGCACCCGAGTGTAGGCGAGAACGTCACTCCTCTCCGACGGCTCCGTCGGTAGGCTCGGCGGGATCCTCCGCACCGGCGTCTAAAAAACAAAGTGGGATAGCCGTGAGTACATAAAGTACTCAACAAGCCGCAACTACCTAGCAACAATGTATGCATGATTGGGGTAATTCAAGGAAAGGCGAGGGCTAGCATCTTTAGCAATTATTCCTGAAGTATATGTGAATCACATTTTATTATTAGTCAAATTTTATAAGTGGCCTTGCAGCAATCCTGTAGGGGTCAAATTTTATGTCTAGCACACCTCCATTGGAACCATAGCTCGAAGCCGGAAGTAAAACACCAATCGAGAGGAGAAGTAGTAAATGCTAATCAAGCGTGTCGCTCAATGGTATTGCCCCCTTACCCGAGGGCTAGGCTATACGTATAGGTTATAGATCTCTGCAGAGAGTAAGCAAGCTGTATCCACGTGAAGAGGTACTATAACTACAGCCACCGTCATGGCTAAAGCACAGCAACACTCACAAGATCAATCAACAAAGCATAGGCGGCGGACGCCGTCCCTCGAGGTTGGGATCCCCAACCACAACGCGGAAAAGGGTCCTGAAGGTGTGAAAGGTCTACCATGGGCCGGTGGGGTATCCTCTACTCATAGGTCGAGACACAGCTCCAAAAACCCACTAACACTAACTCTTCACCACGGCAGGCCCACCGAGTCCTCCGCTAAGCGTCTCGATCCGGCGCGCCCATACGGGTCACGTGGTAAGCTAGTAGACCAAAGAGCGAGCAACCAAGAACCGAACCTCATGCTGCCGGAGCGAGTCACCAATCCCTCTCCTCAACCACGAGTCTCAACAACGGTGTGACAACAACGGGGATCCCATAGCCCAAGGTCCCTACACAACTCGCCCGCAACGAGGCACTCTTCAAATAGAGACTTCCCAAAATTCTCCCAAGCACCTAATCACCTACACTCTCCCCCGCAAAGTCCTACGAGTGTATCTAAGTACGAAACTCGACACCTAAGAAACACCTATATTTTATTTAACACAAAAACATGTATAATCATGTGGGGTTCAATTAAGCAACTAAGCGGACGCTAAGCATGCGAGTAACAACGGTAGAACACCCTATGGTAATTAGTGGCAAGGAAAGCATGATATGGCATAGGAATACTACAAGTGCAAGTTCATATGTATGAGTCAATTTAATGCAAGTTGCTAAGAGGAACAAGAGTGATCAAGGATTGCGGCTTGCACGGAAAACGCGGGTCCCGGACCGGGTCGGGGTACTCGAACGGCTGCTCGAGTGGAAACTCCTCGAACTGCGGCTCCGGCGGAAACTCCTCGTAGCTCTCGGCGGACGGAACGCGCAAAACGGGTCGGGCACGCAAATCGAGGTAAATACGAGAACAACGAAACGGACGACAGAATTTCCGACACTAGAACATAGCTAATAACTACACTAACGCGTATATCTCGTCGCTACGAATCCAACGCAACTAACTCGTATTTTTCGACGCTTCAGGAAAAAGATATGAATTTCCAAAGAAAAATGGATTTTTGGAAATTCTAGAAATTGGAAAAAAAGGAAAAACAGAATATTCCCTCGGAATATTCTTTCGGAATATTCCACCGGTCCACACTGTGTCTGTGGACCGGGCTGTCCACATGGACCGAGTCCACGGAAAAATCCAAGAACCAACTCATGGACCGAGGCCCGACGGGTGGGTCCCACGATGACGCCATGCCGACGCAAGCACAACGCCACCCTACCGGAGACGGGCGGCGCCGCTACGCGCCACCGCACGCCTCGCCGAAACGCGACGCACCGGCGCTACGGCTCGCTTGCGGCCAAACGGCGAGCACCATGACGCTCACCGCGGTCCCGCGCACCGGAGCCTCGGCCACGAGGACGAGCGCTCAACGGGGCGGCCTCGGGAGCTCGCCGGAGCTCCGCTCCACGGCGGCGGAAAGGGGAACTCCCTAGGGCCTCACCAAACCGCACGAAACCAACACCAAAAGGAGGCTCAAACGCTGCGGAATTACCGGCACCGCACCACCACCCAATGGGGCCACCGGAGCATCGCCGACGGTGAGAGGATGCGATGGTGGAAGCCGAGCTCGACGCAACGCGGAGAAACAAGCCCTACAAGCCTTAGCTAACGCACGCATGAGCTACTACGGGCCAAGGCGAAGCTAACTAGCCTACCAATCGAACATGAGCGCGTCCCCGGCCCGAGTTCACCGGCGTCCATGGCGGAGCGAAGGCGAAGCACGGCGGGGAGGGACGATTCGCGGCTAATCCAAAGGAAAAAGGAGGGGAAAGGGGCGGTGGCTCACCGGCGTGCTTGTGCTGCTCACGGGCGAGGCGGAGGGGGCTCGACGTAGATGAGCACGACGGAGACGCGACGACGAACGGGGAACGGCGGGCGACGCGCTTGGCAAGGGGAGACAACGACGCGCTTGGCACCAACCGAGAGGGCACGCGAAGGGGAGCCAAGAACGGAGGATTAGTGCGGAGGGGCTCACCGACGACGACGAGCGACGACAAGGGAGGTGGTGGCTCCAAGTTTCCCACGACCCGCTCGTCCTCCTTGGTGCGCAAAAGAAGGAACGGTCAGCATCAAGGGCATCGGTGGCGAAAGGAGACACGAGAGAGGGCGGCGCGGCTCACCTGCGCGACCGGTTGCTCCGGCGGTCGCAGGGGCGGTGAACGGCGGTGGCTAGGGTTTGGGGGTGCAGGGCGACGTACGCGGGGTTTAAATGGGGAAGGGAGGCCGGGAGCCCGCTAGAAGCTGGTGGGAGTGGTTAGGCGGGGCCGGGTGACGTAGGAGACGGCGCAAAACGACGGGCGTCCAACGTGGAGCTTCACGAGCGCGCGCGGCGCGGTACGGGCGAGAGGAAGAAGAGAAACAACGCTCGGGCCGCTGGGCTCGTCTGGGCTGGCTGGGCCGCGCGAAGGGGGAAGAAAGGAGAGGTGGGTAGCTGCGGGAAGGGAAGGGAGTTGGGCTGCGACGGAGAAATACGGCCCACGCGCGTGAAATTCAAACGAATCTTTTTTTCATTTTCTCTCTTTTCCGAACTCAAACAAATCTCATCCAAATTTGAATTTATCTACGCCAAAAATTGAATTCAAACAATCTCATTTTATTTCTTTATTTACGAGAGGCCGTTACGGTGGGGAGGCCCGGCATCGAGGAGTGAAATTGCAACCGGATCGATAGTTCAAGGTTCCGAAATCCGATTTTATAGTTAAAGGAGCGACCTAGCTATATCTCCTATAGGCGAGGGAGTAAAATAGGATTTTTCTCTTTGATGAACTAGAAGCCCAGATCACGTGAGGAGGCCTTCTTTCTTCATTCTTTTTTCTTCTTTCTACCCTTTTCATACATAATTAATAACTAATTATGTCTAAACATATAATCTTTCTATTTTAGCATATATATATATATCATAATTTAAAAGTAATTAACCCAAATGAGCATTCAAGATATATTTTATTTCAAATGTTGATCCTACTTAAAATATTCAATTTGTCAAAAAATGCACATATTCAAAATTATTATTTAAATTAATTCCAACTAATAAAATACTTCTAAAATAATTGAAAGCGGATCTATGGTCTAAGATCGAATATAGATTGGAATTTTGTACTCAAGAAAAATATTCTCATCAAAGGCACTCAGATCTAATATGTAAGTGGGTTGAGGAAAAAACGACTGGTGGGTTCGACTCATATACAGGTGGGCCTACTTTTTCTCAACACTCAATATTTTATTCTTTTAAATTTTTCAAACAAATATATATATGAAAAATACTTGAAATTATTAAAACTATACTTTTTAATTATTTTAAAATAATCGTATTGTATACTAAAATCCTTGAAATAATCTGGCATATATTGAATAAAGAATAATACTTTTCCTGCATACAAAGCTACATTTCAATGGCACAAATAATAGTAGTAAAACCTACTTTTTTGCTCTTTACCAGAAACAACCATAAATAAATAGTATTCAAAACTTAACAAAACACTAGCGATGAAAATATCGAGTTACGACGCTTTTTTAGTGACATAAATTTGTGACGTTCCTAGTTTCGTGTTGTGACACATAATTGTTTACTGACGATTTCTATCTGATTTTTACGAGGCTTTTTAAATATTTGTCACTAAATTGGATGGAACGTCATAAAATAGATTGATCTGCGACGTTTTTGCTAAATGTCACTCTTAAATCATCGTAGAAGGTCAAATCTCTTGTAGTGATTACCTATTTCATCATCAGAGGCAAGGGCTGCATCCAACCAATGAAATTTTCACGAGCCTGTGACGAGGTAAATTCATTTCATCCTCTCAGGGAGGTCTCAAGCAGGTATTTTCCTTACGCATTTAGCTCAAGGTACCAACTAAAGCATGCCCTAAAATATGTACTACTAGCACAATATAAATGCACCTCTAGAACGACAACAACGTAGTACAAAAAGGATTTTTTAGAGAATATTTTATAATAAATGAAGGAAAATCTGGATATTTTGATCACCATACAATGATTAAAAAAGGTGATTTAGTGGTTAGAAGAATCTATGATGAAGACAAATTCTATCAAACACGTTACTTAAATTAGAAACCAATGTTAGACTCTTGGTGAATTTACAGATTAATCAAAAGGAAGGACCTCGTTAGATTCCCTTTCCTCCCATGTTCGTGTCTTGTTTGGACTAAAAAAGCATTGGTAATATGGTAGTCTAATGCCGATCGATTCTCGAGCGTGATCAATCACTACATTTCGTAGAACCTATTTTTGTCGCATCAAATCAGTACAGGCAATGAATGAAGGCTCGTTTGTCAATTCCCAACTCATTTTGGACCGCAAGTTCTTAAGAGGTCAAATGACAGTGATCCCAGTCCAATCTCAAGCACGTTCAAACCGTTATCTACACCTCACACTGTAGTTTCTACCTTGGCAACGAAACCAGCTTTCCTCTATCTTCACACATGACCGAGCCAATATAAAGCCGGTCCCTGCCACAGCTGCTGCACTCACAAGACTAGCTTAGTTGACAGCAAAACTAAGCCCGGGGGGCAGTCTCAGACTTGACCTCTCGCTCTCTCTCGTCTCCATTGTAGCCCCTCCACTACAGTAACATAGATAATAAAGTATTGCTATATGATCCGTGGTGTCGAGGTTTAACTTGACGAGTAAATTATACTAGCAAGACCGGTGCGCTCCGCCGCACCCATTTTTCTTGCCGCAGGCAAATAAATAAGAATTAATGTTGTGGTAGTGTATATGATAATTGAACATGATTTTTCTGATTGTAAAATGAAACCAGGTCGAAATGTCATGAACCCAATGAAATTGGGTCAAAATCGAAAATTACCAAAACCAGTCAAATCGAGCCAAAAGTAGCCCAGCCGACCTGTTCATCACGTCTGGTTATAAGACCCGCCTAGGGTTTCTCCGCGCCTAGCCTTAACCCTAGCCACTGCACACGCCACTCCCACCCCACCCAGCCACTGCCCGTGCCACCCCTACTCCACTCAGCCCTCACGCCGCACCACCACCTCGCGCAGCGGTGAAACGAAGACTCCACCATGTGTCGCCCCCACCATGCACGGGCATCGCTGCCCACCTCGCGCGATGCCGGTGGCATCGGGTCCACTAGGCGTCGCTCCCTCCCTCCTTGCGCAAGCACCGTCGACGACCTCTCTAGCCCCTCCCGCGTGATGGTAGCTCCCGTACCCACCCCGTGCTGCCTCTGCTATCTCTTCCCGGTGACGCCGCCCCCTTCCTCTCCCTCTCGTCGGCGACGTCGCCAAATCCGGGAGATTCGGCGAGCCCATGACCGAACGACTAAGATCCAAGAGGAGGATGGGATTTCACGGCCCGCGCCGGGCTATCCCATCCTCCCGTTCTGACTCAGCAGGCCACGACCCACGAGGTGTAGAGGCCACGACGTGTCCACCGCGACCGCGACCGGCCACCATGCTGACCGGAAACGACGTGGCGCGAGCGAAGGGCGGCCACATCGGCCGGATTGCAGAGTGGAGGCGGATTCTACCAGCCATCGGAATAAGAATATGGCCACGCATAGATCAGCTCGATGGTGCAACACAAGAACACATAGATTTTAGACAGGTTCGGCCCCCTCGTATTGAGAGTAATAACCCATCGCCCTATATGAATTTTATTGCCAATTATTAGTACATTGCTAATGTTGTCGATCTTGTTTATAAGGGGTCCCTGTCTGTAATGTCCCACCACTCCGAGCCGGGCTCGCTTACACCTAACAACTTAATAGACCCACAAGACTTCACTCATAGATCAACACTAGTCTTTTACGTACACTTTTGTCCTGACCGGTGCACACCGGGAAAGACTTCCTAGTCGGTCACTCATTCCTAAATAGCTCCAGGCCAAGCACGCTTAACCTAAGAGCTCTTTAGAGATGAGCTTCCGGAAAAGAAGTTGCAACTTATTGATATGAGTATTCTATCAATCCTATTAAGCACTCGTGCCAGGATGCTACACACTCGGATTGCGTCTTGCTTGAGTACTTTATGTACTCACGGCTTTCTCACTTTGTTTAGCGAGACGTTGGTACGGAGGATCCTGCCGAGCCGACCGACGGTGCCGCCGGAGAGGAGTGATGGTCTCGCCTGCACTCGAGTTTGCTCGTGGATTTTGGAGTTCCTTCACCGCTTCATCATGTGAGACGCTTCCGCTAGACTTCTTACCATCTCCCCCTCTTGTCGGGATGCATAGAACATCTTGGCTTATTACCTCCCAATTTGCTCGCCACCATGGCATGACCCTAGTACGCCGGATGCATGGAACCTCACTCAATGTCCGACATGGCACTCGGATACTACCGACTCTCCCTAATTGTTTTTGGAAATAAAGGATCACATTCGTATTGGAGACAAGCAAGAACTTACCACTGTTGACTCACATCACATTATACTTGCAGTTCAAGGACACTCAACCTGGATTGATAGGAAGACCATACTTGGTCTATCTTGACATTAATTGTTAAATAAATTAATAAAAACAATCTATCTTTAATCATTTTTTGTGCTTAATGTTTCACACCATCTTCATCACTTCTACGATTTGCGGTTCAACCATGAATTGTCCATCCTTGCATTCTCTATGTGTACAATATGGATAACCCTCTTGTCGAGTCTTAAACTCGGCACTAGTACTACCCGGTCCCTCACGAGCGTGGAATTCAATGGTGCAACACACGTAACACACAGGAACACATGATTTTAGACAGGTTCGAGGCCCTCGAATCGAGAGTAATACCCTACGTCCTGTATGTTATGTATTGCCTTTAGCGATTTGCTAATTGCGAAGTCTCGGATCCTTTTTGGGGGTCCCTGCTCCGCCTTATATGTCCTAGGGAGCTAGGGTTACAATCGAGTCCTAGCCGATTACATTAATTACATATATGGGATTCTATCTCTAACTTTCTTTATTGATCCGTAGTCCTAATCAGACTACAAATTGTTCTATAATTTGCTTCTCACGTCATTGTATACCGGTCTTAGTATCCGCCTTGTTTCCATACCGGTCTACAGGTTCTTCTATTATCCCAGCATCGGTCGAAGACCATCTGTTGCCTATCGCCCTTATCTCGTATCTTCTCCGATTTGCTACCATGTCTTTGCGTATCCATTTCTTCATCATCTCGTATACCCATAAGGCAAGTATACGACAGCAGCTCCCGAGTAATTTTTGATTTAACCTTGAATAAAACTAACCAGTCTTCCGCTCGTTGGTCTTTATTCATGGTAAAATTAAAAAGAACTCCAATCTGCTGCAAACTCGTTCTTTTTCTTCATAAGTGCTGTTGACGGTCCTTATGGTCCAATTTTACCGTCAACATGTTGCATCTTTTTGAATCAAACACCATCACCAAGAATAGACATAGGGATTATTTCTAACAAATTCCACTAGTCTTGGTGAAATTATGAATGCAGGTGCAATTCATATGAAAACAGGGGAAAACATGCACGAAACATGGACTTTGCAATCGACGGATTTTCCCGGACTAAAGAATATAGTCCAAAAGCCCAAAACCACAAAACAGAGCCTCAACATCAAACCAAGCAAGTGGATTGGGCCAGTACACAGCCGGGGAAGGCACCGAGAGAAGAATCAAGCCCGGGGAGTCCGAGCCGGTTCGGCCGAACCACCCTAGTGGGTTCGGCCGAACCGACAGTGGGCCCCCCGGCCCATCTTTCTTCGGCGGTTTGTCACCGACGTCCGGAGGTCGGTTCCACCTGCAATTAATGCCACCGACGTCCGGAACCGCCTCCAAGTTGCCGACCTTCCAAGGCTATAAATAAAGGGCTACACCCCCTCTCTCAACACACCACCAACATCAAGATACAAGACAAAACTCTCATCCTTAGGCCAAGGGCCTCTTGTATTTTAGTAGAATAGGAGAGAGGGCAAGGAAGAGGAAGGAGTGTTCCTCCCTTTTGTAAAGTGGAGTAGTATTTCCTTCTCTTTTACCTTGGCGTGTAAACACTCTTTTTGGTGATTTATACGTGGTGATCTACTTATCTATCGTGACATATCTTTGTGTTAGACGTAATTCTTGTTATACTTGTTTACGGGATCATCGCTTCGCAAGAAGTACTCTAGCTTTCTGAACTCAGTTCTAGGCCGAGGCTAGAGTAGTGGTCAATAGCATAGACGTGGTGTCTAGGCTGGAGATCGCCTTTGTTTGCTGTGTGCCCCACGGTTTGTAGAGGTAGGTGGCAGGAAGTGACAGCCCTGTCATCCAAAGGAACCCTCCACGTTCGGGTACATAGTAGAGCTTTCGTAGACCGGAGTGGCTTGGCAGACCAAGCCTAAGACGGTGCCCGAAGTAAACAAGTCTAGCTTGCGTTCGTCTACCTTTAAAGGATAAATAGATAAGAGTCACCCTCTCGACCCTATTTTGCTACGTTGTCTTGGTTGTCCTTGGGTAAACTAACCTTGTTGCAGAAATACTCTGTTCCTCGCGGATATAAATACGATACCTTGGAATACTCCCGGTGAAGTGCTACAACGGTATTCCGTGCGCTTGCGGATTCATTCGTGACGTAAGAAATACCAACAAGCATTTCTGGCGCCGTTGCCGGGGAACGGTTGTTATCTTTGTAACGAATCAGGTTTGCCCTCGTAATCTATCTTACTTACCGTTCTGTTTTTATTTTTTTCCTTACATTCAAAATTTCACAAAAACATATCATGGAGTCACACCCAACCATCCAATCTTTCTCCACTCCACGGGGTGAACTCTTAGAGCCACCATCATCATCACAACCTATTTCTTCACCTGGCTATGAGTTCTCCCCGATTACATTTCGATGATTAGAGGTTTATCCTTTTCGGGTTTTAAACATGAAAATCCTTATGAACACTTGCGAGAGTTTGAACATTTGTGTTCATGCCGATTGATCCATGGCATGACACAAGAAACATTGAAGTGGAAGTTGTTTCCCTTCTCTCTCAATGAGAAGGCGAAGCAATGGTACACTTACACCGCTAAGAGGGTGAACGGTGATTGGAAAGAATTGCGAGACAAATTTTGTCTAGCATTCTTCCCCGTATCTCGTATCACTTCTCTACGAGCGGAAATAATAGGCTTTCGACAAGAAGAAAAGGGAACCTTAAGTGCATCATGGATTCGGTTCTGTTCTCTAACGGACTCCGGACCAGAATTATTGCTCCCCGAACCCGTTTTATTACAACACTTTTATTCGGGATTGAGCAACGATACCGCACTTTATCTTGACACGGCCGCGGGTGGGTCTTTTTCTCATAAGACCATAGCGGAAGCACACGAACTTTTGGATCGAATTGTGGAAAACACACCTTTTTCCGCTGACTTACTCGTAGAGCCGGAGTCGAAGATGAGGAACTCGTTGTGCAAGAGACACAACACTTGGTGCCCATGGTGGAGCACCTAGCACTCGAGTCCTCATCTAACACAAGAACAATGATAGAGGAAGATGAACCTCTTGATTTCCCATTTGAGTTCAAGGAAGAAATTTTTGAAGATTTTGGAAACACCTTGAACTACTCCTATCAAAAGAAACCAAGCACTCCTCGCACCAACCCCGAACCTATTGAAAAATCTCTTCTCTTAAAAACTGTTCGGAAGTTGACAAGCAATTATGAGCGATGAATGGTTGATGGAAAACGAACTTTCTTCTGAAGTTCTTCGACTTGATCATCCTAGATCAACCATTCGTGGCTCAATTCGGGGAGTAATGGTAGATGTTCTCTATAATCCTCTAGTAGGTGCCAACATCATGTCCGAATCTTTTGCTTCAACTTTATTTGGAAACGAGACATGGGCACCTTCTCGACAAACTCCTTAAAGCCCCACCGGGGCAATTTTTTGAGAGTTTGGGGATCATTAGAGATGTTTGCATTAAGCGTAATGAAGCAGAGGTTTCCTTGGACTTTCACGTTTCTGAATCCCGGATTTCGATGTTTTGGTCTGGTCATCCCATAGAAAAGCTTTTCTTAGGGATATCACCTTCAGGAACCTTAGACTTCACCCTCGGCAAGAAAACTTTTTCTCTTCCTATCATTCATGCACAAAACTCTTTTGCCGAGGAGCCGCTTGTGGAAGAAGAATGCATGAAGGAGGTTATGGCAATTTTTCCTCATGAAAACCCCGAATCATCCTTGGATGAAGATGCTCTTGATTTCATTTTAGAAGAGGATGATTCGGCGGAAACTTTTGAGCTGCCCGAAACTTTTACACCTACGCCACCTCCCGTAGAGCTCAAAACTCTTCCACCAGGCTTGCGCTACGTTTTTCTTCACGGAAATCCCGAAACCCCTGCCATCATAAGTGACAAGCTTTCGGAGGAGGAAACTGCAAAACTCTTAGCCGTGCTAGAAAAACATCACTCCGTTTTTGGGTACTCGCTTGGAGACCTCAAGGGAATCAGCCCTGCTCTTTGCACCCATCGCATTCCCATAGACCCCGATAGTACACCATCTAGGGAACCTCAAAGGAGGTTGAACAATGCGATGCGGGAGGTCGTTAAAAAGGAGGTCTTAAAACTTTTACATGCTGGTATTATCTATCCCTGTTCCACACAGCAAGTGGGTGAGTCCAAGTGCAGGTCGTACCCAAGAAAGGAGGAAAGACGGTCGTCCATAATGACAAAAATGAGTTGATCCCTCAACGCACCGTCACGGGATGGAGGATGTGCATAGATTACCGAAAACTTAACAAGGCTACAAAGAAGGATCATTTTCCGCCGCCCTTCATCGATGAGATGTTGGAACGGCCGGCAAATAATTCTTTCTTTTGTTTCCTTGATGGGTATTCAGGATATCATCAAATCCCCATCCATCCCGACGATCAAAGTAAAATCACTTTCACATGCCCCTATGGAACTTACGCCTATCGACGAATGTCTTTTGGGCTTTGCAATGCACTGCTTCTTTTCAACGTTGCATGATGTCTATCTTTTTCGACATGATCGAAGAGATTATGGAAGTATTCATGGATGATTTCTCTCGTTTATGGAAAAACCTTCGATCATTGTTTAGAAAATTTAGACAAAGTCTTGCAACGTTGTCAAGGAAATGATTTAGTGCTCAATTGGGAGAAATGCCATTTCGTGGTCAGAGAAGGCATAGTTCTGGGGCATTTGATTTCCGAAAGGGGGATAGAGGTGGACAAAGCTAAATTAGAAGTTATAGAAAAGCTTCCACCTCCCGTGAATGTTAGGGGCATTCGCAGCTTTCTGGGACATGCGGGGTTCTATCGTCGGTTTATCAAAGATTTCTCTCAAATTGCTAGACCCCTTACAAATCTGCTTGCGAAGGATGCACCCTTTGAGTTTATCGATGAATGCATGACTCGCTTTCACTACCCTTAAGAATGCACTCATCTCAGCGCCAATTATCCAACCCCCGATTGGACGCTGCCTTTTGAGATAATGTGTGATGCTAGTGATTTTGCTGTGGGGGCTGTTCTTGGCCAAACTAGAGATAAAAAGCATCATGCAATCTCCTATGCAAGCAAAACCTTGACTGGAGCTCGGTTAAATTACACTACCACCGAAAAAGAGCTCCTTGCTGTTGTTTTTGCTTTTGATAAGTTTAGATCCTACTTGACTCGGAGCAAAAGTCATTGTTTACACCGATCATGCTGCTTTAAAGTTTTTGCTCAATAAGAAGGATGCTAAACCTCGTTTGATACGATGGGTTCTTCTACTCCAAGAGTTTGATGTAGAAATCCGTGATAAGAAAGGAGTAGAAAATTCCGTGGCAGATCATTTGTCGCGTATACAATTCACTAACCTGCAGGAATTACCCATCAATGATTTCCTACGCGATGACATGCTGCTCCTAGTGAGGGACTCACATCCATGGTACGCCGACATTGTGAACTTCATGGCAACGGGGTACGTACCACCTGGAAAGAGCAAGAAACGACTCATTTATGAGAGTCGCCGTCACTTATGGGAAGAGCCCTTCCTTTACCGTGTCTGCGCCGATGGATTGCTAAGGCGATGTGTGCCCATACCCGAGAGCACACGAATCATTGAGAAGTGCCATGCAGCGCCATACGGGGGACACTACGGCGTGTTTCAGTACACAGGCCAAGATATGGCAAAGTGGCTTCTTTTGGCCAGCCATGTACGAAGACACAAAGGAATTTGTCGGCGATGCCCGGAATGTCAAAAAGTTGGAGGCATCACGGCAAGAGATGCAATGCCCCTCAACTACAATTTACAAGTCGAGCTCTTCGACGTATGGGGCATTGACTTCATGGGACCGTTCACCAAGTCACATGACTGCGAATACATCTTGGTGGCGGTAGACTACGTGTCTAAGTGGGTGGAAGCAATGCCTTGCAGGGCCGCAAATGCCAAGCATGCTCGCCGGATGTTCCACGAAATTATCTTCCCAAGGTTTGGAACACCGAAGCTAGTGATAAGCGACGGAGGGTCTCACTTCATTGATAAGACCTTCCGAAGCTTCCTAAGAGAACTTGGATCAAGGCATAATATCGCTACTCCATACCACCCTCAAACCAATGGGCAGGCCGAGACCTCAAACAAGCAAATCAAGCGGATCCTGCAAAAGACCGTAACAGAAATGGGGAAGGGATGGAAGGACAAGCTACCCGATGCACTATGGGCATACCGTACAGCATACAAGACACCCATAGGCATGTCCCCATACCAGCTCGTGTACGGAAAACATGTCATTTACCCGTCGAGATGGAACACCGAGCGTATTGGGCCATCCGGAAATGGAACATGGACTTTAATGGTGCCGGACGCAAAAGAAAAATGGAGATAGCTGAGTTAGAAGAATGGAGAGACAAAGCTTACCACAACTCAGCTATATACAAAGAAAGGACAAAAAGGTGGCACGACAAAAAGATAAAGATAAAGGTATTTAAGGTTGGAGATAAGGTCTTGCTATTCAATTCACGGGTGAAACTCTTCGGGCATGGAAAATTAAGAAGTAAATGGGACGGACCATACACGGTTATTGACACCTCGTCACATGGAGCAATCACACTTCAAGACGACGAAGGTAAAATATTTAAGGTAAATGGTCAGCGCCTTAAAATTTATTTCGAGCCCGATAAAGATAAAGAATTTGATGTCATGCACTTGATTAATTTAAATTTTCTCTCATGATAGCTCTTTCTTATCTATATCCCGTAGTAGCTCTTTCCCCGAAATAATTTTAGCAAGCAATCAACCGTAAAAAGAAGGGGACCCGAGGGGCCCACTACAGTTCGGCCGAACCCCCTTGCTGGTTCGGCCGAACCAAGTACAGACCCCAAACGGTCACTTTTTTCTTTCATCTTTTGTCTCCAACGGTCACAAGATCAAATCTCCTCGCTTAGTGCCTTCCATGCTGCGGGAAAAATCAAATTAATTCTTTCCATGCTTTTATCTATAAATGAAGGTGTTTTCTTTCATTTTTCCCTTGCACCTTTCTTCCACCTTGTCCATTTCGCACAAAAAAAAAAAAAAAAAGCTTTTGCCCAAGCACCATGGACAAGTAGCATCCCAAGCCTCGACGTCTCCGTCACCACCAGCGAGCTTTGCCGCCAAGTCGGCCTCGAAGACATCCTTGATCATGTCTCCCAGCCGAGCAAGCCTTGATGATCCATGATCTACCGCTCGCTATTGAACCTCCACCCACAGCAGCAAGAACACCCTCCAAGAGCTCTCCCGCTGCCGTGGCACCTCGCCAAAAGAAGGGGAAATCTACCCCCAAGAAGAAGAGCGCCGACGCAGCCGACAACGCTCTCCTTCCCGGAGAGAAGTACGTCGGCACCCTCGCTACCAAGAGCGGGCAGGTGGTGCACCATCAATATGAGGGGCGCAACCTGCCTAGCCCCATCAAGAAGCCCGGCGAGAGGTTCAAGATCAAGGGAATCCGCGGTGGCGGAAAGCAGCTCATCCCGCCGCTTACCTCGGCGGAAAAGAGAGACGCCCGCGAATCCGTGGGCGACACTCCTCCTAAGAGGATAAGGAGGCGTCTCTCTCCCTCTCCCATCAAGAGAGCAGGGGGAATGTATGAAAGCGAGGAGGAGAAAACTCCTAAAAAAGGCCCCTACCAAATCCTCCTCGCTAAACACGTTGATCTCCGCGAAGCCCATGAACGCCTACGTGATAATGTCGCGGAGATCAAAGACGCTATTGAAGACTTGAAGGATGCCCAGGCGAGCCATCGCCGCAGCACCAACTCCAAGATCAAGCGTCTCTTCAAGGACGCGGGGAAGGAGGACGAATACGACGTTTAAAATGAACCTTCCCGCGTTCATCATTTCCCGCGAGCACATTTTTATCATTTTTTCAATTCCTCAAGATTGTAATGCGCCTGCTCTTTTAAATTTTTAATCATATTAGTGCTCCCCGGTCTTCCCTTACCGGTAGAGCAAGTTTTGTTTCGAAATATCTTTGTCTATTTTGAAGAAAACAGGCAAAAAGGCAAGTGTGGGGGGGACATCGCGGAAAGCAAAGACAAACACACGCGTAGCGCGCAGAAACATCACGAGGAAAACAACACAAACACAACCTCGCGAAACAGAGCACCAGTGGGGCCCAGCAGCTCGGCCGAACCCACGAGGGTGGTTCGGCCGAACCCCGGTGGGTCCCACTCAGCCCCGCTTCCTCGTGGCACTTGAGTTTGTTTCCCACACTTCCTTTTCGCCTACTTTATTTGTCAAGTTCATTCCGAGACGCGAAAAACAATTACTAAAACTTGACCAACTAAAACTTGGGAAGATTTCTTTTGAATACCTTTTCCCAAGTCTCTCCCTAATGCTCTCATAATGATCTTGCACACTTTTTATTACTCGCTTCATCACCACTTGCCTCGTGAACAAATAATCAAATCCATAGGACCCATGTTTTTCTAGATTATTGGCAAGTGTGATATGGCTCGACGAAATGATCTTATGCTTAGCTTACCGAGTCCTTGGGAATTTTATTTCACAAAACAAAAATACCATGGCTTCATGCTCCTCTCTTGATACAAAAATTCCTACCAATGCCATATGATGATCATACCTTGCAAAACTTACATACATATGCTGCTTGTGATTGCAATGAGCTTTACCAAAATTGAGTGACCCTAGAGAGAAACTTGTCATGCTCTCTTGATCAAGATCACGTACACTCCACCGAGAAAAAAAAAAAAAAAAAAAAAAAAGGGCTGAACTCCTACACTAGGAGCTAGCACCCCACCAAAATAAAGACACTCCTCGTTTGCACCTCTTTTTACCTCTCTCTCTCTCTCAATCACGCATAAACGAGACATGGCTATGTAAAAAAAAAAAAAAAAAAAAAAAAAAAAAGAAAAGCTCACACGGATGAGCAATGAAAAGAAAGCTCACAAAGATGAGCAATGAAAAAGAGAGAAGAAAAGAGATGCTCAAGCATAGAGCAAGAAAAGAAAAGAAAGAAAATAAAAAGATAGTCATGTCTCGAAAATGCAAAATAAAGAGAGGTCAATTGCAATAGGAGTTGTCACTTTTTCATATCCATACACACACGCACTTCTTGATCAAGGTTACATGACTTGGCTTCTCCATGGATCCTTTCTTTTGGCTTAGCAATATTTGTGATACAAGTATGCCTCTCTCATTCCCTACCGAGCTCCACATACAAGCCTAAGAAGTAGGAAAAAGAGAGGCAACACAATGCCTTGGTGAGGAAAACACTTTTTGAGCGATTCAAGAGAATCGAAGAGGAGCGGGAGTCATGTTGTTTATTTTCAAAACTTTCAAAAACCCAAGGTGCTTAGTGAGCAAAAGTATAGTGACTTGAGTCATGAGCTGTTCCACTTATCAATCATCCAAGAATGCATGTTAGCCACCGTCATGTTCACAAGTAAAACGGTGTGGCTTGTAATAACATGTGTGCAGGTCTCTAAGGGGAGAGATCTCTCAACTTACGCTCCCACCTTTACTCGAGGACGAGCAAAGAGCTAAGTGTGGGGGGTCTTGTTGACGGTCCTTATGGTCCAATTTTACCGTCAACATGTTGCATCTTTTTGAATCAAACACCATCACCAAGAATAGACATAGGGATTATTTCTAACAAATTCCACTAGTCTTGGTGAAATTATGAATGCAGGTGCAATTCATATGAAAACAGGGGAAAACATGCACGAAACATGGACTTTGCAATCGACGGATTTTCCCTGACTAAAGAATATAGTCCAAAAGCCCAAAACCACAAAACAGAGCCTCAACATCAAACCAAGCAAGTGGATTGGGCCAAGTACACAGCCAGGGGAAGGCACCAGAGAAGAATCAAGCCCGGGGAGTCCAGGCAGCTCGGCCGAACCACCCTAGTGGGTTCGGCCGAACCGACAGTGGGCCCCCCGGCCCATCTTTCTCTGGCGGTTTGTCACCGACGTCCGGAGGTCGGTTCCACCCGCAATTAATGCCACCGACGTCCGGAACCGCCTCCAAGTTGCCGACCTTCCAAGGCTATAAATAAAGGGCTACACCCCCTCTCTCAACACACCACCAACATCAAGATACAAGACAAAACTCTCATCCTTAGGCCAAGGGCCTCTTGTATTTTAGTAGAATAGGAGAGAGGGCAAGGAAGAGGAAGGAGTGTTCCTCCCTTTTGTAAAGTGGAGTAGTATTTCCTTCTCTTTTACCTTGGCGTGTAAACACTCTTTTTGGTGATTTATACGTGGTGATCTACTTATCTATCGTGACATATCTT
The DNA here is from genome assembly GCA_031894775.1 of Chloris gayana. NCBI lineage: Eukaryota > Viridiplantae > Streptophyta > Magnoliopsida > Poales > Poaceae > Chloris > Chloris gayana. The sequence goes on along the minus strand of JAUNZO010003823.1, from coordinate 199,047 downwards.
TGTGTTAGACGTAATTCTTGTTATACTTGTTTACGGGATCATCGCTTCGCAAGAAGTACTCTAGCTTTCCGAACTCGGCTCTAGGCCGAGGCTAGAGTAGTGGTCAATAGCATAGACGTGGTGTCTAGGGCCGGAGATCGCCTTTGTTTGCTGTGTGCCCCACGGTTTGTAGAGGTAGGTGGCAGGAAGTGACAGCCCTGTCATCCAAAGGAACCCTCCACGTTCGGGTACATAGTAGAGCTTTCGTAGACCGGAGTGGCTTGGCAGACCAAGCCTAAGACGGTGCCCGAAGTAAACAAGTCTAGCTTGCGTTCGTCTACCTTTAAAGGATAAATAGATAAGAGTCACCCTCTCGACCCTATTTTGCTACGTTGTCTTGGTTGTCCTTGGGTAAACTAACCTTGTTGCAGAAATACTCGTTCCCTCGCGGATATAAATACGATACCTTGGAATACTCCCGGTGAAGTGCTACAACGGTATTCCGTGCGCTTGCGGATTCATTCGTGACGTAAGAAATACCAACAAGTGCTTTAACAAGAAGCCCGAAAAAATTATTGTTTTTCACCTTTTATATCACCTAATTAGGTAATCATAGCCTATCTTTCTCACGGTGCGCCGGCTAGGCGCATCCAATTGGGTATAGCCCCCGACTCTTAGATCATTTGAACTTCTTTCAAATAATGCAAGAGTCCACTAGCTGATTCTTCGTTATTTCCTTCAATATCCAATTGCTACAGATTGCTTCTTTCAAATTCTATCATTTTCCGCTTCCCGAAATTTTTGCAGACCGCTCTTGAATACGGTGCACCGGTCGGGTGCACCTAATTAGGTATAGCCCCCGACTCTTGTATCATTTGAGGATCACAAATAATGCAAGAGTCTTTCCTGAGAGACTACGCTTGGTTATTTTCCACTAAATCACATCCCTCTCAGCAATTTTTGCTAAGAACATATTTTCCAGACCGGTCATACCGGCTATAATTTCTTATCCTCTGTATGTTTTTACCAATTTCACATAACAGACCGCCTAAATCAGTCTAGACTTATAATTCACTTATCAAAATTTCACTAAAAAACCATAATTCTGGTTGATCGGACCAGTTTATTCCTTATATTCTCACAACGACTCGAGTCTCCAAAGCCTATAATCAGCCGGATGATTAACACCCATAGCCTAAGGCATCCATTATCACCGAGTGATGTAAAATCTAACTCTCTCATACTGCTGAATCACAGAATTCAGCGTGGCTTTAACTTTTATCTGAAAATTTCTATTTTTCAGACCGCTTTTTCTTTCATAAAAGCACGACGGCTTATCCTTATGACCGTTAAGTCATAATTAACGCAGATAACAGATCATTAACTTCCTTATGGCCGTTAGGTCATAATTGCACGATCACGACATCCCTCGGGCCTCTTAAAAAGGCCCAATAACTTTTCAGCCCCGGGCCCATCCCAGTGTCTATAAAAGAAAACGAAAAGTCGACCTAGGTCAACCCTGCTCCCGAAGCTCATACGCGCCCGCCATTCGCTTTCATTCTGTTGCGCTCTCCTTCTTCATCAACCAATTCGAAGCTTTCTTTTTTCATCTCCCAAGATGGGCAAGAAGAAATCCACCGCCGTTCCCTCATCTTCTTCCTCTGTTCCTCGCGATCGGCTTCCGTTTGGAGTCCAAGACCTTGGTCCCGGCAAGGTCACGAGAATCCTCTTTGAATGAAGCGAGTTAAAGATGGGTATCTTCCTCCCCAACCCATTTTAAAGCTGGAGTGTCCCTTCCCCAGCCAAGTTCCCTGGGGTATAGATGAATCTCAACAACTAGTCTTCAAAGCTTTTTTCCTCCGTGGCCTCGATCTCCCATGCTTGTTCCTTCTTTAGAGGACTTCTTTTCTTCTATGGATGGGAGTTAGTGAACCTTAACCCTAACTCCATCCTTCGGATTGCCTTCTTTATTCATTTATGCGAGGCTTTCCTTGGAGTTCTCCCCCACTTCAAGCTGTTCCAATATCTGTTCCAAATTCGCCCGCTTCCATCATCGGACCGCCGGGCTGCGGTTGGTGGTGTGGGAATCCGAGTCTTGGAGCGCGGATGAATATTTCTCTTTATCCTTGAACAATAGCATAGCTCACTGGAAAAAAGGGTGGTTTTTACGTGACAATCCTCAACCATCTCTCCCTGCTTTCAATGCGAAGGTAGCCAAGAATTTCCCCACCGCTGAAACCAGGAAAAAACTCAAAGAGGACGATGAAGTTCTTGCACTCCTCGCCTGCATCGGATACTTGAAAGATGTCAAAGGCGTAACTGCCGAGACAATTCTCCGGAGCTTCATAGTGCGAGGCGTCCAACCACTCAAGAGGCAAGAACACCACTGCTTGGCTTTTCAACGAGGACACCGCCATGCCTCCGGACGGAACTTCCCTCCCCAACAAGGATCGGCTAGAAGTTCGCATTAGACAGATGTCTGCAGCCAAATCCGGACCTGTCCGGATGTACAAGAGTGGCATTAGCTTTCAGCTCATGCAATCCTCGTGATGCAGTAAGTACTTCTTCCTGTTTTTTTCAAATCTTTATCACTTATTGCCATCATTTACTTATAAAGACTTAATCTTTGTAATCGCAGAAAATGGACAACTACAGGAGTCATCCTCCTCTTCCTCCTAATGACACTTGGGGAGAGGATTACGCCAATAATGCCGCTCCACTTGCTGTTCAAGCCGGTCCGGCTCAAAAATCCACGAGACCGGTCTTTCCCTCTACCTCCAAGCCTGGCCCCAAAAATCACAAAATCTGGGACCGTGGTTCAAGCTCCTAGTACAAGAAGACGTACTACTGCCTTGACCATCGGTAAACCTGCCGCTCCTCCTGCTGCTTCCGGCGATACCCGCTCGGAGGCACAAAAACTTGAAGAGCGTCGGCGAGAAGAAGACGCCGTCGAAAGGGATCGCCAAGCAGCTCCGGCCATCCTCGAAGCTTCACTAGGGAAAACTCAAGGCACTTCCGCCTCGATCGATCCTTTGTCGAATGTCCCCAAACGGTCCCGGTATGGTCACCGGACCGGTCCTGTTGATGCCGGGGATCCAGCTCCAACTCCGCAAGCCAATCCAGCGGAGAAAAGAGCCGCGAGATAGCGGTGGTGGAGTTTCTCAAGGCCCGTCCAAAAAGGTCAAAACCTCCACCGGCTTTAAAAAGCCTCCACGTAAGTTTTCTCGAATTATTTTTCCGAATTATTCAATCGTCAAAAAACTTCTTAGGTTCCAAAGCTCCTTGCTCTAATCTAATTAAGGTCGCTTTTTCTTACGGGATTCCCTCTAGCTTCCAAGCCAGCATAGCTGGTTTTTTAAGAACCAAATTTTCCTCACAGGCTCCTCCTAGCCCTGTTCTTGCTTCTTCCCCGGATATGCTTCGGACCGGTTCCACTCTTGGCGCCCCCACCACTCTTGCCACTTCAACTGCAGAAGCTCAAAGTGCGACTCTCACAAAGGAACTCCCTGTCGCCTCAAGCTCGGGAGCTGAAAAGCAAACCTCCAATGTTGAGAGCTCTTCTTCGACAACCCTCTTCCCCGAGCCACCTTATTTCAAATCCCTCCGGAGCTCTCACCGGGACCGGTCCGGACGGAAGAAATTCCTCGCCGGGCCAGGACAACTCGTAAGCCTTACGGAGAACCCGGACCGGCCAAAATGGTGGTCGGAGAAGTGAAGGTGGATAGTTCCAGCGGAGCAAGGACTTTTACCGCAACGGCTCAATGGGACGCCCTCCAAGAAGAAGAGGCTTTAAAGAATTTCTCCGAATCGGCCAAGTATATCTCTACCATTTAATAATTTCTCCAAGCAACTTCCCTTTAATCTTCAAATTTCTTACTCTCTTTTTCTTTTTAGGTTCTTCTGAAAAGCTACGAAGCCAAGACTGCAATTATCACCCGCTTGCGGGAAGAACTCAACACCAATCAAGAACGATTGGGTGAGCTAGAAATTCGGACGGCCGGTCCGAAGGCCAAGGAAAACGACCTCCGAGAGGAGAGAGGCCGGTCTGCGGGACACCCATCGCATGATGGAAGAACGCCGACAAGAAATCATCAAGCTCCGCCAAATTAATCAAAGTAACATTTTCAATTTGCCTTGAATCTTGAATCTGTTGAATGAGAGCTAGAAGCTTCACCACTAGACCACAATTGCTTTTATACATTTTACATTTTTCCCACCATCTCCTTTTCTGATTGATCCTATCTTTGATTTCAGCGCTTGAGAATCTTGTTGCTGCCCATAAGAAAGCTGAAGAAGTTCTTACGGAAAAAACAGCAGCTCAAGAAAAGGCATTGGAAGAAGGCTCTCGTATTGAAGAGCAACAGGCGGCACGGATTGGAGAACTTGAAGGAGAGCTCACTCGCGAAAGATAGCATACTTGCTCAAGCACTTCGCTCCAACAAGATGCAAGAGACCGAGAACGCTCGCTTGAAAGCTGAACCGATCGAAGCATTAGAAGCAGCGAAATCAGCTCAAGCGAGAGAAGAGAAAGCCTTGAAGACTGCCCGAAACTGAAAGAATCCAATGTAAACATCAAGGGCAGATTCGGAGCGGCTGAAATCAGGCACGAGCGTAAGTCCCGTTTTCCTTTATTACTCTTATGTTATCTCTTGAACATATCGATCTTCAGCAATACCCAGTCTTTAAATTTACACTTGTTGTTTCAGAACTTACTCGCGGGCACAATTCGCACTCTGGAATACCTCAATGGCGGACAAACTATTGATCCCAATGAAATGGACATCGAGTCCGCCATCCGGGCAATCCCGAGAAGGATCGGAGAGCACTCAAGGCTGGTCGCTGCTTCGGGAGGAGGACATATTGCCGCCATTGTCCAATCGTGGACTCCGGTTGATGTTTGCGATTTCAATTTTATCCGGGATGGTGCCCACCCCGATACCACCGAAGACCGGTTCAACGAGCTAAGGAACTCGCTCATTGGTACCGTTTCTGAATTGGTGGAAGATGTTCCGATCGATCCGTCGGGTGTCCCTCCGAATGTAGCACAAGCAGCTTTTGCCCTAGATCAAGATGCTCAAGATGCTGCTATCGCCGCCGAGACAGACAGTAGAAGCTGCCTTCGAAGATCTTGACGAGAGATTTAATCGTAACTTCTTCTGATTACGAAGAAACACTGGATGATAGGCTCGAAGGAAATCCCAAGACTGGTGACACCGGCACTTCAAGCGGTCCTGCTTAGAAAGCTTTGTAATAGGGCCATTTTGAATTTGAACATCTTGTCCACTATACTTGTTTGCTTTATGAATATTAGTCACTTTTTCTTGTTTTATGAATACTTGGTTTCACCATTATGCTTACTAACTTATTTACTCAAGATATAACATGAGCAAAAAAGCTAGTTTGTAAGATTTCCCAAACTGTTCTTAATACAACGAGTTTACCAATGAGTATTCATAAAAAAGAAAGCTTATACTCTATCCTTTCCTGAATATACCAGTCTTAAACACAAGCTTATAATTTCAGCGGACTGCTCTTATCACAGCAATCCATTAACTAAATGACTGGTCTTATTATTCAAGAATAGCGGCATATCACAGATTGCTCTTATCATAGCAGAATAACAAAATATCACGAGACTACTCTTTATCATAGTAGCCCCCTGGCTCAATAATTTAATTCGAAATTAAAGTATGGAGACACAAAAAACAAACATATTATTATTAGATAAAATTACTTTATTATAATAAGAAAAACTTTACAATAAATACTCTTTAAGTATAAAAACGACGAAGTTGATCAATATTCCAAGAATTTGGAATTTCTTCCTCTTCCAAGGTCATAAGCCTATAAGCCCCGGTCCGGATACCGATTTCACCAAAAAAGGTCCTTCCCAGGACCGGTGACAACTTATGCCTGTTCTTGTTAGATTGAATCTTCCGCAAAACCAAATCTCCGATTTGAAATTCCCGCGTGTGAACATTACGATCATGATATCGACGCAATCCTTGTTGATATTTGGCGGCTTGAATCGAGCTTGATCTCTCAATTCTTCCGCAGCAATCAATTCAACCTGACGTCGATCATCATATTTTCTTCATCATAATACTGAACCCGGGCTGACACCATATTCACTTCGAGTAGGTAACATGGCTTCCGATCCATATACCAAAGAAAAAGGAGACTGTCCCGTAGCTACGCTAACATTAGTGCGCAAACCCCAGAGCACCCGGGGCAATTCCTTAACCCATTTTCCCGCATAAGGCTTCAATCGGTCAAAAATTCTCGGTTTAAGACCGGTCAAAATCATTCCATTAGCTCGTTCCACTTGTCCATTGCTCTGCGGATGTGCCACCGACGCATATTGCACCTTGATCCCTAAACTCTCGGCATAATCTTTGAAGAACTACGAAGTAAATTAAGGCCCATTATCAGTAATAATACTGTATGGAACCCCAAAACGTACAAAAATGTTACTGCAAAAACTTGATTGCGCGGGCCGTAGTTGTACTAGTAGCTGCTTCGAGCCTCGATCCACTTGAAAAACTTGTCTACTGCCACAAAAATATGCGTGAATCCTCCTGGTGCCTGTTGGCATCTCTTAAGGTCACGCGGAAAGAAACACGTGACCGCGGGAGAGCCAAGGGTTTAAGTCACTTGCACTATTTAACCAAATAATCCACATCCGGTACAAGTACTAGATATGTATTATAAGGTGGGTCATGAATATCCGCAAGCGGACGGATAACCCGTTGTAGCATTTCACCCGAGAGTATTCAAGGGTATCGTATTTATATTTTCCCAAAGGAAGACATGGTTGATAAGAGTACTTATGCTCATGGTGTTACAAAAGAGTGATGAAGTAATCACATTCCAATGCGGGGGTTAGGAGCAATAAATTGAGGATAGTGTGACACACACCAAGGCAATGCATTCTCTAATGAAAGGGATAGAGGCAATCCTATATAAAGCTAAACTAGACTAGCGAGACCACTACTCTTAATGATACAACATTCATATGAGTGCGCGGCTTCTACCTAACATCCAAGATCATGCAAGCGTAAGCAAGCGTCTAATGCCTAGGCATCATCGGGAGATCCGTCTTACGCGAGGTCCGCCTCGCGACTCCGGCCTTTTAGACTCCTATGCCATGCCCGAACGTGGAGGATTACTTTGGATGACAAGGCTGTCACTTCTTGTCACCTACCTCTACAAACCGTGGGACACGAAGCACATTCAAAGGTGGGTAGATAACCCCGGCACCATGCCGGCGTCACTAACCACAACTCTAGATCCCTCGAGGCACCCCAATCCTACGGATCGACATGGTGGTAAATCTAGAGCACCCTTGCGGGACGATGAACCCGAAGCCTATTCATAAGAACACTAGTCTAACTAGCATAAGCCGAGACGAAAGGATCAAAGCTAGCACTAAGTCATGCAAAGGCGTTCGTCGCTCAAGAATGAGCGACGAACGGCAATCAACCAAGTAAGATCAAGAGTAATCGATGATCAAGTATGAACGAACGAAGAACATTCGATATGTGTTCATCTTCTATTAATGAAGAACGAAGAACGAACGATGAACTCATATGAACGAACGATGAACGATCAAGCAAGATCATGACTACTCTGTCAAGCTCATGACAAGGATATAAACGAAAGTATTCCATATATAAAAGATCAAGCCTTACAAAGAGAGGATACAAGAGCTATACCCAATTCTCCACAAGACCTTGGGAGCAATGAGGCAGCCCACTACTAAGCCTAGCACTACCTAGAAAGCCTCTAAACTTCTAGTGTGAGGAGAGAATGATCCTTGTGTTGTTGTGTGTGTTAAGGAGGGGGGGTACCCCTCCTTATATAGGCTTGAAAGGTCGGCTCCTGGAGGCGGTTTCGTAGGTCGGTGGCATTTAATGCGCGTGGAACCGACCTCCGGAGGCGGTGGGCAAACCGCCGGAGAAAAGTGGGCCGGGGGGCCACCGGGCTGGTTCGGCCGAACCACCCTGGTGGGTTCGGCCGAGCTGGTCCCGGCCCCTCTGAGGCTGGGCTTTGGCGATTGGCTCCCCACTGGATGTTGGTCTTTGATCCAGGTGCTTGTGGCCTTCTTTGTGTTGGATTTCGTGGTCATTGGCCTTTTATCTTGGAGTTGATTCCCGCGGCGAAATGGAAGTTTTGTAAAAGTGTTGATTTGTCGCCTCGGGGCACTGGAATTCATCATTATCCACCTGCACACTAAAAATCTAGAGGTACAAGTGGAACTAGGTTATTTCTAAGTAAAATGCGTGTAAGACATGCCTAGTCCTTCTCATTTATTTGACTAATTGACGGTCGAAATTGGTCCGTAACGACCGTCAACAAGTCCCCCAAGCTTACCCCTTGCTCGTCCCGAGCAAGTAGTGAAACTTTAGGTTGTTGATCGGGAGTTGCTATAATGCCTACTTCTCAAAGGTGCCAAGTGTATAACAAAGATACTCATCCTTGAGTTGAATAAGTTGGCAATGGTAACTCACCCTTCCCCTTAGTCCTCATGGGGCTTTGTGCTTTTCACTTTACCTTGGGCGGTTGAGAGAGAGAATGGTGTATAGAGCATTTATTTTCTCTTCCCTTGTCTTGCTTTTTATTCTCCGGAAGTTTTCAAAGGATTTTTTTTTTCAAGTAAAACCACGTTCCACAAGTGATACTCTCGAATCGCTCTAGTGGTGTTTGTATTCCTCACCAAGGCATGTGTATTGCCTCATCCTACATCTAATAGGCTTTTGTGGAGCTCAAGGTAGGATATGGAATGAGGCATACTTGCATTCATATTTTGCAAAACCAAAAGAGTGGATCCATGGAGATAGCAAGTCATACAATCGTAGATCAAGATGTGCAAGTGTGAAAATGATGGTGGTGGTGTATGTGACTACTCCTCTTTTTGTTTCACCTCTTTTTATTTTGGATTTTGGGCATGGCTATCTTTTCTTCTTTCTTTTCCATGCTCGAAATGAGAGCAGCTTTTTTTTTTTTTTTTTTTCTTTTCTTTTTCTCATGCTCATCTTTTGTGAGCCTTATTTTCTTTTTCTTTTGCATAGCCATGCCTTCTTTTGATATTTTAAGAGAGGTGATAAAATGTGAGGAGTGTCTTTATTTTGGTGGATGGCATGACATGTTGCTAACTTCCGGTGTAGAAGTGTAGCATATGAGGTGGAATGTGTACGTGATCTTGATCATGAGAGTATGAAAAGCATCTCACTAGGGTCACACAATTTTGATAAAGCTCAATGAAGTAACAAGTAGCAAATGAGTAAGGTTTTCAAAGGAAATTTGCATATGGCTTTGGTAGGAATTTATCATCACTTGGGAACTTATAGATTTTGCAATTTTTGGGAACAAAATTCCGGAGATTTCAAGTTCAACTTAGGACAAGATCATAGCAGCTCTTTTTACCATATCATCATCTCACAACAACTTAGGTGCAGCTCAAGCATGTGCAGCCCACAAGTTTCAGGTTCTAAGCAAGTTTTGCTAGCCAACAAACTCAAAACTAGGAGAGTTCTAAATTATAAACTAGGCATATGAGAGAAATAAAACAGAGCAACTATTCATCATCTCAACATAAAAAGACTAGCAACATACTTGCAGCGCATAAAAGAAAACTAAGCTACTTCTTTTTGTTCTTTTTAGTTTTATCATTTTTATTTTGTTTTTCATATGAGAGGCAAGAACAAGCAAAAACAGGAGACAATACAGGATACAAGTTGCGATACATGATACCTTAGCGAGGGTGCTGCCCCCCCAAGCTTGTTCTTGCTCATGGGTTTGGTGGAATGAACCCCATGTGACGGAAGTAAGCCAAAAGATCGGCTCGTTGTTGCTCCGTCATGTTGGTGAGGGCGGTGAGCTGGGTGTCGGTGCGCTCTTGCCATTGATGAGTTTGCAAGATGTGTTGGTTGAGCGCATACTCGGTGTCTTCCGCCGTGGTTTGGAGTCTTCCCATTTGTGAGGAGAGGTTGTTCATCTCCTGCTCAAAGTTGTAGCCTTGGGCTGATCCGGAGTCGGTGGAGTGTTCCTCCCATTGTTGTTGTGGAGAAAACAGCCCCGGGCCATATCCCGGAGTTTGCCACGCCGATCCCCCGGCCATGTGAGGTGGCGGGGCTGGGTACCCACCGGGAGAAAGCCCGGGGTGGCTGTACCCGGCCCGCCATGAGCCGTGGGCTGCGGTGTGGGCATCTCGGAGGTAGATGGCTGTTCCGATCTGTGCGCCCCCTGCGAGAAGATACACTCCTGCGAGACCGCTCCGCTTCTTGGAGCTCAATGGTTAGATTTTTGAGAGTATACAAACGAAGGTCCGGGTTAGGTAACCGAAACTCGTTTGTATATCCCACAAAATAATATATGAGGGAATCGTTCGGACCATTCTTAAGAGAGTGACCATGAATAAGATAATCTTTATTTATAAGAGAGCGAGGTGTAGCAAGATATTCAACATTAGCATCATGTAAAGCTCCCACCCGCATGGCAATTCGTGTCACTAAAGAGGTACATTCAATTGGTCCTATCGTCCCAAGATTTTCTATCCATTGGCGAATCATGGCTTTCACGGGAGCAATCTTAATTTTATCAACCGCAGCAAAAAAATTTTTAGCTCATCCTCGCGCACAATTCGAATATCACTCCTTGGAAAAAGAGTGATAGCAATCCACATGTGCATAAAACGTAAGGTAGGATGATGGATGTGATTAGTTCTAGGTCGCACGCAACTAGGAAGACCCGTAATCCTCTCCCAAAAAGCATGCTTTGAAAACTGAGGAAGGGCACCATCCAAGTCGGTATTGCAGCGAGTATTAAAGCCAAGAAGAGTGCTGAGTTCTTTCCAAGTCAAACGGTAGGATTCACGGAAAAACCGAAAAGAAATTCCTTCATCTACCGTTCGTAGGGTGCATAAAAACTGAAGTGTAAGCAAGCGGGAACCCGGCTCATCTACACTAGCAAAATCTGTCCACCCTAAGGCTTTAAATACTTGAGCAAATTCAGCATCCATACCTATTTTGTGCAGCAGCTCCGTGTCAAATGCTCGCGTAGGAGCAAAGAGGCGGTGTTGGAGAAGCGTGTAGGTGTGCGTCTCGTACTCGCCCACTAAGTCGAGGTCGGTGTCGGTGAGGAGACGATGCTCGATGTTGCCCTCTTGCCCTTCTTCCTCGACTTGTGGTGGTGAACTTGGCGGTGACTCGACTACGGGGCGTGCGCGGGTGCTTCGACGTGAAGAGCTTGAACTTGAGCGTGAGCTCAAGGACCTCTTGATCGACCCGAACAGCTTCTTGGCACCGGTCATGGCTGCACACAAAGAGAGCAAGAACACAAGAACAACAACTCCGAACGGGTTATGTGAGGGAAAAATCAAATTGGCGACACCGTCGGTTGTTCATGTGAGCAAGAAATCGCAACTCGAGAAAACCAAACAAAAACAAATCAAACCAAAAACTAGAAAGCACACCAAGAACAAAAGATTTCTGCAGAACTTTTAGGCAATGAGCAAGTGAGGGCAATGGAAAACTTGAGAGCAATGAGAATGAAGTGAGTGAGGAGTGGAAATGATAGTGTGAGAGGGGGAGAGAGTTACTGGCCCGGCCACCTCTACTTATAGCTCACGAAGTAGCCGTTTTTGAACGTTAGAAGGGGCATATGACCGTTGGAAAAAAAGACAGACCGAGCAACGGTCATAGCGGTTCGGCCGAACCAAGGAGGTGGGTTCGGCCGGCCTGCTGTGGGTCCCTCTTGCTCCCCCTTTTGGCCCATAGCCCCCAACGGCCAAATGATCATTGACCATGGTTGCTACGTCCGGATATTCCTCGAAATATTTGCTCAATAAGAAATCCAAAGAAAGTTGCCTCAAATTCAACCTTATTCGAAAAATCAAATCTCGAGAAAAAGTGTTGGAGAAAATTCCAACATGCAAAATTGTTTTTGGGTTTTGTATAAGGATACAAGGGTTGTCCAAAAGTTTCAAACAAAAGTAGGAAAATTTGGACGTAAAAGGATTTTGGTTTTCAAATTTTATATGCATGGCGAGTGAAAAAAAATCGAAAATGCTGGCGGAAAATCCAAATAATGGTGGAAAACAAAATCAAAAAGAAATCGAAAGATAATACCGATTTATCCTGTCGGCCGGGGCTTCGCCATTTTAAGTACGGCGAGTGAGGACTTCTCCATTTCTTTTCATCCTTGTGGTGCGGGCCCTTTCCCTGGAGAGGAGGATGAAGATGGCTGCACCTTCTTCACTTGCCACACTTGGTTGGGCTTTGTTGATGTAGGTGGCTTTGTGTTTTGAAGGACTGGCTTCTTGGCCCATAATCCCGGCCTTGCTTGTTGCGAGGCTTCTTGGGTTGGTACCATGACGGATTCTCAATTTTGTCAAGTTGCTTCCAAAAGGCGATGAGACTATCCGTCTTTCTTGGCGTCACTTCAACTTCACGGATGTTTGAGGGATTTGGCCCATACTTGATCTTGATCATTGAGCATTGTTCTTTTCTTGGTTGAAACTCAAACTTTTCCTCCTTCCCATTGATGTGGAATCGGATTTCTCCATTCCCAACATCAATTTGGGCGTTCGCGATGCTGAGGAAGGGACGTCCCAAAATGAGGGCGTGTTCTTGTCAATATCCATCTCAAGCACCACAAAGTCCACCGGTATGAAGTTGCCTCGAATTTTTGCGGCACGTCTTCGGCTATTCCCGCGGGGTAGCGGACCGAAGAGTACGCCAATTGCAACCTCATTGGTGTAGGAGTCAAGGTTGTGTAGCTCAAACGATCAAAGACTTCTTTGGGCATCACGGCGACGCTTGCCCCAAGATCACATAAGGCTTGGTCGAAGTGGTGTGCCCCAATGGAACATGATATTGTGGGGCAGCCGGGGTCCTTCTTCTTTTACGGAAGCCGATTGAGTATAGCTGCGCTACACTCCTCTGTGAGCTTGACCATTTCCTCGTTGGGTAATGGTCTCTTGTTGTTGAGGATGTCTTTAAGGTAACGTGCATATGTGGGCACCTGCACCATGTCCAATAATGGCACGTTGACATGAATCCTTCGGATGGTCTCGACGAATCGAGCAAATTGTTCATCCTCCTTTGGCTTCCTGTTTACGTGAGGGAATGGCAAGAAGCTTGTGTCTTGAAATTCAATTCCATTCTTCCCGTCACTTGGCTTCGGTTCTTCTTCTTTTTCTTTGGTAGTAGAAGGGCTTTCCTCCTCCGGTTCGTTCCTGTTCTTCTTTGCTTGCATGGTTAGGATATGGCGGATCCCGAGTGGATTTTCCTCCCTCGTGGTAACCGCATTAACATTTTCCAACGAAGACTCGGGTTGCCCGGGATCTTCCCAGAATTAGAACCAGGAATAAGAGCAGCTAGGCTGAGCAACTTGGGTTTCAATCATTTTATTAAAGCTCGGCTGATTTTTGAAAGCGAGAGGAGAAACCTTCTATTTGTGCGATTATGTTTTCTAAGACTTTGTCGTTGGCAGCAAGCTTTTTGTTGATAGATTCGTTGATTTTAGCTTGGCCATAAACCAAATCTTTCAAGGAAGGCTGATTATTGTTAAAGCCAGAAAAATTGTTACCTCCTTGATATGATGGTCGGTTTTGGTTGTACCCTTGTCCTCCGTTTGGACGATACCCGTTGTTGTTGTTCATGTAGAATGCTTCTTCATGGGTATGGGGGCAATCCTTCCCCATGTGGCCGGTGTTCCCGCATTCCTCACACGTCATGTGTGAGTCCAATGCATGAACACCACCATTTGCGTTGTGTTCATCCAAGCGTTTTATGAGGAGGTCAACCTTGGCGGACAGCATGTCCACCTCCTTGACGGGGTGTACGCCTCTTGAGCGTGTTTGGAGTCGATCATCGCTCCACCCTTGATTGGAGACCATCTTCTCTATGAGTTCTTTTGCTTGGGCAACGGTTTTGGAGAAGAAGGCTCCTCCAGCAGCGGCATCCATATGTCCACGGGTTGTTGGTGTCAACCCGTTGTAGAAGTGTTGAAGAATGAGCCATTCCTCCATCCCATGGTGAGGGCAGGCCGAGAATGTATTCTTGAAGCCTTTCCCATGCCTCGGGCATGGATTCATTTGTCGCTTGCTGGAAACTTGCAATTCTTCCACGAAGGGCATTGGTTTTACCCATCGGGAAAAACTTGGCGAGGAACGCCGTGGAACATTTGTCCCAAGTGTCAATGCTTGCACGATTGGCATAAAACCACTGTTTCGCCTTCCCAAGGAGGGATAGGGGAAACAGGCGAAGTACGATAGCATCTTGGTTGACTCCGGCCGTGGGCTGATGTGTTGCATATCTCCAGGAAGCTGTTGGAGATGAGAGTTGGCGTCCTCGGAGGCCTTTCCACAAAAGGGAATGGCTTGCACCATAGTGATGAGGCTGGACTTGATGTCAAGTCCTGCGGCACCGGCGTCGACGTTGGGCCCAATGGGCACATTGGCGACGGAGGGCGCGAGTAGTCACGAAGGGTCCTTTCAGCCATGAGTGTTGAGGTTGATGGTGCGGAAGATGCGGGCTCGCTTGTCGTGGGTTCTTGAGGAGAGACAACGACGCGAGGTCGAGTCTTTCTCGCAAGAGACTCGGGATTATCAACGAAGTTTTTCGGCAAGTTGAATCCACGCATGCACTATCCTGTTTTCACATTGAAGAGAAAACAGATCAAGGTTAGCTTGCAAAGGTAATGATTAAATCATCATCAAGTGTAATCATGAACATTCATTGTATTCTTATTAACCAATGTCTTCCCCGAGCAACGGCGCCGAGAAATGCTTGTTGGCATCTCTTAAGGTCACGCGGAAAGAAACACGTGACCGCGGGAGAGCCAAGGGTTTAAGTCACTTGCACTATTTAACCAAATAATCCACATCCAGTACAAGTACTAGATATGTATTATAAGGTGGGTCATGAATATCCGCAAGCGGACGGATAACCCGTTGTAGCATTTCACCCGAGAGTATTCAAGGGTATCGTATTTATATTTTCCCAAAGGAAGACATGGTTGATAAGAGTACTTATGCTCATGGTGTTACAAAAGAGTGATGAAGTAATCACATTCCAATGCGAGGGGTTAGGAGCAATAAATTGAGGATAGTGTGACACACACCAAGGCAATGCATTCTCTAATGAAAGGGATAGAGGCAATCCTAGATAAAGCTAAACTAGACTAGCGAGACCACTACTCCTAATGATACAACATTCATATGAGTGCGCAGCTTCTACCTAACATCCAAGATCATGCAAGCGTAAGCAAGCGTCTAATGCCTAGGCATCATCGGGAGATCCGTCTTACGCGAGGTCCGCCTCGCGACTCCGGCCTTTTAGACTCCTATGCCATGCCCGAACGTGGAGGATTACTTTGGATGACAAGGCTGTCACTTCTTGTCACCTACCTCTACAAACCGTGGGACACGAAGCACATTCAAAGGTGGGTAGATAACCCCGGCACCATGCCGGCGTCACTAACCACAACTCTAGATCCCTCGAGGCACCCCAATCCTACGGATCGACATGGTGGTAAATCTAGAGCACCCTTGCGGGACGATGAACCCGAAGCCTATTCATAAGAACACTAGTCTAACTAGCATAAGCCGGACGAAAGGATCAAAGCTAGCACTAAGTCATGCAAAGGCGTTCGTCGCTCAAGAATGAGCGACGAACGGCAATCAACCAAGTAAGATCAAGAGTAATCGATGATCAAGTATGAACGAACGAAGAACATTCGATATGTGTTCATCTTCTATTAATGAAGAACGAAGAACGAACGATGAACTCATATGAACGAACGATGAACGATCAAGCAAGATCATGACTACTCTGTCAAGCTCATGACAAGGATATAAACGAAAGTATTCCATATATAAAAGATCAAGCCTTACAAAGAGAGGATACAAGAGCTATACCCAATTCTCCACAAGACCTTGGGAGCAATGAGGCAGCCCACTACTAAGCCTAGCACTACCTAGAAAGCCTCTAAACTTCTAGTGTGAGGAGAGAATGATCCTTGTGTTGTTGTGTGTGTTAAGGAGGGGGGTACCCCTCCTTATATAGGCTTGAAAGGTCGGCTCCTGGAGGCGGTTTCGTAGGTCGGTGGCATTTAATGCGCGTGGAACCGACCTCCGGAGGCGGTGGGCAAACCGCCGAGAGAAAAGTGGGCCGGGGGGCCACCGGACTGGTTCGGCCGAACCACCCTGGTGGGTTCGGCCGAGCTGGTCCCGGCCCCTCTGGGCTGGGCTTTGGCGATTGGCTCCCCCACTGGATGTTGGTCTTTGATCCAGGTGCTTGTGGCCTTCTTTGTGTTGGATTTCGTGGTCATTGGCCTTTTATCTTGGAGTTGATTCCCGCGGCGAAATGGAAGTTTTGTAAAAGTGTTGATTTGTCGCCTCGGGGCCTGGAATTCATCATTATCCACCTGCACACTAAAAATCTAGAGGTACAAGTGGAACTAGGTTATTTCTAAGTAAAATGCGTGTAAGACATGCCTAGTCCTTCTCATTTATTTGACTAATTGACGGTCGAAATTGGTCCGTAACGACCGTCAACGAGTGCCCGTTTAAAAGGTCCCACTATATCCAGCCTCCAAGTAGAGAAAGGCCAAGTCATTGGGATCAATTGCAACTCCTGAGCCGGAGTATGAGGTTGTCTTGCAAAAAGCTGGCATCCTTGACAACTTTTAACCACTCTATGCGCATCATCCGTTGCTTGTTGGCCAATAAAATCCCTGTCGGAATATCTTCCCAACCAATGTCTTCGAAGAAGCATGGTTTCCACAAATTCCTTTGTGTATGTCTTCAAGCAATTGAATACCATCGAAACCGACACACATTTCATCGGAATATTAGCCCCACGCTTATACAACTCTCCTTCGAGAATTAAATAAGCTGCGGCTCGAACTTCTAATCTTTGCTTCTCCACCTTATCCTTTGGTGTTTTGCCGGATTGCAAATAGTCAAGATACGGAGTACGCCAATCGGAATCAATAATCACAACATCCAATGGCTGAATACCACCGGTATTGAATCCATCTTCGATCTTTTACGGCAAACCCGGACTATCGGATCGGTTCTTCAAGACCGTTTTTTCCTTCGACTTTCCGAGACCGCCTTATCTTTGATTTCTGTAATAATAATCTTGGGCTCCATCTTTATAGACGATTTATCCATTACCCGAAGAAAAACGCCAAGAGGAACCGCTCGTCGCGAAGATCCCGATCTAGGCAACTCATCCGCAGCGAGAATTATTTCCGCGCGAGTATTTGAGAAAAGCGCAAACCATCAAATTTATCTTCAAGTTTCCGAACTTCTTGACGATAAGCAATCATATGATCATCATGAGCATCCCATACTTTGTTAACTTGGCTGATCACTAACATCGAATCACCATAGATGTCCAATCGACGGACGCCTAATGAAATGGCTACTCTCGAGCCCATGAAGCAAAGCTTCATACTCCGCTGTATTGTTCGAAGCTCGAAAGTGCATTTGCAAAACATATCCGAGCGGCTCCTTTTGTGGAGTGAGAAGTACCACTCCAGCCCCTACGCTCGAAAGCTGCAGGGACCCATCGAAGAACATCTCCCAATACTCCAGATGCTTGAATTTCCTGCGGCACTTGCGTTTCCAACCACTCTGTTATGAAATCAGCTAATGCTTGTCCCTTAATAGCTGTCCGCGAAGAGAACGTAATCTCATATTGGCCAAGTTCTATAGCCCACTTAGCAACTTGACCAATTGCTTCTCGATTGCGAACAATATCTCCGATAGCGAACCCAGTCTTAACTTCAATGGGATGCGCTTGGAAATAATGCTTCAACTTTCGAGAAGTTATCACTACAGCATATATTAACTTCTGCAATTGGAGATACCTTATCTTAGACTCAGTAAGAACTTCACTTACAAAATAGACCGGGTGTTGCACCAATTGCAGATGTCCTTCTTCCTTCCGATCAACCGCCGGAACCGTGCTCACCACGTGGGTTGTTGCGGAGATATATAACTGAATAACCTCATCGAGGCTGCGGCGGGACCAAAACCGGAGGATTACTTGAGATACTCTTTAAGCTGATCAAGCGCTGCTTGTGCTTCACTGGTCCACTCAAACTTGTCTTGCTTTTTAAGTAATTTGAAGAACGGAAGTCCTCGAACTCCTAGTCTTGAGATAAAACGACTAAGAGCTGCCATACTGCCCGTCAACTTCGAACATCCTTCAAACAACTCGGGGTTGCATGTTAACAATCGTCTGAATTTTTTCCGGATTGGCTTCAATACCTCTCCATGATACCAAATAACCTAGTAACTTCCCGGAACGAACTCCGAATACACATTTTCCTGGATTTAACTTCATGGAAAAGTTCCGCAGATTGCGAAGGTCTCTGCCAGGTCGGAGAGGAGATCTTCGGTTTTCGAGACTTGACCACTATATCATCAACATAAGCTTCTGCGTTTCTTCCCAATTGCGAATCCAAACAACGTTGCATACCACGCCGATACGTAGCTCCAGCATTTTTCAATCCAAACGGCATAGTCGTGTAGCGGTATGCTCCGAAGGGGGTGATAAACGCGGTTTTTATCCGATCCTCAACTCTTAACGGTATTTGATGATACCCTGAATAAGCATCAAGGAAACTGAGACGTTCGCAGCCAGCGGTCGAATCAACAACTTGGTCGATTCGAGGCAGCGCGAAAGGGTCTTTGGGGCAAGCTTTGTTGAGATCGGTATAATCAACGCACATCCTTAATTCTTTAGTATTCTTTTTTGGTACAAGCACTGGATTGGCAAGCCAATCTGGATGATACACCTCCCTAATGAACTTAGCTGCTAACAACCTAGTTATCTCTTTCTTGATAGCTTCCTTGCGGTCTTGGGCAAACCTCCGGAGTTTCTGTTTCACGGCTTCGCATCGGGACGCACCAACGGTGCGTGCTCAATCTTCTCCCTAGGAACACCCGGCATGTCGGAAGGCTGCCATGCGAAGATATCCCTATTTTCCTGGAGGAAAAGAATGAGCGCGCTTTCCTATTTATCCCCCAAGTCAGCCCCTATATGGGTGACCTTAGAGGGGTCCGACTCATCAAGCTGAACAGTCTTGGAAACCACCGTATCAGCCTTCAATTTCTCCTTTGCAATCTTCTTGACCGGTACTTCATCCTCTATCCTTGTATGAACTTCCAAAGCTTCAGCCGCTTCTCCGATTTCTTGACGTTCAACTTCTGAATTGGTCCGGGATGCCAACTCGTGCTATGCACCTCACAAGCATAAGCGGTCTTGATATCACCCCGGAATGACAGGACCCCGTTTGGCCCGGGCATCTTCAACATCAAGTACTGATAATTTGGGATGGCCATAAATTTCGCCGAGCCGGTCTTCCGAGGATAGCATGGTATGCTGAGTCTATGTCAGCCACCTGAAAGATGATATTCTCCCTTCTATAATTTTCCTTCGTCCCAAAAGTCACCGGCAGAGAAATCTGCCCCAAAGGGTAACTATTCCGCCCGGGTATTATACCATGGAACGGAGAAACACTGCGCTCTAAATCAGCGACGGTCGAGGCCAAGCTCGGGCAGAGTCTTAGCGAACAAGATATCCAAACAGCTTCCCCCATCAATGAAAGTTCTCTTCAACCGCACCTTCCGAACAATGGGAGCAAGGATGAGTGGATATTTTCCAGCTTTCGGTAGTACCTCCGGGTGATCTGCCCTGCTAAATGTGATGGGGACCTCGGACCACCGAAGATATTCGGGAGTTGCGGGAGCAACAGCATTAACCTCCCTTAATGACAATTTTTGCTTCCGCTTTGACTCGTATGCGTCCGGGCCTCCATAAATCATGTTCACCTCTCGGGCTGGTTCCTGAAAACCTTCGTCATCCTCATTGTCTTCACGGTCCTTATCCTTGCCCTTGTCATCCTTCCGATTCCTGTAAGCAGGTCGAGGTGCAACCTTTAAGGCAAATTGAGCAAATGGCCTTAACAGGAAGCACTCTTTAGCTTTATGATTCCCATTATGGATCATACAAGGGCCGTCCAGAAGTGTTTCAAACGACAATCGTTCTCTTGGACCTCTCTTAGGGGTGCTTGGCCGGTCTCCTCCATGAGACTGGTCAACAGCTGCAACAAGGTGATCAGCCTTACGCTTCTTGTCATTCCTGGATCCAGGCTCGGTTGCCTTGGTCATGCTTCGGCTCCTTCCCTTTGTTCCCGCGCAGATTGACTACATTTGATTCTCCAGCAGCGTAATCATCTGCTATCTTGAAGCACTACGACGCCGTCATGGTGAGGTTTCGATTACGTCTCCCAATCTTGTGAACCAGCGCTTCACTCCGGACGCCGACTTGAAATGCAGCAATCACTTGCTGATCGGGAACATTGGGGATTAAGGCTTTCTTATTGCAGAATCGCTCGATGAAATCGGTGAGGGTCTCGTCGGGCTTACGCTTCGGCCTATTGAGGTCGAAGTAGTTTCCTGGCTTCTCACAAGTCGCCTGGAAGTTTTCTACGAACTTTTTGGTGAGGTCTCCCCACGAAGAAATAGATTTCTCGGGCAGGGATTGCAACCATAAGCGTCCAGCCTGCTCCATGCACATCGGTAGATAATTGGCTAGCACGAACGTGTCTCCTCCTGCCGACCGGATAGCCGTGGTATACATGCGGAGCCATTCGGCCGGAGGCGCTTTGCCATCATACTTGTCAATGGCCCCGGGCTTAAATCCCCTGGGGTATTTGCAGATGCGTAAATCTCGCGTAAAGCGGGAATTACAGAATATTCATCATCTTCCGGACCAGTCCAGGACCGGTGACGGAGATCGACGGCTAGGGCGATGCCGATAATTACGATCCCTGTCATCGTCGGAATAGTCGTAGTAACGGTCCTCCTGGTATCTGTCTCCCGAACCGCCTTGTCCATCATTATTCGCCGGCTCCGCGTCCCGTGAAGGAGGCGGAGGCGGAGGTGGTGGTGCTGCTTGACGATCATTGTTCGCTGGTTCTGCATGTCGCGATGGAGGCGGAGGTGGAGGTGCAGCTTGACGATCATTGTCCGCACGCCGAGGTTCAGCATCTCTGTCCCGGTTGTCTCGCCCTCTCCGGTCTCTATTATCACGGCGTCGTCCATCTCGATGAGCATGCCTACTACCATGCCCTCGATGATCGTTGCGCGGATAATTTGCGTTGGTGGGTGGCGCCGAAGCTGCCGGCCCGTTGCGCGCGAGGTGGGGCAAGATCCCGAGGACGATCATCCACATGACCGGTCCGTCGCCTCTCATCTTCCTCATGTCTCGTTCGCTCCTCCACTCTTTCTGCATGACGATCAATCAGCACGTTCCGAACATCCCGGTTATCATTGAGCGGTACCCGCAAATCTTGGTTGGGAGCTTGTTCATGTGCATCCGCGATCGGGGTACGCCGGGGTGCTAGCCTTCCTCCGGAAGAAGCTCCGTCGGACCGGGCCCTTGTCGGTCGTTCCGAATGGGAATGCGAGCGACCGGAAGATTCCGCTCGATCATGGACGAGCTGGTTTGTTTGCGAGCCGCCGCATCAACTAAATTCAGCGCACGGCGCAATCCTGGCGTAGCGTTGAGGACTTCTTCCGGTATTGTTTCAAGAATCTGTTTCACTCCCACAATATTGTGGACCGGCGATGTGAAGACCCGAGCGCCATTCATCTCTACTTCCATGGAACTTAAATCCAAAGCTCTGCTGGAAGATCGATGGCGTCTTCCGCCGCGAGATCCTCGTCGATTGTTGTATCCTGGAGATTCATCCGGGTCTCCGGACCGGTCCGATAGCGGGCCCGTAGCCGGGGAGCGGTCGCGGGGCGCTTCCTCCAGCTAAAGCAGTAGCACTTGTGCGCGGATCCGCGGCTGAAGGTGGCGGAGGTTGTTCATCTCTGTTTTCCTCTTACGCTTCACGACGATCGCGTTCAGCTTCAGCTCTCGCCATCCTTGCCGCTTCTTCGAGCGGCTTCCTCGGGAGTGAGTTGGCGTATAACAGGTCCTGTCATGAACACTTGGAAGAAGGCTGGAGCGTCTTCCTCGGAATCGGTATCCGGTTCGGGAGAACAGCTTTGCGCTGTAGCCCGGGCACCGTTCCGAGGCATAAGCATAGGGAGCCTAATGTTTCGCGCTAAAGCTGCATCGGACCCGCTAAGCTACGAATCGGAGGTATCAACCGTGGCAGGTGATCGCGCTTTAGAAGCAGCGGCCCGGCAACGAGTCGGATTCATCAACGACAATTTCCCGTCCGAGTCGGCTTCAAAGTCGAGGGACCCGAAGCGAATCTTGAAGCCGGGCTCGAAGTCGACGACAAACGAAGTGGCCATCGAACTCGCTAGGAACTCGCCGGGACCCCTACCTGGCGCGCCAAATGTCGAGTCTTAAACTCGGCACTAGTACTACCCGGTCCCTCACGAGCGTGGAATTCGATGGTGCAACACACGGAACACACAGGAACACACGATTTTAGACAGGTTCGGGCCCTCGAATCGAGAGTAATACCCTACGTCCTGTATGTTATGTATTGCCTTTAGCGATTTGCTAATTGCGAAGTCTCGGATCCTTTTTGGGGGGGTCCCTGCTCCGCCTTATATGTCCGAGGGAGCTAGGGTTACAATCGAGTCCTAGCCGATTACATGAATTACATATATGGGATTCTATCTCTAACTTTCTTTATTGATCCGAGTCCTAATCGGACTACAAATTGTTCTATAATTTGCTTCTCACGTCATTGTATACCGGTCTTAGTATCCGCCTTGTTTCCATACCGGTCTACGAGGTTCTTCTATTATCCCGGACCGGTCGAAGAACGATCTGTTGCCTATCGCCCTTATCCGTATCTTCTCCGATTTGCTACCATGTCTTTGCGTATCCATTTCTTCATCATCTCGTATAACCATAAGGCAAGTATACGACACCTCTTGACCCCTCACCCAGGTCAAGCTTCTTCAAGTCCCCCACTTCTAGCTGGTCCTCCTGAATTGACCTCTAAATTCGTTTGACCCGCACATAGTGAGACAAGCAAACTGCATTTTTCTTCTGCTCTAGTTTTTCCTACACCTTCAAAACTTTGGTTATTCACAAACATAATCATGCATTATCTCATACAATCCTCAAAACACTTCATCTCAAATCAAATACGAAACAAGCAAACATATCAATCAAGTCATTACAATACTGGAAACCATATTACATCTCAAGATGGTTCATCACAAAGGTATTGTTGATCCAGTTCAATGAGGACTCAAACATGACTCATAGAGAAGACCATAGGTGGTCTCCAACTTGAAATTATTAAATATAACTCGATAGAAGAAAATAATCTTCTTTAATCATTTTCCTCTCTTATTTCTTAGATGTGGCTCAGCACACGAGGCACATCGGAACCTTTGAGAGGCTTGACAATGAAGTCCTTTGCTCCGCCTTCCATACACCTGCAAAAACAAAGAACATACGATTCTCTAATTATTTTTTCTATTATGATAACAAATATAATACTACATGCTAGGAAAATAAATATATTTACATACATTTTTATTATATCAGGGGAGTCCTCACTGCTAGTGACTACGACTGGAAGATGCTTCAGCTTGGGTGATTCCTGAATGTAGAAACATAAATAAGACATAAGGAACAACCTTATTCCAACTACAATATGAGATTATTTTTGTCGAAGGAATCTACCTTCACTTTCATAAGAAGATCATAGCCAGTCATATTGGGCATGAAATAATCAGTCAAAATCAAGTCCACATTATTCTCCTATATTCAAAGTTTACAACATAACAAACATGTCAAATACAGTAATAATTGTATTACAAATTAACAAGGGTAAAGAAAAAAATAATGACATGAACAATATAAGTAGTCAATATACCTCATCCAGGAACTTCAATGCTTCCTCCGGACCTTCCACAGCAGTCACTACAAAAATAAAGGTAGAAAAGTTTAAAAAAAATTAGCATAAAAAAAACATGTGGAAGTGGACCAGTGACTTGAACTTGTAAGAGTGATAGGTGTCACTAAAACCCTATCCTCTATATATGATTTTTTGTTGAAATAAATGACATGATTTACTATTTTCACTAAGCTAAATGATAGGTTCAATCAATATAGAAATTGTTAGTATGGTGCAAGCAAGGAATAAGTCCTACTAAAGCTCTTAGCTTGTTTAGTGTGCCATAATAGAAACAAGATAAAATATTCTTCCAAATATAACCAAACGTGAAATCTATATGTATCACAAAAGATTAAATGAAAAATAAAAGTAGAGTACTATATATAACAATCAACACACCTCTAACGCCACAGACTAGTTAAGATCTTGGTAACCATGAAAAGAACAATACGTAAATCGTCAACAACGAGCACGTGAGGAGGTGCCATGACACTAGTCGACACAAGTTCCTCTAGAACAATTTTCTTCCCTGCTAGATTCTTAGAAGCCTTGGTACTGAGATATACAGTGATGTTGAGAAAGATAAGCTAGAGAACATCTCATTATATAGTGGCTTAGAGCAGTGCGAGATGATATCCTACAGATTTACAAAATTGATAAATAGTATTAATATCTGGATATAGTATCTTGCAAAACGACAAGCGTAGAGATCGTATGCATAATAGGTATATCCTATAGATTGTCCATCTTTTGCTTCCATTCAATAAAGTTAATTATAGCTGCATGAATATATGAATATCGAAATCTTGTGAGATTGCAAGCGAGATCTTGTATGGATAGTAACATCAAATGCAAATAACACAAGAAACCGTCACCGGATGTAGGGCACGTTGCACGAACATTGGGCCGACCATAAGGGGGTGGGAGGGGGGGTTGGCGGGGCAATGGCCTAGAGCCCGTGAATCCGGGTGGCCTCTTCACATGGCAGGTCTGACGATAGGCCTATCACCATGGTCTAGGCCTAGAAGGCTACCAAATTCTTTTTCCTCCCTAATGGGCCTGCTACTCTAGGTAGTCCATAGTCCAGGATCGCTAGCACAATTGGCTACTATAGCCACGGTTCAAAATGGCCTATAACCACGGGTATGGGAACCATGGCTACGACCCCGAGGCTAAAAATAAAAGCTCGTAGAGAGGCCGGGCAGGTCAACCGTGTGTAACACCCCGAATTTTCGGCCAAAATAAAACCCACCAAATAAATCATTTTATTATATATGGAAAAAACAAATTTCAAAAATAACTAGGAATTAAAAACCTAATTACATTTATAGGGAAAATAACACCTAGAAATTTGTTAATTAAAGTCCTAGAGCTTGCAAACTTGTTTGTTTCTATTTTATTTGCCTTACTTTTATCTTGTCTCACTTTATTTTAGTTTAATTGAATTTATTTGATTTTTATTTGATTTTATTTTGATTTATGGAGTGAAAAAGAGGAAATAGAAAATGGAAAAGGGAATAAAACCCGGTTGGGCCGCCACGGACCCAATTCCCCTTTCTCGAGCCCAACCCCCCTTCCTCGGCCCAGCCCACCAGCGCACCAGCTCCACCGATCGTCGTCTTCGCCGCGCTACGCGCACGACGCGCCGCGCGTCAACCCCGGCCGCCTCGCCATCCCGTTGAAAGTGCATCTAGGCCCCCAATTATGGTTTTGAGTGATTGAAGTCAATACAATTAAAAAGGACTAATATTCTAAATGAGCTTGTGTGCGAGTGCATATCCAAAATACAATTGAGAGCAAAGAAACACAAAAAGGAAGTGGCCATATTCGCTCATACGTGCAAGATTTGAAAAATGGTCCACTTATGCTCAAGATCAAGTTGTGAAGCCTTTTATTTATGTCTTGAGTATAGGAAACACCGTACTATCAAGAGGGACACACAAGTGTGAGGTGTGAAAAATGAAAGTGCTCAAAACTCCATCCAAACACAAAATAACCTATGGAGTCGGACATATCCGCTCACTCGGACATTAGACTCGGACTCCAGAGAGTTGGACAAAGAAAATACCTATAGAGTCGGACATATCCGACTCGGTCGGACAAAGACTCGGACTCCGGAACGCTCGCCAACCTTCCGAAACCCTAGGAGTCGGACTGTCCGACTCCGTCGGACAATATCCGACTACCATATACTCGGACATATTCGACTCTTGTCGGATTTAAGAGTCGGACTACAGAGCCAAAACATCAACTCGAAACCCTAGAAGTCGGACATTGTCCGACTCACTCGGACTAAGTCCGAGTCGGATCTAGCCCAACGGCTCTTTTGGGTGCCCCGGCTATAAAAGAGGACTTCGTCCACTTTTGGCTGGCTGGCACTTTCCCCACTCTCAAAAATACTCCCAAACTCACTCAAGCAGTCCTCTTCTTCAAGTTTGATTCCCCACTCCAATCCTCGGTGGATTTGTGAGAAGATTGAGGAGAAATTTGTTGAGCTTAATCATCATCTCAAGAGCACTTGATTCTTTCTCATCGCCGGTACTTGTTGTGTTTGTTACTCTTGGGGATTCATCCCCTAGACGGTTAGGCGTTACCCGGCGAGCTCCCAAGCTTGTGGTTGAGACGCGGGTCGTTTGTATTGCCCCTCCCTTCGTGGAGATTTGTTTTAGTGGATTTTATGCCGGCCTTTGTGGTGGCTTGAAGAGGTTTAGCTTTGAGAGCAACCCGGTCCTTGGTGGACTCCTCAACGGAGACGTAGGCTTCTTGGTGGAGCTGAACTTGGGTAAAAAATCACGTGTCTCTTTGTGCCCCCTTTCATTTCTTGCAAATTGGTGTGCTATAGCTCTAGGGCTCTCTTGCTTAATATTCCTAGTTTAACTTGCTTAAGTGGCTTGCTTGCTTGTGCCCTTGTTGCCTTAGCTTTCTAGTGTTGCTAGCTGCTTGCTTGTTGTTTATTAACCGTGGATTTGACCAACCCAGCTGTCGATCTACTTTCCGCACGAGGCGGTCGGACTTTGTCCCACTCTAGTCGGATACTTGTCCATAGTCGGACTTTGTCCTACTATAGTCGGACATTGAGTCGGACAAATCTTTCCTGCGTATTTAATTTGTTAAATTAAGTGATTTTCAGGATTATCGCCTATTCACCCCCCTCTAGGCGACTTTCAATTGGTATCGAGTGGGTATCTTCGTTGAAGCCTCACCGCTTGAAGATCAAAGATGGCAAATGAGAAAGAGGCAACGGGTAGTGGTGAAGCACCACCTAAGGTAGCCGGTGAAAGAGGTCATGAGACCTCACCGGGTGATGCCGGAGATGGAAATGGAAAAGGGATTGCCCAGGGTGGAGATGTACTTAGTGCTTTGCCGATGAGCTACAACAAAACGCCATTCACCTATGGTGATGGAAGAGATGAACACATTGGACCCGGCTCCGGATGGCTACCGCATTTTGATGGTCAATACTTCGATCATTGGAAAACAAAGATGTTACTGCACTTGGACTCCATGCATCAAAATGTAAGAAATGTGACTCAAAATGGATTCTTGTGGGAATGTAGAAGCAAGCCAACCGCACAAGACTTGTTCAATGTAAGGTGCAATGTGGCAGCGGCTAGTGCTCTTGTGTCCGCACTTAGTCCCGCCGAGTATGAGAAGATAACCGGATTGGAGACAAAGGTCATTTCATGGCGGAGTGTCCGGAGAACTACAAGAACAAGCAAAACAAGAAGGGTGATAAGAAGTACAAGAAGCATAGAAAGTACCGTCGGGGTGAAGCACACATTGGACAAGAATGGAACTCCGTTGGATCATCTTCCTCCTCCGAGTCGGAATCCGATGAAGAAAAGGGAGGCATTGCTTCACTTGCTATTGGGCTAACACCGACCAACTCCTCCTTGTTTGGAAGCTTGACGGATGATGAAGATGACGCCGGGCACAAATGCATGATGGCTAAGGGCTCCAAGGTAAATACAAATGGAAGTTCTCAAATTCCTAACATGTTTGATTTATTGGACATTATTGAGCAAGAAAAAGAAAACAATGAGAGGCAAGAGGAGCTTCTTGAGAAACAAGAAGAAATGTTTGTTCAAGAGAAGCAAAGGGTGCTTGAACTTGAAAAGCTTCTAGAAGTTGAGAGGAAGAACAATGAGGACTTGGTAAAGTCTCTCAAAGTGGTTGAAAATGAAAGTGAGACACTTAAAGTCAGAAATGTGTCACTTCAAGAGAAATGTGATGACTTGCAAAAGGATCACAATTCTCTCAAAGTGCAATTTGAGGAAATTAAGTGTAACACTACTTCCTCTCAATCTTCGTCTTGCCCCCCATTTAGCATTGAGTGCTATAGATGCCTCAAGATTGATGTTGAAGCTTGTATAAGAAACATCAAGACCATTGGTGACTTGAAGAAGCAAGTGCAAGAGCTTCAACAACAAGCACAAAAGAAGATGAAGGCCATTGATGATGCCAAGGCCGAGTATGCAAGGGGCGCATACACCAATGTGAGACGACCACATGTAAAGGATGGCATTGGGTACAAGCAAGGTGACAAGCACAATGCAAGAATCAACAAGAACGGCACCGAGTTTATCAAGTTCACCAAGGAGAGCACACATCAAAAGAAGCAAGTCAAGAACGAGAAGCAAATCAAGAACACTAACAAATCTTCTCTTACTTGTGATTTGCGTACTAACGTGCCTAACCCCTCTTGTGCTCTCTTTTATGATTTTAATGCGACCTATGTGCTAATGAGAAACAAGCTTGGTCGTGTCTATGCAAAATATGTTGGGCCACGCAACAAGACCCACAAATCTTGTGTGTGGGTGCCCAAGACACTTGTTACTAATGTGAGAGGACCCAAGCAAATTTGGATACCCAAAAACAAAGCATAAACTGTTTTGTAGGAATACTCCTCCGGTGGCTCATCATGGGTGGTGGATAGTGGATGCACCAATCATATAACCGGAGACAAGAAAATGTTCGAGTCATTCGAACCAAGTAAAGAAAGAAATGAATATATCACCTTTGGAGACAACGGAAAAGGCTATGTGTTGGGATATGGTAACATTCCTTTAACCTTTCCGCATTCACTTTCGAAAGTTATGCTTGTGGATAACGTTGACTTCAATTTGTTGTCTATCTCACAACTTTGTGGAATGGGCTACAATTGCTTGTTCAACGACAAGGGTGTGATTGTCTCAAGGAGAAGTGATGGCTCGATTGCTTTTGAGGGTGTGCTCAAAGGGAAGCTTTATGTTGTGGATTTTACCGCGGATAAAGCAAAACTTGACACATGCTTAGTTGCAAAGTCCGACATGGGATGGTTGTGGCATAGACGACTAGCCCATGTCGGTATGAGAAATCTTCACAAACTCCAAAAGGGCGGTCACATCCTTGGACTAACGGATGTTTGCTTTGGGAAAAATAAAATTTGTAGTGCATGTCAAGCCGGAAAATAAGTTGGAGCACCACATCCATCCAAGAACATTGTGACAACCACAAGACCGTTGGAGATGCTTCACATGGACCTCTTCGGTCCCATTGCCTATATTAGCATTGGCGGTAACAAATATGGACTTGTTATTGTTGATGATTATTCTCGCTTCACGTGGGTACTCTTTTTGTGTGATAAAGGTGAAGTGAAGGATGTACTCAAGACATTCTTGAAAAGAGCACAAAATGAATTTGAAGTGAAGATCAAGGCCATAAGAAGTGACAATGGTACCGAGTTCAAGAACACTCAAGTTGAAGAGTACCTTGATGAGGAAGGCATCAAGCATGAGTTTTCGGCACCCTACACACCTCAACAAAATGGGGTGGCCGAAAGAAAGAACCGCACACTCATAGAGATGGCAAGAACCATGCTTGATGAATACAAGACCTCCGACCGTTTTTGGGCCGAAGCAATCAACACCGCATGTAATGCCTCAAACCGGTTGTATCTCCATCGACTCTTGAGAAAAACACCATACGAGCTACTAACGGGTAAAAAGCCTAACATCTCGTACTTTCGAGTTTTTGGGAGCAAAT
Source organism: Chloris gayana (assembly GCA_031894775.1). NCBI lineage: Eukaryota > Viridiplantae > Streptophyta > Magnoliopsida > Poales > Poaceae > Chloris > Chloris gayana. Next base: position 169,140 of record JAUNZO010003823.1, on the reverse strand, counting down.
GCTTCATGCTCAATAAGAAACCCAAGACCTCGAAGTTCTCCCCTAAGGTTGATGAAGGTTTCTTGCTTGGGTATGGTTCAAATTGTCACGCCTATCGTGTCTTCAACAAAACCACCGGTTGTGTTGAAGTTTCACGGGACGTGACGTTTGATGAATCTAACGGCTCTCAAGGGGAGCAAGTTGTTATCAATAATGCAGATGTTGAGGTTCCTAGGCAAGCAATCAAGAGAATGGCACTTGGTGATGTGAGACCGCAAGAACCACAAAATGATCAAGATCAACCTCCTCCCTCAAGTCAAGACCAACAATGCACAAATCATGATCAAGTTGATCAAGATGAAGAAGTTGGTAATGAAGATCATGCTCAAGCACAAGATGATGAACCCACATCGCATGATCAAGAGGTTGAACAAGATGGCGGTCAAACAAGCTCACATCCACCACACCCAAGAGTGCACCAAAGTGTGCAACGTGATCATCCCGTGGAACAAATTCTTGGTGACATAGAAAAGGGGGTAATCACTCGTTCTCGTGTTTGCAATTTTTGTGAACATTACTCTTTTGTCTCTTCTTTGGAGCCATTTAGAGTAGAAGAAGCACTCGAGGACTCGGATTGGGTGATGGCCATGCAAGAGGAATTGAACAACTTCACAAGAAATGAAGTTTGGACATTAGAAGAAAGACCAAGAGGCAAAAATGTTGTGGGCACCAAGTGCGTGTTCCGCAATAAGCAAAATGAAGACGGTGTTGTAACAAGGAACAAAGCAAGATTGGTGGCAAAAGGATATTCACAAGTAGAAGGATTGGACTTTGATGAAATCTATGCCCCCGTGGCAAGGCTTGAATCAATAAGAATACTACTTGCCTTTGCCACTCACCACAACTTCAAGTTGTATCAAATGGACGTGAAGAGTGCATTTCTAAATGGGCCAATCAAGGAAGAAGTGTACGTGGAGCAACCACCGGGTTTTGAAGACCCCAAGTATCCTAACCACGTGTACAAACTCCATAAGGCGCTCTATGGGCTTAAGCAAGCACCAAGAGCATGGTATGAATGCCTTAGGGATTTCCTTTTGAAAAAGGGTTTTGAAATGGGCAAAGCCGATGCAACCCTCTTCACTAAGCGTTTTGCCATGATATATTTCTGTGCCAAATTTATGTCGATGACATAATATTTGGTTCTACTAATCAAATGTTTTGTGATGATTTTAGCAAGATAATGACAAAGAGGTTCGAGATGTCTATGATGGGGGAGTTGACATTCTTTCTAGGATTTCAAGTCAAGCAACTCAAGGAGGGCACCTTCCTATGTCAAGCCAAGTACACTCAAGACATATTGAAGAAGTTTGACATGGACAAGGCAAAGCCCGCCAAGACACCCATGGCAACTAACGGCCATCTCGACCTCGACAAGAAAGACAAGCCGGTTGATCAAAAGGATTTTCGTTCTATGATCGGCTCTTTACTTTATCTTTGTGCATCTAGGCCCGATATCATGCTTAGTGTGTGTATGTGTGCACGTTTCCAAGCCGCTCCTATGGAGTGTCACATGGTGGCCGTTAAAAGAATCTTGAGATATTTTATGCACACATCCAACCTAGGACTTTTGTACCCCAAGGGTTCAAAGTTCAACCTTATAGGCTATTCCGATGCGGATTATGCCGGGGATAAGGTAGATAGGAAGAGTACCTCCGGGTCTTGCCAATTCTTGGGCAGGTCCCTAGTGTCATGGTCATCCAAGAAACAAAACTCCGTTGCCTTATCCACAGCCGAAGCGGAGTATGTGGCAGCCGGTAGTTGTTGTGCACAACTACTATGGATGCGACAAACTCAGGGATTATGGTTACAAATTGAACCGTATTCCCCTCCTATGTGACAACGAGAGTGCCATAAAGCTAGCATATAACCCCGTTGAGCAATCACGCACAAAGCATATAGATATTCGACATCACTTCTTGAGAGATCGTGGTATGGACTAGGGTCCCGATCTTCCGAAAGGTTCCGATAAACAACGATTTGGCGGAGGCTTGACACAAATCGATCCGGCTTCCGAACAACACGTTCCGAACCCTGCAATCGCAGCACCACGTCTCCTCTGGTTATCAACCGTGCAAGCACGATTGACCTCGCCAAGAAGGTTGATCCTTGTCTGCGAATCGAAGAACACAAGCAAGAACAAGATAGAAGCAACCAAATTGCAAATATATGATTAAACTCACGAGTTGGTGTCTCACAAACCGATGAAACGGCGAAACTGTTCTTGACAGAATAATCTAAGCAAAACCCAAACCCTAAGGAAGGGCGGCGGCTGCTTATGAGGTCCCTAGGGTCGTCCATCCTCCCCTGGACGCAGCCCTAAGTGGGCTTAACAAAATACACGGCCCAAAGGCCAAAAGACGGTGGTGCAACACCGGGACAGTTTCTGGACGTCTTAGTATTTCGGCAGTTTCCGACGACTCGGGATGAATTTGGATATGAGACCAGCGCCAGTGGAAAGGTTATCAAATTATCTTTCCATCCATATAAAGAACGTCCCAAACGGACTTCGTATGCGACCAGGGCGTCCGTTTTGGTGCAGGCTGTTTCTGGACTCCGAAACAGACTCAAAGCCGATTTTGTTTGGGCCTCCAACTTGACATGGACGTCCTTGCTGGCCCTCCACGCCTCTAACATCCTCCTTAACCATATTATCATCATCTCCATGGTTCCTAACAATAATTAACTCATTAGGTAGTAATATATTCTCAAATATAAATAAAGAGATCATTAAGAACATGCTCACCCGTAAATTCAATTGTCGTGCTCTAGTTTTTGTCCTTGAATTATGTATGTGTATTGGAGGAGTGTTGGTTATATCCGAAGAAGTGATGTCCTCATCAGATCATTCTATCAAAGGGGACATTGAAGTAAGTCATGTGAGAACCGATGAACAATTGGCCGATATTTTCACCAAGCCACTAGATGAAAGCCTTTTTTGTCATTTAAGGAGTGAGCTAAATATCCTTGACTCTAGTAACGTGGCTTGAATGCTTGCATATCTGCTGTGAATTAGGGTAGCTGTTTTGAAAAATAAAATTCTTGAAAACTTTGCATGAATTGGTTTTCAAAATCATTTGGTTCTTGATCTTTGGATCATGCGGATTTGGATGTAATCATTGTTGGAATGAATGATTGTGGCTGACTACATCCAATGAAGTTTTAGCACATGTCCGTGAGTTTAATTGAGATCAAGAGAGAAAAGAGTGGAAGGAACTTTCTGCACTTGGTGCAAGTCAGTACTTTCTCGGAGAGTCGGACTTTGTTCGACCCGGTCGGATAATATCCGATCTGCCGTGCAGAGTCGGACAATGTCCGACTCCACAGGATTTTTACCCTATAAGCCCAAATCCAACTTACCCCTTCACCCTAACTCCCTCATTCAAATTCCAACTTTCTCTCTCCTCACCAAACGGCGGCTCAAGGCTCCCCTCCGGCGATCTCCCTTGTCCACCGGCGTTTTGGAGAGTTTTCTAGGGGAAAAGTCTCTCCTACTCGGACTCTATCCGATCCCATCATTGGCTTCAAGGTCTATTCTCATCTTTCCACCTAGGGTTTGAAGTCTTTCACCATGGATTAGGAGTTCCCTTGTTTCCCCTAGCTAGATGTTACATAGAAGTTCTTCCTAGGATGCTATAGATGTTGTACATGCAATATGGCTAGGAATGTGCGGCAGATCTATGCGGAATAGCAAATTTAGTGAAAATCCTGTTGCGGTCGGACAATGTCCGAGTGAGTCGGACAATATCCGACTCCCTCTAACTAGTCGGATTTTATCCGACCCAGTCGGACAATGTCCGACTCCAACAAAACTTTTCACTAAGTCTGAAATTGTGCATCGATCTTCCTCAACTTATCTATCTATGCTATCTATCTCATACCATTCCTTGCTTATCTTTTGTCGAGCATAGGTCGCTCTTCCACAAACCCCAACCCGGAGAAGAGGGCAAAGATTTTCGGAAAGAAAAGGAGTAGGACCATCAGTCTCCCTATTGTTGAGCCAAGGGAGGAGGAGGAACCCACCGAGATTCGCAGGGAGATGAGGAATGTGGTGGTCCATCCCACACTTGACAGGGCCATGATCGACTATGTGAAGGGGGTTGAGTCAGCTGCTACGAGAGGCCGGAGAGGTCAATTGGTATGACATGGAGCGTGAGTCTCTTGACAACAGATTTTGGTCTCACTTTCACACAGATTGGTACACGTGTGCATACATGAGCAAGGTCAAGCCCACAGTACCTATGCAGTACATTGATTGGGATTACATGGCAAGCAAGCACACAGCTTTGTTTGATGAGATCATTGCCATGTCTGAGTTTCATGGAGTCAAAGCAATCATGGGGTTCAAGTATGATTGGAACAAGGAGATTGTGTGCCAGTTCTACTCCACAGTATACTTTGACAAGACTGCAGGGAGAATGGTGTGGATGACAGATGGCGAGAAGCTCTCATGCACCTTGGGTTGAGGGACACTATGACTAGGGATCTTCGTCTTCATGATTCAGATTCTCTCAATCCCGAGCTCATGAGGTACATGTATGCGGATGAGGACCTGTGCAACCCACCCTATGCTAACGGGCTAAGCCTCTTTATGTGGTCTTGCACAGGATGCTTCACCTCACTCTCTCTCCTAGGGGTGGCAATGCCGATCACGTTGCATCTTATGCCAAGGATCTATTTCATATCTGGCCCACTCGGAGGAAATTCAATGTGTGGGACTTCATCTTCAGTGAGATGTGGCATAGCTCGGTTGATGCGAGGCGTGCTTGTGTGTATGCACCGTTTGTGATGTGCATGATTGAGAGGATCTCCAAGAAGACCTTCAACAAGGACTGCAAGCACAAACCCCTTCAGCCTAGGATGCCGGCCAATGCTCCTAAGACTCCCTCTCGGGTTATACCTCCAGCTGCTCCCGCCTCTAGTAGTGCAGTTCCTCCTAGCACTAGCACTGCTCCTCGTCCGGATAGGGCCCGTGGTCGTGGTCCTAGCACGAAGAGCAAGAGTGGGCTCTTCAAGATGTTTAAGGGTATTTTCAGCATGTGCCGGAGGATGGATGCAAAGCTGGACAGTATTAAACAGCAACATGATGTGATAAAAGAGAGGTAGAAAATCATTCTTGATCATCTTCAGATCACCACTCCGAGAGTTCCCTCTCCAGAGCCAGCACCCGCTCCTCCTCCATTTGAGTATCCTTGGGATTCATTCACCCCGGATGAGTCTCTTTACTTTGGCTACTTTCCACCTCCACCTTTCTCTTCGGGTTCAGGCTTCACCACTGCTCCTACCGGCCCTAGCACCGGTACCTCCACTCACACTAGGTTTCATTATGAGGAGGATGAGCCCGTGGCTGCAGCTTCCGAGGAAGAAGAAGAAGAAGAAGAAGAAGAAGAAGATGTTGAGGATCCCAAAGGGAAGGGGCCAGCTGCCGAGGAAGAAGACGATGAGGATGACGACGATGATGAGGATTGGGGCGATGATGAGTAGACCCCTCTCTCTTCCTTTTTGGTGTTTTGATGCCAAAGGCGGAGAAGTACTAAAATTCAGCGCTTTTAGTTGTGAGTAGAGCAAGTGAGAATTGCTCTTGTATCTTGTTTTATTTATGGACATGTTGCTAGGATTTGTGGCTCGTGATGAACTATGTGATGTGTGCTTTCTTTTTGTAATAACTCGTTTTAAATATTTATGTGGTGAACAATGTTCTATGGATGATGAATGGTGTAATGTTATTTGTGTCGTTTCTAGTTGCATTTGTGTGATTCACATGTCATATGCATTGTTGTTGTTTTTCTTAATTATATGCCTTGTGAATAAAATGCATGAAAATAGGGGGAGCTCTCTTGTTTTTCTCTCAAGTATGTGCTTTTGGTTTTGAAATGACCAAAATTGAATTCAACTCATGCACACATTTAGGGGAGCTCTCTTCGATTTGCTCTCTTGTTTCAGCTCCTTTTATACTTAATTGTGAATTTTAGTTGTATTGTCATCAATCACCAAAAAGGGGGAGATTGAAAGTGCATCTAGGCCCCCAATTATGGTTTTGAGTGATTGACGTCAATACAATTAAAAAGGACTAATATTCTAAATGAGCTTGTGCGCAGTGCATATCCAAAATACAATTGAGAGCAAAGAAACACAAAAAGGAAGTGGACATATTCGTTCATACTTGCAAGATTTGAAAAATGGTCCACTTATGCTCAAGATCAAGTTGTGAAGCCTTTTATTTATGTCTTGAGTATAGGAAACACCGTACTATCAAGAGGGACACACAAGCTGTGAGGTGTGAAAAATGAAAGTGCTCAAAACTCCATCCAAACACAAACTAACCTATGGAGTCGGACATATCCGACTCACTCGGACATTAGACTCGGACTCCAAAGAGTTGGCCAAAGAAAATACCTATAGAGTCGGACATATCCGACTCGGTCGGACAAAGACTCGGACTCCGGAACGCTCGCCAACCTTCTCGAAACCCTAGGAGTCGGACTGTCCGACTCCGTCGGACAATATCCGACTACCATATACTCGGACATATCCGACTCTTGTCGGATTTAAGAGTCGGACTCCGAGCCAAAACATCAACTCGAAACCCTAGAAGTCGGACATTGTCCGACTCACTTGGACTAAGTCCGAGTCGGATCTAGCCCAACGGCTCTTTTGGGTGCCCCGGCTATAAAAGAGGACTTCGTCCACTTTTGGCCGGCTGGCACTTTCCCCACTCTCAAAAATACCCCCAAACTCACTCAAGCACTCCTCTTCTTCAAGTTTGATTCCCCACTCCAATCCTCGGTGGATTTGTGAGAAGATTGAGGAGAAATTCGTTGAGCTTAATCATCATCTCAAGAGCACTTGATTCTTTCTCATCGCCGGTACTTGTTGTGTTTGTTACTCTTGGGGATTCATCCCCTAGACGGTTAGGCGTTACCCGGCGAGCTCCCAAGCTTGTGGTTGAGACGCCGGTCGTTTGTATTGCTCCTCCCTTCGTGGAGATTTGTTTTAGTGGATTTTAAGCCGGCCTTTGTGGTGGCTTGAAGAGGTTTAGGGTTGAGAGCAACCCGGTCCTTGGTGGACTCCTCAACGGAGACGTAGGCTTCTTGGTGGAGCTGAACTTCGGTGAAAAATCGCGTGTCTCTTTGTGCCCCCTTTCATTTCTTGCAAATTGGTGTGCTATAGCTCTAAGGCTCTCTTGCTTAATATTCCTAGTTTAACTTGCTTAAGTGGCTTGCTTGCTTGTGCCCTTGTTGCCTTAGCTTTCTAGTGTTGCTAGCTGCTTGCTTGTTGTTTATTAACCGTGGATTTGACCAACCCAGCTGCCGATCTACTTTCCGCACGAGGCAGTCGGACTTTGTCCCACTCTAGTCGGATATTTGTCCATAGTCGGACTTTGTCCTACTATAGTCGGACAAATCTTTCCTGCGTATTTAATTTGTTAAATTAAGTGATTTTCGGGATTATCGCCTATTCACCCCCCCCTCTAGGCGACTTTCAATTGGTATCGAGTGGGTATCTTCGTTGAAGCCTCACCGCTTGAAGATCAAAGATGGCAAATGAGAAAGAGGCAACGGGTAGTGGTGAAGCACCACCTAAGGTAGCCGGTGAAAGAGGTCATGAGACCTCACCGGGTGATGCGAGAGATGGAAATGGAAAAGGGATTGCCCGGGGTGGAGATGTACTTAGTGCTTTGCCGATGAGCTACAACAAAACGCCATTCACCTATGGTGATGGAAGAGATGAACACATTGGACCCGGCTCCGGAAGGCTACCGCATTTTGATGGTCAATACTTCGATCATTGGAAAACAAAGATGTTACTGCACTTGGACTCCATGCATCAAAATGTAAGAAATGTGACTCAAAATGGATTCTTGTGGAAATGTAGAAGCAAGCCAACCGCACAAGACTTGTTCAATGTAAGGTGCAATGTGGCAGCGGCTAGTGCTCTTGTGTCCGCACTTAGTCCCGCCGAGTATGAGAAGATAACCGGATTGGAGACAAAGGTCATTTCATGGCGGAGTGTCCGGAGAACTACAAGAACAAGCAAAACAAGAAGGGTGACAAGAAGTACAAGAAGCATAGAAAGTACCGTCGGGGTGAAGCACACATTGGACAAGAATGGAACTCCGTTGGATCATCTTCCTCCTCCGAGTCGGAATCCGATGAAGAAAAGGGAGGCATTGCTTCACTTGCTATTGGGCTAACACCGACCAACTCCTCCTTGTTTGGAAGCTTGACCGATGATGAAGATGACGCCGGGCACAAATGCATGATGGCTAAGGGCTCCAAGGTAAATGCAAATGGAAGTTCTCAAATTCCTAACATGTTTGATTTATTGGACATTATTGAGCAAGAAAAAGAAAACAATGAGAGGCAAGAGGAGCTTCTTGAGAAACAAGAAGAAATGCTTGTTCAAGAGAAGCAAGGGGTGCTTGAACTTGAAAAGCTCCTAGAAGTTGAGAGGAAGAAAAATGAGGACTTGGTAAAGTCTCTCAAAGTGGTTGAAAATGAAAGTGAGACACTTAAAGTCGGAAATGTGTCACTTCAAGAGAAATGTGATGACTTGCAAAAGGATCACAATTCTCTCAAAGTGCAATTTGAGGAAATTAAGTGTAACACTACTTCCTCTCAATCTTCGTCTTGCCCCCCATTTAGCATTGAGTGCTCTAGATGCCTCAAGATTGATGTTGAAGCCTCTAGTGCTCTAGAAGCCCCCCCCCTTTAGGCAACTTTCACCCGTCCCCACCACCGGCTAACGCCGCCGCCTCCGCACTCCGCGCGCGCTGCCGGGCTCGCTCGCACCGCAACACCGCGCCCTGCCAAGCCTTTGTCCTCGCTCTTATCTCCTCGCCTAGACACCGCGCTCCGAACGCCGCCATACCCGTCTCCCCGCCGCTTCTCCGCTTCCAACCGCCGCCGAGGCCGCTCGTCGAACGTGCCGACCTAACCACGACCCTGTCCTCTCCGGCCACCGTGCCATCGGCGCCATGGCTGTCCCCCCACCCTCCCCTCACCCGGCCTATAAAAGGCCTCTTCCCCCACTTCTACTCACCGCGCGCCACCGCAGCCAAGCGGGCAAGCTCCACACCCCTCGAGCACTGTTCTCCCCTCCTCCCCCTTGCCTAGCACCAACAGCCGCCCGAGCCCCCTCCCCTTCGAGTCGCTAGCCGCCCCCACCCCCCCTCTCGCTCGAACCCGGATGCTGGTCGGCTCCGCGACCACCCGCGCATCTCCCCGGCCCCCGCCGTCCGGAACCAAGCCCCTCCAACCTTTCCCCCTTAGCGCCGTCGCCGCCACAATCTTTGGTCAGCCCGCCCGTCCGGACCAGCCGCCCCCACTCGTCGCCGGCTCCACCATGGCCCGGTGGCCACCGGCACACCCGGCCCCCTAATCTAACCACCGGGGCCACCGGAATCGCCAATTCCGGCGTGTCCCGGCCATGCCGCATCCCCGGGTCCACGATGGACTGGTGGACCAGCCCGCCGGCGTGGTCCACGACCCCTGTGGACATATTCCACCACTTTTCCATTAATGAATAATTCCTAGATCCCATTAAACCTAGATTTTACAAATAGCCACCGAGCTTTGTTAAAATTAGATAAGAGTCCTTAGACCTCTTCTTCTCTCTTTCCCTCTCACCCCGCGCTCGGCGCCGCCGGCGGCGCACCGCCTCTCCAGCAGGGTGCCACGACCCCGGGCCACGCAGCCGCTTCGCGGCCACGCAGCTGCCGGCCGGGAACCGCCACGGGAGGGAGATAAAAGCCCCGCCGTCTCCTATTTTTCTCCCTCTCTCTCTCGTTTTGCCCCGCCATTGCCGCACCTCCGGCTCCCACCGCCGCCGGACGGTGCGTCGTGACCGGACCTCGCCGCCGGTGTAGCTAGGGTTTAGCTCATGTGAGCGCGTCCGTGTGGTTGTGTTCGCCATGCGCCGTGGAGTGTTTTGGTGGTCTCGCGGCGAGCTTTGCTCCACTCCCGGCCGTCTCCGGCGACCGCGCCGCCAGCTGCGGTGGTGCCACACCACGAGCCACACGCGGGTTGGATCGCGTGTGGCTACATGGGATCGGGTGTGGCCAACCCCGTGGCCCTCCGTGTGGCACGAAGTAAATTTAAATTTTCAAAATTCGTAGAAAATTCATTAAAAATCGGAAAATTATCAAACCAACTTTGTTAGACTCAGAAAAATGAGATCTATCTATTTGTGAAATAAAATATTTATTTTGAATAAATTTATTTTATAATTAGTAATTAATCACATTCTTTGATTAAAGAAAAGCTATTATTTTATGCAAATAAAATGTTTAATTGTGAAAAATAATTTTTATTGATAAAGGAGATAATGCAGACGAAATTAATAATGAAATTTATTTTTCCAAAATTAAACTTAAACTATATTAATTTATGTGATCACAATCTGTTAACCTTTAATCACTTAAAGTAATTATTTATTTATTGCCTAATAAATCAGAATAATTCATTAATTATTAAACTTAAGTAATTAGTGACCTTAATTAAGTAATTAAGGAAACAAAATTAATTAATAATGATCTTAATTAAACATGTATTAATCAGCATAATTAATTGTTAATTAATGCTTAATGAACATACTTATCCACAATTTGTTAATTAACTAAAGTGATTAAGCATTAATCGTTAATTATTTATGGGGCTTAATTAATGAACCCTTGCATACTTTCATCATATGCATTCATGCATACATGATTGTGATTCGCGATGCATTGCTCGGTCGACTAGGTTACGAAGGGATAGAGATTCCACCCGAGGGTGAGTCGGAGCCGGGGATCTCGAAGTTGACCTAGCCGCCGAGGAGACTAACTTCGAACAAACTCAAGGCAAGCCCCGGTGCATCCTACCTATGTTTTTAAATATTTTATTTTATCACATAGTACGGTTATGCTTGTGCATTAGGTGTTAGGGAATGGTTGACACCCTAGATGCATTATGGTAGGTTCCGGTTGTTTATTCTATACTTGGTACAGGTAGCTCAATAGAGGCTAAGCTTAATTCATAGTGGCAACGGTAGATGTTTAGGGCACTTAAGGCATGGAGGCTTTAAGAATTTTGTGTTAACACTAAAGATGAGGAGAGTGTTAATAAAGTTGAGACCGGACGGGCCCCGTAGGAGAAAGGGCAAGATGGAGATGAGGTCTTGCAAGGTGGTAGCCCCGTCCGAGTCGGTCAAGGACCGTACCGTTGTCGGCTTAGTTGAACAAGTTTGAACGTACCGTACTACATGCTGGTATCATGGGCCCGACAAGCTGATGTACCCTATCGCCCCGGAGATGTAGCGTAGCCGGCTCTCTTTTGCCGGCTGTCGGTGAGAGGATAGTCTCACGGGAGGGAGATGGGTCGACCACGAGGGAAGTCGTGGCTTCGCCATACTCCCGGGGAGTTGGAAATGGCTAGTCTGCTATCGGTGCTAGCGGGAAAGGTTGTCGTATACGATCGGTGTGATGCGTATACGTCGTGTAGTTGGGTTTTGCCAGCTGGTATAGATCGATTCGAATCGCTGTCCCTCGCAGATAATGAGTACCGCTTGTTTAGCTCGTCACATCGTAGTAAATTTAATGAAAGATGAGGATGAGAGATGGAATTATAAAGATCTATTTTATCTTGATTGAGAACTTGATTGAAATAGAGATAGGTTGCAAACACCAAGGCTAATGAACTTAACATGAGCTAAAATATTGAAAGTAAGGACCCAACCTTTAATGCTGTTTTCGCAAAGGAGTAAACCCCACAGATCAGAAAGCCTTTGCATACTAGGCGTCGGCCTTAGCGTGCCATGTGGACGGGTCGGTCTTGCTGAGTATTAGAATACTCGGGGTTTGTTCATCACCTTTCGGGGAACGAGTCGTACTATCACGACTTGTACGGCGGTCTTCTCGAGGAGGAGCAGTGTCCCGAGGGAGGTTCCCTTCGGTGGGAACGTATCCCCACACCTTGAGGAGAGAGGACCGTGATGTACGAAGGGCTCGGTGCATCATGTTGTTTCGTTTGAAGTCTTGTGAGTTATATAATAGACAAGCTTCCGTTGAATACTCGTAGGATGTTAAACTTCAATAATGTTATCTTTCCGCTGCACGAATGTTTGTATTTTGAAAACTTGGTTGTATTATACCATGATGTATATATTCGGCTTGTATGAGATGATGTTTCTGTTGTAACTCGCTTCGTCGAGTGTCCCTCCGTTCCGATTCCTGGGAGTCCCGGAGGGGATGTCACAAGCTGGTATCGGAGCGGTTCGGAGGCAACAGACACATCATTATAAGTCTATTTTCAAAACTTAACACGTTCATACGATAGACCACGAGAGAGTACGGAGCCTATAAGGATATAGAATAGTTAGATTTTTACTAAGCTGTTCGACGTTTGGGTTTTTGGGAAGAGCTAACTATCCGTCGTAGTTTTCTTACTATGGTACGTATAGTTAGTTCACGAACATGCATCATGTCATATTCTGCACTAAATAAATATTGGGTATGTACTTAGCTAGTTCGTAGTACTCTATAGGTTGTTCCGTTCGTTTTCTTCCGTGGGAAGAAGTGTTTAACTTGTTTAAACATGTTCCCTGCAGATGCCGGTCACTCGAGGTAGGAAGCGCGCCCGGGAGGAGGAGGATGCACGAGCTGCACGTGTCGCCGAGGCTGGAGCAGCAGCTTCACGGCTTGGAGCCGAGGACACAGAGTCGGGACCGACGGTTGGGTGCTTGGAAGCACCGCTGTCGAGTGGACTGTCGGGAGGTCCGGAGGTCCAACGCCGGGATCGCCGAGCTGGAGGAGCGGATAGTGGAGGTGACCCGCGCTCGTGACGAGTACCGTGAGGCGGTCATCGCCTTTGACGAGCAGCTGACTACGGTGACTAAGGAGCGAGACGCCGCCCGCGCAGCGAGCGACGCGCACGAGCTACGGGCAGAGATGGTGACGGCACGGCGGGACCACTTAGTGGAGATCCTGGTCACGAGAGAGGTCGAGCTGGGTCAGCTGCGGATGCGAGTACAACGGGCTAGCCGAGGCACACCACGCACCTGCTCCACGACCACGACGACCTGATTGAGGAGTTCGAGCAGATTGCAGCAGCGGTGGCAGCAGCAGCAGCAGCAGCAGGGTCCACCGGACGACGCCGAGGAGGTCTGCGGGATGGACTACGAGCCACCACCCGCTTCGTCGGCTGAGGACGTCGAGTCGGACGGCGGTAGTCACGCGCCGTCGGCTTAGCTGTGTTGTGTTTCCACTAATGTAGGAGAGTAGCCACATTTTGCTGACATAGGTCAGATGTATATAGGGTACTAGCGAATGTTGGGCGGTTGGGAGTGTACGAAAAGTGGGTTTGAGTTTGTACCAACAATAACTAATGGAAAGGAAGTGGTAGTAATATATATATATGCGGTTGCTAGAATAAACAAATGTGCTGAATTATTAGGATTAGTTTCTATTTATACCGATGCTCTTACTTCTTCACGAGAGATGGACAGCGCTAGTACGGGTGTGAGTGAAGTAAGAGGATCAAGGGAGGATGTTCGTATAGTCGGGTTGGAGAGACAGCTGCAGGAAAAGGAGGAGTTGTTAGCACTTAGAGAGGCACGGTTGCTAAACCGGGAGCAGCAGATTCAATTTAAGGATCAGCAACTAGCAAACGCACATGCACCGATCACTCGGTTAGAGCAAGATCTGCTGCAAGCACATAACGCAATAATGAATGAAGCAATAGGACAACAACCTCCAGCGGATGAACCGATGAGCGCAGGAAAATCCTATGGAGGCTGAATCGAAGAAGAAGAGGAGGATCCTGAAGAGATAATGGATGTGGATTCGGTCATAGACTTCACGGAGATTCCACGATTAGAGGATGCGAGAATCCGAGACGAGCAGTTCCATAAGCCAGGAGGTGACATTCAGGCGTCGCGAAGAATAGTGGAGTGCTAGCTAGTAGCGAGTGAGAAAACTAGTATGTAAAATAGGCGCTAGTTAAATAATGAGCGTGATGTAACCACGCATGAGTGTATCATAGGAACCGTTGTAACGTGAGTGTAGAACTATGTGTTACTAGATTTGGTGGTGCTTTAATAAAGATGGCTTGTTGCATAAAGATTCCTTTGGAAGTCCTCATCTACGTATTCCTGTTTCTTCCATTATGATGTTGGGATGAAGATGTCTAACGTAACTTTTCTTGGACAGAATGGTTGGAACAAGGAGACGCGATGAGCCCGAGAGTTCTCAACGCGGGGCGGGAACACCACCACCACCCCCGACCTTGGCACGGGCCATCGCTGCAGATCTTGGATTCCCGCGCGGAGCAGCAGGAATTATTGGAGCAATTGGTTCGCAACACTGCTCCACAAGAACGTCACCAAGGCCGCAATGCACCGGAGGAAAGGGTGACCTTCTCGGACTTCTTATCGGTTCGCCCCCGGTCTTCTCGAGATGCGGGTGAGCCCTTGGAAGCCGATAACCGGTTACGCACCATCGAGTCAAAGCTGGAGTTGTTCCCATGCACGGATCATCGGAAGACCCTCTTCGCTTTCCAGCAATTGCAAGGATTTGCTGGAGCCCGGTGGGCTAACTACAAAGCGATGTTTCCTCCAGGACATCAAATTTCATGGGCAGAGTTCACTAAAGCCTTCGAGAGAGCATCATATTCCGGAAGGCTTAATGAATCGGAAGAGAAAGGAGTTCCTCTCACTCGAAACAAGGGGATATGAATGTTCACACCTACTCCAAGGTATTTAACCGCCTTGCTCGATATGCTCCTGAACATGTGGACACGAGATGCCAAGAAAAAGAATCTATTCAAGGAAGGGATGAGTACCAAGCTACGGTCTCGCTTGGTATTGAACAAGACGGACAGACTTCACCGACTTTGTGAGTGACGCTATCGCACTAGAAGACTCTATCCGTCTTCATCGGACGGAGAAAAACAAGAAGAGGCCGGCTACGGGACAAGGAAGTGGGAGACCCTCAAAGTACGGACTGGTCTACACCGTACCGTCGGGTCGGCGTTATCAGCATACACCCTCTCGTCCCAATTTCTACCGGCAGAATCAATCACCCCGAGCAACCTCGGCAACAGCGGCCGAATCGGTATCGTCCGCCCTATCGGCAATGAGAACTTCCGGAATCCCCGACCGAGTGGGTCAAGCACCGCAGCAGAGTGGACCGCCATGTTTCAATTGTGGCCGTTCGGGACATTATTACCGCAGTTGTTCATATCCTCGGAAGGCACCATATGCACCCCGACCACAAGGTCAGCCGCAGAACCAACGAGAGGGCACCGGCCAAGAATACACCAGTAAAGACGGGCCGTGCCAACTTTACGACGGCCGAGGAGCTACCCGAAGGAGGACAAATCTTAGCGGGTATGTTCTCTATCGCTGATCATCCTGCTATGGTTTTATTTGATTCGGGAGCCACGCATAATTTTATCGACAAGTCATATATTGCTAAGCATTGCATCATGCCATCCAAGCTACTATGTGCTCATATCATTTCAACACCTGGGGGTAAAATCCTTACTAATGAAGAAGCTGCCAATATGCCATTAAGATTGGGTAGCAAGGTTTATCCTACTTCATTAATCATCCTGGATGGGCAAGGGTTAGATGCAATTATTGGCATGCAATGGATGAACTTCCATAAGGCAGTATTGGATATAGCATCTCGAGCCGTATATCCGAACTCTCCTGTTCATGGTCGAGACTGCTTGCTCTTAGCTTTTCCTCAAGCTATGCTGCCAATGGTCCATAAGATTGTAGGTAAGAGCCTGGAGGATATACCCATAGTCCGTGAGTATCCGGATGTCTTTCCGGACGACTTGCCGGGACTACGCACGGACCGAGCGGTAGAGTTTAAGATAGAGTTGCAGCCTGGAACAGCACCAATATCAAGAAGGCCGTATCGGATGCCACCAAATGAGCTGGCGGAAATGAAGGTGCAACTAAAGGAATTATTGGACAAAGGATATATACGTCCAAGTTCATCACCATGGGGATGCCCGACCTTATTCGTAAAGAAGAAAGACAAGACATTGAGGCTATGTGTGGATTATAGACCTCCGAATTCGGTTACCATCAAAAACAAGTATCCACTTCCGAGGATTGATATCTTGTTGATCAATTGATGGTAGCTAAAGTCTTCTCCAAGATAGATCTCCGCTCGGGATATCATCGGATTAAGATAAGAGTCGAAGATATACCGAAGACTGCATTTTCCACAAGGTATGGACTTTATGAGTATCTGGTGATGTCATTTGGATTGACCAATGCACCAGCACATTTCATGTATCTCATGAATTCGGTATTCATGCCGGAGTTGGACAAGTTCGTCGTAGTATTCATTGACGACATCTTGATCTACTCTAAGTCGGAAGAGGAACATGCCCATCACTTAAGAGTTGTGTTGCAACAACTAAGGGATCATCAGCTCTATGCTAAGTTCAGCAAGTGTGAATTTTGGCTAAAAGAAGTACCGTTCCTAGGTCACGTGATATCCGCCGAAGGAGTGGCCGTTGACTCCGGCAAAGTTCAAGAAGTGTTGGATTGGGAATCACCGAAATCTGTCTCGCAGATCGGGAGTTTCTTGGGATTAGCTGGTTATTATAGAAGGTTTATCCCAAACTTCTCAAAGATCGCCAAGCCAATGACTAAGCTACTGGAAAAGGATAAGAAGTACGTATGGAGCAAAGAATGTGAAGAAGCTTTTCAAACGTTGAAGAAGTTGTTGACCACAGCTCACGTACTTGCTCGGCTAGATCCGACGAAGCCCTTCGATGTGTATTGTGATGCCTCGGGCACGGGACTCGGATGTGTTCTAATGCGGGAAGGTCGAGTGATCGCCTATGCTTCTCGACAATTAAGGCGTCATGAGGAACACTATCCTACCCATGATCCGGAACTAGCAGCAGTGGTACTCGCATTGAAAGGTTAGAGATACTATCTCTTGGGTAATTTGGTACATTTATACACGGACCATAAGAGTCTCAAGTACATCTTCACTCAAGCAGATCTGAATATGCGACGACGAAGGTGGTTAGAACCGATCAAGGATTATGAGCTGGAAATTCACTACCACCCAGGGAAAGCAAACGTGGTAGCGGATGCATTAAGCCGCAAGGCTCATTGCAATAATCTCACGGCTCAACTCATGATTCAAGCACATCCATCCGAAGGTGAGGAGCCAACCCTTAGGATCATTCCGTATGGAACCACGACTAATTTGTCTCCGATTCCTACCCTTCGTGAAGAAGTGGTAGCATCTCAACGGAAAAGCGTCGGAATAGGGCATATAAGGAGACGACTCGGGAAGGGTGAGGTCAAATGCTTCAGGGAGGACGAAGCGGGAGTTATTTGGTTCAAGGATCGATTGGTAGTACCAAAAGACCTACCGCTTCGCAAGAAGATAATGGATGAAGCTCATATGTCCAAATATTCCATTCATCCTGGAACCAATAAGATGTATCAAGATCTGAAGCAAAGATTTTGGTGGACACGCATGAAGCGGGAAATCGCCAAGTATGTCAATGAATGTGATGTCCGTCGACGGGTCAAAGCCGAGCACTTGAAGCAAGCGAGGACCTTACAACCTTTGAGCATTCCTGAATGGAAGTGAGAAGACATCAGCATGGATTTCGTCGTTGGGTTACCACTAAGCCCACGAAAGCATGATTCAATCTGGGTTATTGTGGACAGAGTTGATGAAGTCTGCTCACTTCATACCAAGTACATACTCGGTACACTCTGCTGAGAAGTATGCGGAGTTGTACATAGCTCGAGTTCTCTCGTTTACATGGAGTGCCGAAAACCATTATATCGGATAGGGGAACACAATTTGTCTCCAGATTTTGGGAGCAACTACATGAATCATTGGGGACAAGATTGATACGAAGCTCGGCTTATCATCCTCAAACCGATGGACGGACAGAAAGGATCAATCAATATCTCGAGGATATGCTTCGAGCATGTGTCTTGACCTATGGTAAAGATTGGGAGAAGTGTTTACCTTTAGCAGAGTTCTCCTACAAAAACAGCTATCAAGAGAGTGCGGGAATGTCGCCGTTCCAAGCTCTATATGGACGTAGTTGTCGTACACCCTTGAATTGGTCCGAAAGTGGAGAAAGAGTAATCTTCGGACCGGATCTAGTAAGAGATGCGGAAGAACAAGTACGTCTCATCCAACGGAACCTCAAGAGGGCTAAATCTCGACAAATCGGTTATACCGACAAGAGGCGTCGAGAGTTAGTATTTCGAGGTTGGCGATCAAGTCTATCTTCGAGTATCTCCCACCAAAGGGGTTCAAAGGTTCGGAATCAAGGGCAAGTTAGCACCACGATACATCGGACCTTATCCAATTTTGGAAAGATGTGGAGCCGTGGCGTACCGATCGGAGTTGCCGCCCCACTTGGCAGGCATCCATAACATATTTCATGTATCTCAACCGAAGAAGTGTTTAAAACCACCCATGGATATACCGACAGTAGAGGTGGAACGATTCATGACCGGACTTGACATATGACGAACGACCGGTTAAAGTTCTCGAGACCAAGGATAGAGTGACTCGCCATCGGACCATCAAGTTTTACAAGGTCCAATGGAGCAATCACTCGGAAGCTGAAGCTACTTGGGAGCAAGAAGAATTTATTCGATCAAACTACCCCGAGTTCTTTAGTACTGTCGTCCAGTCACTTCAATCGTGAATCTCGGGACGAGATTCCTGTAAGGGGGAGGGTCTGTAACAACCCTAAATAATAAAATGCATTTCATGGCATTCATGAGCATGTCATCACATTTCATTTGTGAAATCATTAAGCATTGGGTGTTAATTATAAGCACATAAAATATCAAATTAACTAAAGAATAAATGATGTGTTAAAAATAAATAAAATGAGAAGAAAATTCAGGTTTAACATTTTCTATAGCTTAACTATCATAAATAAGGATTTATGAAAATGTCCTGAAAAGATTTTGAGTTATGAAAATAATTACAAGAAATAAACAAGGTCTGTTTTATTAATTTAGCTATGAATTTTTAATCCGAAAATGATTTGAATTTTCTACTGGGACTTAATGGGAAAAGTGCCTAAAATGTTTTCATTTAAACCCCTGAAAAATTTGGGAATTTTTGGAGCTCGGGAAAGCCACTTTTTAATTTCGTGAAAGAAGAAGGGCCTTTTTGTAAAATTGCCGAGCCGAGGCCCGGGCATCGGCCTCTTCTTCTCTCTTTCCCTCTCACCCCGCGCTCGGCGCCGCCCGCGGCGCACCGCCTCTCCGGCAGGGTGCCACGACCCGGGCCACGCAGGTCGCTCGCGGCCACGCAGCTGCCGGCCGGGAACCGCCACGGGAGGGAGATAAAAGCCCCGCCGTCTCCCATTTTTCTCCCTCCCTCTCTCGTTTTGCCCCGCCATTGCCGCACCTCCGGCTCCCACCGTCGCCGGACTGCTCCGGTGCCTCCCCGTCCACGCCGCCACCACCCGGAGCTCCGCCGGGACCCCGCGCAGCTTATCCCCCGATCAATTAGCTTGAGCATCTCCATTCCGTCGAGGCGAGCCGGTTGTTCCTCTACGGCACCTCACCGTCGACTTCCGCCATTTCTGCGATTCGGTGAGTCGTGGTGAGCAATTGGTGATCTTTTCTCTTCCGGACGGTGCGCAACTAGATGCTTTCTATTCCCGGTAGCTCATTCTTGCTATTGTTCTACGGAAATACGAGCAATCACCGTTCTTCTCCGCGTCCGGTTACCGCCGTCTCCGCCATCCACGGTGAGCACCCCTCTCGAGACTTGCTCATGTCCTTTTGAGTCCACGACGAGCTTGCGCATGCTCCGTAGTACATGCCGGCGAGTTTTCCCCAAATTTGGAGCTCTGTGTTGAGCTCGCGCCGCCGCCGGACGGTGCGTCGTGACCGGACCTCGCCGCCGGTGTAGCTAGGGTTGAGCTCATGTGAGCGCGTCCGTGTGGTTGTGTCCGCCATGCGCCGTGGAGTGTTTTGGTGGTCTCGCGGCGAGCTTTGCTCCACTCCCGGCCGTCTCCGGCGACCGCGCCGCCGCTGCGGTGGTGCCACACCGCGGGCCACACGCGGGTTGGATCGCGTGTGGCTACGTGGGATCGGGTGTGGCCAACCCCGTGGCCCTCCGTGTGGCACAGAAGTAAATTTAAATTTTCAAAATTCGTAGAAAATTCATTAAAAATCAGAAAATTATCAAACCAACTTTGTTAGACTCAGAAAAATGAGATCTATCTATTTGTGAAATAAAATATTTATTTTGAATAAATTTATTTTATAATTAGTAATTAATCACATTCTTTGATTAAAGAAAAGCTATTATTTTATGCAAATAAAATGTTTAATTGTGAAAAATAATTTTTATTGATAAAGGAGATACTGCAGACGAAATTAATAATGAAATTTATTTTTCCAAAATTAAACTTAAACTATATTAATTTATGTGATCACAATCTATTAACCTTTAATCACTTAAAGTAATTATTTATTTATTGCCTAATAAATCAGAATAATTCATTAATTATTAAACTTAAGTAATTAGTGACCTTAATTAAGGAATTAAGGAAACAAAATTAATTAATAATGATCTTAATTAAACATGTATTAATCAGCATAATTAATTGTTAATTAATGCTTAATGAACATACTTATCCATAATTTGTTAATTAACTAAAGTGATTAAGCATTAATCGCTAATTATTTATGGGGCTTAATTAATGAACCCTTGCATACTTTCATCATATGCATTCATGCATACATGGTTGTGATTCGCGATGCATTGTTGGTCGACTAGGTTACGAAGGGATAGAGATTCCACCCGAGGCGAGTCGGAGCCGGGGATCTCGATGTCGACCCAGCCGCCGAGGAGACTAACTTCGAACAAACTCAAGGCAAGCCCCGGTGCATCCTACCTATGTTTTTAAATATTTTATTTTATCACATAGTACGGTTATGCTTGTGCATTAGGTGTTAGGGAATGGTTGACACCCTAGATGCATTATGGTAGGTTCCGGTTGTTTATTCTATACTTGGTACAGGTAGCTCAATAGAGGCTAAGCTTAATTCATAGTGGCAATGGTAGATGTTTAGGGCACTTAAAGCATGGAGGCTTTAAGAATTTTGTGTTAACACTAAAGATGAGGAGAGTGTTAATAAAGTTGAGACCGGACGGGTCCCGTAGGAGAAAGGGCAAGATGGAGATGAGGTCTTGCAAGGTGGTAGCCCCGTCCGAGTCGGTCACGGACCGTACCGTTGTCGGCTTAGTTGAACAAGTTTGAACGTACCGTACTACATGCTCGGTATCATGGGCCCGAGCAAGCTGATGTACCCTGTCGCCCCGAGAGATGTAGCGTAGCCGGCTCTCTTTGCTGGCTGTCGGTGAGAGGATAGTCTCACGGGAGGGAGATGGGTCGACCACGAGGGAAGTCGTGGCTTCGCCATACTCCCGGGGAGTTGGAAATGGCTAGTCTGCTGTCAGGTGCTAGCGGGAAAGGTTGTCGTATACGATCGGTGTGATGTGTATACGTCGTGTAGTCGGGTTTTGCCAGCTGGTATAGATCGATTCGAATCGCTGTCCCTCGCAGTAATGAGTACCGCTTGTTTAGCTCGTCACATCGTAGTAAATTTTATGGAAGATGAGGATGAGAGATGGAATTATAAAGATCTATTTTATCTTGATTGAGAACTTGATTGAAATAGAGATAGGTTGCAAACACCAAGGCTAATGAACTTAACATGAGCTAAAATATTGAAAGTAAGGACCCAACCTTTAATGTCTGTTTCGCAAAGGAGTAAACCCCACAGCCGTAAAGCCTTTGCATACTAGGCGTCGGCCTTAGCGTGCCATGTGGACGGGTCGGTCTTGCTGAGTATTAGAATACTCGGGGTTTGTTCATCACCTTTCAGGGAACGAGTCGTACTATCACGACTTGTACGGCGGTCTTCCCGAGGAGGAGCGAGTGTCCCGAGGGAGGTTCCCTTCGGTGAACGTATCCCCACACCTTGAGGAGAGAGGACCGTGATGTACGAAGGGCTCGGTGCATCACGTTGTTTCGTTTGAAGTCTTGTGAGTTGTATAATAGACAAGCTTCCGCTGAATACTCGTAGGATGTTAAACTTCAATAATGTTATCTTTCCGCTGCACGAATGTTTGTATTTCGAAAACTTGGTTGTATTATACCATGATGTATATATTCGGCTTGTATGAGATGATGTTTCGACGAAGCGAGTGTCCCTCTGTTCCGATTTCCGGGTGTCCCGGAGGGATGTCACAGATTCTTTACAAAAGCCCCCGAGCTCTTCCAAAATTACGGATAGGTCCCGATCCGACCGAAGTGCATTTTTGCATTTCAGCCCCTCCACTTTCTAGAAATTACCAAATTAATTTATCTTTTTTTAGAAACCCTAGCAATTTTTACGACAACACCCCTAGAACTTCGAACAGCCCTAACTTTCCAACTGTAGCTTCATTTTAGGCGATTCCGACGTCGTTGGAATCGTCGTAAGAAACCCTAGCACCTGGAGCCTTCCTCTTCACTCCATTTTATTTGGTTTTTCCTTGTTATTACTTTTTGCGTTCATTATTTTACATGACGTAGCTTACGTACTCTAACGCCATCGGTCGACGAGGAGAACTAGAAGCAGGAGCCCGAGGACCCCGACTACGAGGAAGACTTGGAGGATGCGTTAGGAGGCAAGCTCTATCAATTCCTTGATCATAACTGATCCTATTACTCTGCTTATTCTCGCACTTATATAGGAAACTATTCTTAATATGCATTATCCTTGCAAATAATTTGCTAGAGCCCAATTGTTGTATGCTAATGTTCAAATCACTATAGATATGAACATTATACCCTTGATTGCCTTTAGAACACTAGAATCAACCTAGATGTATTGTGAACTATGTTAATGATATAGTAGTATCATGCTTAGGAATTGTTACTATCTATCATCATACACCTTGTTTATGAAAATGTGTTTGGTGGTGTGTGTTGATGGGTGGGTGATTAGACCAACCGGGTTAAGGTGAAGTTGGGTGGAAAATGTTACTTGGTCGTGGGTGAAACTCCTAGTACTTGGTGTAGAGTACTTGATGATTAGGTGTTGACAATTTGCGATGGAGCGAGTGCACTTTGAGTTGGTGATGAAGAAGACATGATTCTACAGACACCTCCATAGATTTATTTTCCTAGAGTCGGTTCGACATAGTGGCAAATTGGTCGAGTCCGACTTCTTTCATGCAAATATTGCATATGGCAGATGACAAAAGTGACGGTAGTGGTTCATAATAGAAGAAAGTTAATATTGGTGGCGGAGAAGGAAAGTGAGATTTTATAGTGGGTAATAACTAACAAGGAACTTCAATATATTTTGATGGTTAATAAAGAATTTCCCTAATTGTTTTTGGAAATAAGGATCACATTCGTATTGGAGACAAGCAAGAAATTACCACTGTTGACTCACATCACATTATACTTGCAGTTCAAGGACACTCAACCTGGATTGATAGGAAGAGCATACTTGGTCTAACTTGACATTAATTGTTACATAAATTAATAAAAACAATCTATCTTTAATCATTTTTCGTGTTAATGTTTCACACCATCTTCTTCACTTCTACGATTTGCGGTTCAACCATGAATTGTCCATCCTTGCATTTTCTATGGGCGCGTTTGGTAGCCTGGACCAGCCCGCGAGCCAGGCCCAACCGGTGCAAGTGGCCTTGTTTGTTAGCCTAGACGGGGTTGGGAGCCGGGCCCGGGCGGTGCAACTCGCCCCCGATTTGCTGCACGAGCGGGAATGGCAATTTCGCTCGTGCCTCCCGGCCAGGCGCGCGGCAGCCAATTCGCTGCACCTGCCGAGCCTTTTTGGCTGGACCGCGCGGGCTCGCGCGGCGAAGGCGCGAGCGGAGGCGGCCTGAAACCGCTAGGGTTACCGCGGCGATAAAAGCCGGTGTCGCGGCTCCCCTTCCTCCATTCCCCACCCCGCCGCACTCTCGCCTCGCCGCTCTCACTTCCTCCCCCTGTCTTCCGCCGCTAGGCTTCAAGGAGCCGGTGCTAGCGCCGAGGTAGGCGACCGGGCTGCTTCCTCCTCGCTCCTCGGCCCGCGATCGCCTCCGTCCTCTACCTCCTCCCCGACGGAACCCGCTTAGTCCTCTCCGTCCAGCAAGGAGGCCGGAGCCTTCATCGAGATCGACTTCCTCGCCGCTCGGATCTTGTTCGGCTTCGGCTTTTCCCTCTTCCGCGCTAGGGTATGACCGTTCCCCATTTGGCTTGTGCTTGAGTTGGATGAGAATGATTGATTTCTGTTGGTTTGGATTGGAAGAAGCCCTGATTCGATCTATTTCAGCTGGATCTTGTGTTTTTGTTATGTTATTGAGCTAGATTTGTGTGTTTTTACATGTTGATGTGTTGATGATGTTGTGCACCCGTTTCTGGGAGGGTACTGCCCGTAGTAGCAGCCGTTACGGGTTGCGTGTGTAGCACTAGTGCTTAATTACTCCATACATTGGATGTCAATCATGATATGGCACTTATCTTCCACTCTGCACATTTCATGTTTCGTAGATGGAGAACACCGCATTGCTCCGTGGTCAAGCTATTTCATTTGTAGTTCAAAAGCTTAGAGCGCGTAGATCCGTTGAACCTAACCCGCTTCAGTTGCAGCCTAGAGCCCAATTCGATGTAGAACGTCGAGGCTAACATGAACTTGATATATCACTCGACCGATGTTGAGTGCGTTAACATGTTGCGCATGAGGAGGGCCCCTTTTTTCACTCTGTGTAATTTGTTTAGAGAGCGTGGCTTGCTTAGAGACAACATTAATAGTAGCATTGAGGAGCAGGTAGCCATGTTCCTCTATGTTGTCGGTCACAACCAGAGATTTCGTGTAGTGCATCAAACTTTCAGGAGATGCATAGAAACTGTAAGTAGACATTTCAAGGATGTTTTGTTTGCAATTGGGGAGCTAAGAGATGAGATGATTAAAGCACCAAGCAATGACATTCACCCCAAGATTTTAGGAAGCAATAGATGGAATCCATATCTCGAAGGTAATATGCATGTAGGCATTAGTTATTTCTGCATGTAGTAAGGTGAAAATACAACTAATTTTGTAACTGAATGCATCATTTTAGGACTGCATTGGAGCAATTGATGGTACACATATTCTTGCTAGGGTTCAATTGAGAATGCAAGTTGCTTTTAGGGGCAGGAAGCACCAGCCAACACGAGAATGTTATGGCTGCTCGTTGATTTTGATTTGAAGTTCACTTATGTGTTGGCTGGGTGGGAAGGGTCAGCACATGATGCCCATATATTAGCAGATGCATTAGAGAGGGATGATGGGCTCAGTGGTTCCTGAAGGTAATAAGAAAACTTGTGTAATAAACCGAGTAGGTTGTTTGCATGTGTCATTAATACTTAGGCAATTCTTTCAACTGTGTAGGTAAGTTTTATCTAGTGGATGCTGGATATGCTTGTCACCCTGGGTTCCTTCCACCATTCCGTGCTGTTCGGTACCACTTGTCCGAGTTCGGTGGTAGGAACCGGCCAACCAATGCGAGGGAGTTGTTTAATCCGAGGCATTCTTCCTTACATGTATCCGTTGAGAGCATTTGCTGCATTCAAAGGGCGTTTTAAAACCCTAGATAACAAACCATACCATCCGTATAAAACACAAGTGAAGCTTGTCCTTGCTTGTAGCATTTTGCATAACTGGATTCCGACTTTTGGGGCTGATGAGGTGGTTTCAGCGAGATGACTTCATTCCTCCCGTTGATGAGGTTGTCCCCGGTGATGAGGTGGTTCCTCCTCATGTATCAGCAACTCAGGAAAACCAAGCTTGGGTTGCAAATAGAGAGTCAATTTCACAGGCTATGTGGGACAATAGGGGTAATCCTTAATGTACATTCACTTTATGCACATGCCATATCATGTTTGGAACCATGTGATTGAGTAACGTGTGGCCTAAGTGCTTGTAACTCGAGACTATATGATCTATTTGACTCGTTAATTGCCTTATAATGATTCTTGGTTCTGTTGTTGCATCTTATTTGCCTTGTAATGTGTGTTTCATTCTGTATCTACCATGAAGCATTGGACTACCTTGTGCACAATTAGAAAGATGGCTATTGAGACTGTTGTTGTGTCCGATGTGGCTGCTGCTGCTGTTGAGACTCGTTGTTTTTCCGATGTGACACCTTCTGCTGGTGCCAATGCTGGTGCCAATGCTGGTGCTGTTGGTGCCAATGCTGGTGCAGACCTCCAATGAGGTGGACACCGGTTAACTCTGGGTTTGTTCCGAGGCGCATTTGTGAGCTTGTGGGCAAAGGTGCAAGGACCGATAAGGGCTTCAAGGAAGTCCATGTCAACCAGGTTGCAAAGGCACTCAAGGAATTTTCTCGGGGAGGATGTGACTGCAACTCAAGTGTACAACCATTTGAGGAAGTGGAGGCGAGAGGTGGGGAAAGGTGTGCGAACTCAAGGAGCTGAGTGGTGCTCTCCGGGATGATGAAACCTGCAGTATAGTGCTAGAACATGAGCACTACTTGGGGCATATCAAGGTGAGAAATAATCTGTTCCCCTGCATTTAATTTGGAATTTTAGGTTCATTAGTATACTGCCATGTCAATGATGACAGCCAATCTGGTAGGGTTTAGGGTTTAAGGCTCTACTATGCATTATCAATTGTTAATAATGCCTAGTTGAGCTTTAACTCCTAAACCCAACCCGGCAATTCCGAGACAACTTGTTTACTTTTTTGTGCATGATACATACTAAGTATGAGCTATAACCCCAACCATGATAGATACTAATTTCTGTTTGTGCAGGATCACCCCAAGGATGTGGAATTCTTGAACAGGCCCATTGAATTCTACAACCAAATGCAGATTGCATTTGGCAGCACCATGGCCACAGGAAGGTTTGCCATGGGTTCTGGAGAACCTCTAGGGGTTTTTTAGGCTTTGGTGACAGTGAAGATGTGGTGGAGAAGAAGCCTCTTCATCCACAAGAGAAGGTGGAGCCAGCAGAAGGATCAAAGGCCACTGAAGGCACTCATGCAGGTGGGAAGAGGAAGAGGGCTTGCATGAATGAAGATGAGGCACTGCTGCTGTGCAACATGATTGATGCTGTGAATAATGTGGCTGCTGCTCCGAGGGAAACAGATGCTTCCCATGTTGATGATGCCCTCTATGTCCATGTCATGGGAGCTCAAGGCTTCACCGAGGAGGCTCGATGGTGGCATATTCATATCTGCTGGATAACAAGTCTCAGTGCTAGAGGGTACATCAACATGATCGAGGCTCACCGTGTCCTCTCGGCTGAGGACTTGGCTGGCCAAGCACTACTACCTGTGAGGCACTTCCCTTGTGAATGCTGACTTTTGTTAGGGGTTGAGTTGAGATGTTATATATTGCCTCCTCCCCCTAACCCACAATCCTAACCCTTTTGTTGTGCAGCAACGTAGTCCGATGACTTGCTTCTGGTTGGTAGATCATAGCTTTTAGTTCTAGGAGTGGGTGGGTCCTAATTCATGCATGACTATTCTGAACTTGGTA
The DNA here is from genome assembly GCA_031894775.1 of Chloris gayana. NCBI lineage: Eukaryota > Viridiplantae > Streptophyta > Magnoliopsida > Poales > Poaceae > Chloris > Chloris gayana. Next base: position 141,542 of record JAUNZO010003823.1, on the reverse strand, counting down.
TTGTAATATTGTCCTAATTCATCTGCTATGCCTCTTTATTTGCATTTGCTCTTGTTTCCTACAATATTGTGAATTTCTTTCCCTGCACTTGTGTGTTTTCTCGCTGATTTTATGGCCGATGATAACATGACATAGACTAGGATTTGCTGGCTCATTTATTTCCCTGCACTTGTGTGTTTTCTAGTCTGTTTTCCTATCCGATGTTCCAAGCCAGCATTGAGTCATTTTTATTATTTGCTTGCTAAGTGTCATGTGCTGAGGCCCTCACCAGCCAGTGATGATAGATTGTCAATCTTTTTTTAATGACATACATCCGAGGCTGTTATTTGTGCCTATGATTTGACAAATATGTCTATAATGTTTTTGGTTTTGTTCATTTAGATCTTCGATGTGCATGTTGTGTACTTGGCATTTATCGAAGGTCTACAAGAATCAAAACTAAGAGTTTGTAGACTTCTACTTTAACTCATCCGAGGCACAACATTTTTTTCCCATATTCTTCCTTTCTTGCAGGATGGCATGGTATGTCGTGTTTGTTGGAAGACAGCCTGGAGTCTACCGGACCTGGGAGCTATGCAACATGGAGGTATGTGGCTATCCTGGGGCTTGTTATCGAAGGATTGCTACTTATTCGGAGGCAATCAAAGCTTTTAATCTGAATGTACATAATAGTGCTGCATATGATGGCCATGATCAGTTAGTCGGTGCTGGTAGACCTGTTACTCGGTGATGTTAGAAATGTAGTTATCATTTTCCTTGCAGTAACAGTAGCTGTTTTGTTGTACAAGTTGATTGATGTTAAGGCTTAACAGCCATGTAAACAAATGTTGTAAACTGCATTCTCTGTAACAATTGTTGCTTCTTCAGAAAGTCTTGTTAGTTCTACATTGTGGTAAACTCACCAAATCCGGATGCAAGGTGATCTGTAACTTGCCTTGTCCAGGCTACCAAACACAATCTCTAAGTGGCAGTTACAACCGACCAGTCTCCCATCCAGTCTAACAAACACAATAACTACTCAACCTGGCCTACGTCATGCAGGTTACCAAACAAGTTGACCTTGCATCACTTCATCCAGGCCAAGGTGGCTCTGGCCAGGCTCTACCCATGCTGGCTAGCCTACTTCAGGCTACCAAACACGCCCTATGTGTACAATATGGATAACCTTCTTGACCCCCGACCCAGGTCAAGATTCTTCAAGTGCCCCACTTTTAGCTGGTCCTCCTGAATTGACCTCTAAATTCGTTTGACCTGCAAATAGTGAGACAAGCAAACTGCATTTTTCTTCTGCTCTAGTTTTTCCTACACCTTCAAAACTTTGGTTAGTCACAAACATAATCATGCATTATCTCATACAATCCTCAAAACACTTCATCTCAAATCAAATACGAAACAAGCAAACATATCAATCAAGTCATTACAATACTGGAAACCATATTACATCTCAAGATGGTTCATCACAAAGGTATTGTTGATCCAGTTCAATGAGGACTCAAACATGACTCATAGAGAAGACCATAGGTGGTCTCCAACTTGAAATTATTAAATATAACTCGATAGAAGAAAATAATCTTCTTTAATCATTTTCCTCTCTTATTTCTTAGATGTGGCTCAACACACGAGGCACATCGGAACCTTTGAGAGGCTTGACAATGAAGTCCTTTGCTCCGCCTTCCATACACCTGCAGAAACAAAGAACATACGATTCTCTAATTATTTTTTTCTATTATGATAACAAATATAATACTACATGCTAGGAAAATAAATATGTTTACATACATTTTTATTATATCAGGGGAGTCCTCACTGCTAGTGACTACGACCGGAAGATGCTTCAGCTTGGGTGATTCCTGAATGTAGAAACATAAATAAGACATAAGGAACAACCTTATTCCAGCTACAATATGAGATTATTTTTGTCGAAGGAATCTACCTTCACTTTCATAAGAAGATCATGGCCAATCATATTGGGCATGAAATAATCAGTCAAAATCAAGTCCACATCATTCTCCTATATTCAAATTTTACAACATAACAAACATGTCAAATAAAGTAATAATTGTATTACAAATTAACAAGGGTAAAGAAAAAAATGACATGAAAAATATAAGTAGTCAATATACCTCATCCAGGAACTTCAATGCTTCCTCCTGGACCTTCCACAGCAGTCACTACAAAAATAAAGGTAGAAAAGTTAAAAAAAAATAGCATAAAAAAACATGTGGAAATGGACCAGTTGATTTGAACATGTAAGAGTGATAGGTGTCACTAAAACCCTATCCTCTATATATGATTTTTTGTACAAATAAATGACATGATTTACTATTTTCACTAAGCTAAAAGATAGGTTCAATCAATATAGAAATTGTTAGTATGGTGCAAGCAAGGAATAAGTCCTACTAAAGCTCTTAGCTTGTTAGTGTGCCATAATAGAAACAAGATAAAATATTCTTCCAAATATAACCAAACGTGAAATCTATATGTATCACAAAAGATTAAATGAAAAATAAAAGTAGAGTACTATATATAACAATCAACACACCTCTAACGCCACAGCTAGTTAAGATCTTGGTAACCATGAAAAGAACAATACGTAAATCGTCAACAACGAGCACGTGAGGAGGTGCCATGACACTAGTCCACACAAGTTCCTCTAGAACAATTTTCTTCCCTGCTAGATTCTCGAAGCCTTGGTACTGAGATATACAATGGTGTTGAGAAAGATAAGCTAGAGAACATCTCATTATATAGTGGCCTAGAGCGGTGCGGATGATATCCTACAGATTTACAAAATTGATAAATAGTATTAATATCTGGATATAGTATCTTGCAAAACGACAAGCGTAGAGATCGTATACATAATAGGTATATCCTATAGATTGTCCATCTTTCGCTTCCATTCAATAAAGTTAATTATAGCTGCATGAATATATGAATATCGAAATCTTGTGAGATTGCAAGCGAGATCTTGTATGGATAGCAACATCAAATGCAAATAACACGAGAAACCCTCACCGGACGTAGGGCACGTTGCCCGAACATTGGGCCGACCCTAAGGGGGTGGGGGGGGAGTTGGTAGGGCGATGGCATAGAGCCCGTGAATTTGGGGGCCCTCTTCACGTGGCAGGTCTACGAGATAGGCCTATCACCTTGGTCTAGGCCTAGAAGGCTACCAAATTATTTTTCCTCCGTAATGGGCCTGCTACACTAGGTAGTCCATTGTCTAGGATCGCTAGCACAATTGGCTACTATAGCCACGGTTCAAAATGGCCTATAACCACGGGTATGGGAACCGTGGCTACGACCCCAAGGCTTAAAATAAAAGCCTGTAGAGAGGCCAGGCAGGCCAACCGTGTGTAACACCCTGAATTTTCGGCCAAAATAAAACCCACCAAATCAATCATTTTATTTTATACGGGAAAAACAAATTTCAAAAATAACTAGGAATTAAAAACCTAATTACATTTATAGGGAAAATAACACCTAGAAATTTGTTAATTAAAGTCCTAAAGCTTGCAAACTTGTTTGTTTCTATTTTATTTGCCTTACTTTTATCTTGTCTCACTTTATTTTAGTTTAATTGAATTTATTTGATCTTTATTTGATTTTATTTTGATTTATGGAGTGAAAAAGAGGAAATAGAAAATGGAAAAGGGAATAAAACCCAGTTGGACCGCCACGGACCCAATTCCCCTTTCTCGAGCCCAACTCCCCCCTTCCTCGGCCCAGCCCACTGCGCACCGGCCCCACCGATCGTCGTCTTCCCGCGCTACGCGCACGACGTGTCGCGCGTCAACCCCGGCCGCCTCGCCACCCCGTCCCCACCTCCGGCTAACGTCGCCGCCTCCGTACTCCGCGCGCACGCTGCCATGCTCGCTCGCACCGCAACACCACGCCCTCCAACTAGTAGCTCGAGACGTATCTGCTCCACTACTATGCTGAAGGCATCAACTCAACTAGGAAGACCCCCATACGGTTCTTCCCGGTGGACAAAAGGGACCATCCTATTTGGCAGCACCACATCCGTTCCTCGACCGACCCACTTGTGTGGTGACAGACCCACACTAGCCGCTATCGCTTAGTATCTTGTTGCACTTGACCAGCTCACGGAGAGTCTTATCCACACTGCTGCAAGTGCAAAGAGAGACTCGCTCGCGAGACTAGGGTGAAGAATGAGGATCTCACCTGCCAGGTCCAAGCTAAGGAAGACAAGATACTCAGTCTAGAAGCAGACTTCAAGAGAAAGAATGATCAGATCACGACCCTACTCAAGATGCTAGCAAAGACTAGGGGCAAGAAGCCCCAAGGGGACGGACCGTCCAACGGTTCCCGTCCACGCACCTCTACCAGTATTCGTGGAGAGACCTTCGCGTGGTACGCCCCATCGGACCTCCACGATGAGCCGGGGTTCACTCAGCCACTACCCGCGAAGACAGGATGGAAGGTCCCCTTCGGCGCCCCCACTCATGTGCGATGTACCTTGTGTCATGTAACTTGTATCATGTATCATATACCATGTATCGTTGTGTAATATAATAAATGCATGGTACTTGTGTGTTTTCTTCTTAATTGGATCTTTGATTGAGTGAAGTTTTGTGACTAACCCACGAGCATTAAAACAAATACTAAGGCCATAGACCTAACTCTCGCCCCTCTCCCTTCTTCCTAAAGGTAATCAACGCCCTCACTCATGGCCAGCCGCAATCGTCACAACGAGAGCAATGTCAAGAGTGGAGTTGAAGTCAACAACCAAGAAGATGGACAGAACCCACCGCCACCACCGCCAATCACGATAGGAGAATTCCTGCAAACCCGGTTCGGGGCAATACACACTGCGAACCGCGGACATACTCCTTCCAAGATGGCTGAATTTATGAGGCTCAAGCCACCCACATATGAAGGAAATGTACAGGACCCCCTCGTAGCTGATGATTGGCTCGGAGAGATCACCAAGAAGCTAAGGACAGTCGGTGCAAGTGGTCAAGAGAAAGTAGCCATAGCTGCCCATCGGCTAGTTGGACCCGTCTGTAGAATGGTGGGACAACTAAAGTGATGTCGTACTCGACGTCACAATAGTTAGCTAGAAGAAATTCCAGCAAGTCTTCGAGAGAATATCACATTCCTGAAGGAATTATGGACATGAAGAATGAAGAATTCAAAAAGCTACACCAAGGTTCCATGACCATAAACCAAGTACCTCAAGAAGTTCACCCACCTAGCTCTCTATGCCCCAGGAGATGTAAGTGACGATAAGAAGAAGCAGGAACGCTTCAAGAAGGGCCTATGTGGAACCCTCGGAACCCACGCCACTAGGAACATCTATCCGGACTTCAACATACTAATGGAAGAATCCATCAACATGGAGAACAATGACCGTAAGCACAACTTCCAGGAGCACCAGGAAATAGCTCGGAGGCAGCGCACCGGAAATAACCAGAGGTACCCACCTCGTCCCGTGATGCAATACCGCACCGAAGGAAACAACCAGCAATCTCCACCTCGCCGGGCCCCAAGCTAAAGCTATGCCCCCACTCGGAGGAGCAATGCCATTGTTAGCCAGGCGCAGAACAATGTCAACAATGGTTGCTACAACCGTGGAGAATTAACCCATAGGATTGCCATGTGCCCCTACAAGAACGTGGGAATCAAGGCCATGTAGCCTGCAATGCTGCCCCAAGCACCCGACAGCCACGCCCTGCCCCGAGCTACACCCGTGAGAAGGTGAACCACATTGCTGTACAACAAGCCGAAGATACGCCGGATATTGTGCTCGGTGAGTATCTAGTCAACTCTACCATTGCCACAATTCTGTTTGATTCTGGAGCTTCACATTCGTTCATTTCTTCGAAGTTTGTTCTTAAACACCACATACCCAAAGTTACAATTAAAATACATCTCGTTGACCCAATCCCCGGAGCCACGATAAAATGTCGATATGGCTGTCAAGGGTATCATTTTAAGTAGGGTATCCGTCGTATACTTGCCTTATGGGTATACCGATGATAAAGGAATGGATGCGCAAAGACACGGTAACAAATCAATGAAGATAAAGGTGATGGAGATAGCCAACAGATCGGTTCCCGACCGGTCCGGAATAACAGAGGATTCCATATACCGTTATGGAGATGAGGCGGGTATCAAGACCGGCGTATGATAACTTGAGAAGCAAGTTATGGAATAATTTGTAGTCTATTAGGACTCGAATCAATAAAGAAAGCTAGAGATAGAATTCCCATATATGTAATCCGTGTAATCGACTAGGACTCGCATGTAACCCTAACTCCCCGGATATATAAGGCGGAGCAGGGACCCCCGAAAGCTCTCCGAGATCCGGCAATTAGCAATCTGCTAAAGGCAATACATAACATACAGGACGTAGGGTATTACTCTCAATCCGAGGGGCCTGAACCTCGTCTAAAAATCTCGTATTCTCGTGTGATTCGTGTGTTGCACCATCAAATTCCACGCTCGTGAGGGATCGGGTAGTACTAGTGCCGAGTTTAAGACTCGACAAGTATCCTTTAGAGCAGACCTAGTGGTTTTAGAAACCCAAGGAGTGGATGTAATACTGGGAATGAACTCGGCTAGCCTAACACAAGGGAAACATATCATGTGAAGACCGTACATTGACAACTATCAACCAGACAAGGAATCCCAGAATCTGTAGACCCCGCCGGTCGGAGATAGGAAATATGCTATGCCATATGGACACCCCTACCCTAGAGACAAGTGCTCGTAGTAAAGGGATATCCGGACGTGTTTCCTGAAGAATTGCCAGGGACACCTCCAGCACCGAGAAATTGAGTTCGTCAATGACTTGATTCCGAGATCCGGACTCATTGCCAAGAGACCCTATAGGATGGCAGCAAATGAACTAGCAAAACTCAAAGCAACTAGCAGACTTACAAAACAAAGGGTATGTCCGACCAAGCTCATCCCCATGGGGAGCTCCGGTCCTCTTTGTGAAAAAGAAAGACGGAAGCATGAGAATGTGTGTAGATTACCGTTCTCTAAACAAAGTAACCATCAAGAATAACTGAATAAGTACCCATCGCCTAGGATCGATGATATGTTGGATCAACTAAAGGGAGCTAGGTACTTCTCCAAGATTGACCTAAGGTCAGGATACTACAAGATAAAGATCAAAGTAGCAGTACGTCATGAAGACGACTTTCGTCACTAGATATGGATAGTTTGTGTACACTCGTTATGCCATTTGGATTGACCAATGCCTCGGCTTACTTCATGAACTTAATGAACAAGATTTGACAAGCCCCCAGCACAAGAAGACGCCCATCGGCGTTAAGCGTTGACAAGTCTGCAGCAATCCCTCGCTTTCGTGCCGGGAGATACCCGTACGGAAGCACATAAGCTTGAAGAGTGGCACAAGGAACAAGAAGCCGTCGAAAGAGACCGCCAAGCTGCTCTAGCCGCTTTTGAAGCAACTTTCACTGGGGGGGTCCCAAAGAGAACCTCCATTAACTGGTTCTCTCGCCAATATCCCCAAAAGGTCCCGGTATGCTGCCCGGACCGGTACTTTAGGGGACGTTACAGGAGGGTCCATCCCCACACCGCAAGTCCTGCCAGCAGCAAAAGGAGCGTGGAAGGTTCAAGCAGGGATACTCGGGGTCCCCTTGCGAAGAAGAGCAAGACTTCCTTCGGCTTCAAGAGAGCAACCTCGTAAGTTTCCGTAACCCGATCTATTTTGTCGCACGATCTAGAATCACTACTGCATTATCTCAGTCCGTCAACCCTTTTCTTTTTCTCGTAGGATCCCTTCTAATCTTTAAGCCAGCATTGCAAGCTTATTGAGAAATAAGTCCAATATTCCCACTGCCAACCCTACAACGGTTAGCAGCACAACACCAGATCCCATCTCCAACCGCAGATGCCTCCGAAGCCAAGAGTGCATCAATCACAAAGGAACCCTCTGCTGCCTCAATCGAAGAACAAATGGCCAAGGTTGTCGAAGAGCGGGTTGCCACCGTAGCTGATGTCGGTGACATAGTTACATGTGACTTCCTGCCTCGAGCCACCTTATTCGGACCGCTCCGGAGCTCTTATTGGGGCCGGTCCGGATCGAAAAATACCTCGCCGAGCAAGAACTACTCGCAAGGCTCCAGGTGCACCAAGGCTCGCCAAGATTGTGGTTGGTGACGTGGAGATCGATAGCTCGAGCGGGGCCAGGAAATTCACAGCAACAGCCCAATGGGACTCCCTTCAAGAACAGGAGGCCTTGAAGAACTTTTCCGAGTCCGGCGGGTATATCTTTACTCCTTACCCAATCTTTTCCTTGCTTTTCATTCGTCACATTTCGATTTTTCCCTTAAATTCATCTTCTTTCTAGGTTCTTCGAAGAATCCGGAAGCTAAGAGCGCCATCATTACTAGACTTGAAGTAGATCTTCACCGGACTTAACGAGCAATCGAATGAGCTTGGATCTCGGATCGCTGGTCCGATGTCCAAGGAAGAGGATCTGCGGTGGACGGAAGCAAATCTCATGAACACTCATCGCGTGATGAAAGACCACCGGCAGGAGATCATCGGACTCCGAAATGGGATCCAGAGTAAGCCTAAACTTTAACCTTAATTTTCTTGCTTGTTCTTGTGATCCTTCTAATCGGTCTGTCTATTTCAGCCCTTGAAGATCTTGTCGCTGCCCATAAAAAGGTTGAAGAAATTCTTTTCAAAAAGGCGGCCGTACATGAACTAGCTCTTCAAGAGGGCTCTTAGATCGAAGAAAAACAAGCTGCCCGTATTGGAGAATTGAAGGGCGAGCTCACTAGTAAGGATAACATTCTCAGTGCAGACCCTTCGGTCTAATAAGATGCTTGAAAACGACAATGCTCGCTCTGAATGCCGAGCTTGCGTAAGCTCTCGAAGCTGCCAAGTCCGTGCTGATGGAAAAGGAAAATGCCCCGAGGACAACACACGAGTCCGCCAGCTTGCGCTCAAGGCAAAAGAAGGCGAAATCCAGCGCCTATCGAAGAGCGAAGCCAAGCTAAAAGCTTCTAATGTGAACATCAAAGGCAGATTCAGAGCATTGGACATCGGGCATAAGCGTAAGTCCCTTCCTCCCGGTTTGTTTAGAAAACACCCTTTAATACCGGTCTACACTTCGATTATTCTTATACTTCTTCTTCTTGAGAGCTTACGGCGGACAGTATGAGGACGCTTGATTATCTAAATGGGGGTCAGCCCATCAATCAAGAGGATATGGACCTACAAAGTGCAATCTAGGACGTTCCTCGAAGAATTAAGGAGCACTCCAAGATGGTTGCCGGTGCGGGAGGAGGGCATATCGCCGCCATAATCCAGTCTTGGACTCCGGTCGAAGACTCGTGATTTCAACTTCATCGAGCAGGTGCCCATCCAAAGACAATCGAAGACCGGTTCAATGAGTCTTCACTCATTGGCACCGTAACTGAACTTGTTGAAGATGTTCCTATGAACCCGACCGGCGTCCCACTAAACGAAGTCGCGACACTTCCCGCCTTGGACCAAGCTGGTCGAGATGCCGCCGCAGCCTTCGAGCAGATCGCAGAAGATGAATACAAGGATCTAGACGCCGATCTTTTGCCTTCTCCATCCGATTCCGAAGGAACCGTCGATGATGGGCTAACCGAAGATCCCAAGACCGGTGACACCGACGATTCCAGCGGGCCTGTCCGGTAGATGTTATCCTCGGACCGGCCTTATGTATGCTAGAGAATCATTTTTATCGAGTGCTTTGTAATATAATATTTATCCTTTTAATTATGTTCAGTCTTCGTTTCCTTTCTCTTTTTTATACTGGTCAATCAAAGTTTACCATTTTAAAGCCACTAGTCAAATTCTACACCCAAGCAATGACGGTTATTTCAACTTAAACCAACTATGACTAAATACTGGCTCTAATCAGCACAGATCATAACTCATAGCGGTAGTTTACTTTAACAAAATCATGCCGTATAGAAAAAACAACTAGTCTTTAAGGTTTAAGATTACAAAATATCACATACCACTCTTTAAGATAGCAGCCTCCGACTCAAGATGTTAAAGATAATGAACACTTTGCGCTTTATCACAACATGACCGAGTATTTCACAAGAGATTCTAAAATTTCCCTCCTAAATATACCAATCGATTCTAAAACGATAAAAACTTTTTCCAAGTATAATCATTGGCTCTAATCAGCGCAAGATATAATACTGCACCCTGGCTGACACCATATTCACACCGTATAGAATAAATGACAGGTACTAATATTTAGGATTTTCATAATTTCACAGACTGCTCTTAATACAAGCAGCCCCCGACTCGATAAGTTAATTCAAAATTAAGATATCAAGGCACAAAAACACAAATATACTCATTCCAGAATTTTAAAATACTTTATATTTTCTCACTGAGAAAGTTACAAGGAAATCTTTAAGTATAAAAACGACGAAGTTGATCAATATTCTAAGAATTTGGAATTTCCTCCTCCTCCTGGGTCATAAGCCTATAAGCCCCCGGTCTGGAAACCGATTTGACCACAAAAGGTCCTTCCCGGACCAGTGACGACTTATGCCTATTCTTATTAGACCGGACCTTCCCGAGCACTAAATCAACCACTTGAAATTCCCGCGTGCGCACATTGCGATCATGATACCGAGGCAGCCCCCGATGATACTTAGCCGCTCGAATCAAAGCTTGATCTCGTAACTCTTCTGCAGCGATCAACTCAACTTGATGTTGTTCCCGCTCGAATCAAAGCTTGATCTCGTAACTCTTCTGCAGCGATCAACTCAACTTGATGTTGTTCATCAAATTTATCTTCATCATAATACCGCACCCTGGCTGACACCATATTCACTTCCGTAGGCAACATCGCTTCAGATCCATATACCGGAGAAAAAGGAAATTATCCTATAGCTCGGCTAACATTCGTGCGCAATCCCCATAACACCCAGGGTAACTCCTTCACCCACTTTCCAGCGTACGGTTTCAAGCGGTAAAAAATTCTAGGCTTAGGACCGGTTAAGATCATACCATTGGCACGCTCAACTTGCCCATTGCTCTGCGGATGTGATACTCGAAGCTTTATGTATCTTGACCCCCAAACTTTCAACATAATCCTTGAATAATTCCGAGGTGAACTGTGGTCCATTATCTATAATTATACAATGCAGAACTCCAAAACGGACAAAGATATTTTGTAAAAACTTGATTGCCCGAACAGTGATCATCCTAGTGACTGCTTGAGCTTGAATCCATTTGAAGAATTTATCGTCTGCCACAAAAATATGAGTAAATCCTCCTGGCGCTTTCTTAAACGATCCGACAATATCCAACCCCCAAGTTGCAAAAGGCCAAGTCATTGGAATCATACGTAACTCATGAGCCGGAGTATGAGGCCGTCGAGCAAAAAATTGACATCCTTGACAAGTCAAAACTACTTTATGTGTATTATCTGCACGTCGTAGGCCAATAAAATCCTTGTCGAAACACTTATTGATGAAGCATGAGTTCCGTAGATCCCCTTATGGATTTCTTCCAGCATTTGAATTCCATCGAAACAGATACACATTTCACCAAAATGTTGATCCCTCGTCGATAAAGTTCACCTTCAATACGTAGATAGCTCCTTGCTCGACCACCAGCCTTTGCCGCTCAACTTTGTCTTCCGGAGTTTTACACAACTGCAGATATTCAAGGTATGGAGTACACCGATCGGAGTCTATCACCATAACTTTAGGGAACAGATCCACTCCTTCCGCTTGAGCCCCATCTTGAGTCTTTTGTTCAATCTCATGCTATAAGACTACCTGTCCGGTCTTTTCTTCCAAGACCGCGTCCCCGGTCTTTATTTCCGTAATAGTAGCCTTGCGATCCATCTTAATAGACGGTTTACTTAAAACTTGAAGAAATACACCGAGCGGCACTCGCTTGTCTCGAAGATCCCAATCCGGCTAACTCATCCGCAGCGAGAATTATTTCCGTGCGAGTATATGAGAAAAGCGCAGACCGTCAAACTTATCTTCAAGCTTCCTTACTTCTTGGCGGTAAGCCATCATATGATCATCATGAGCATCGCACACTTTATTAACTTGACTAATCACAAGCATTGAACCTCCATATATATCTAATCGTTTGACTCCTAGCGAAATAGCCACCCGAAGTCCATGAAGCGAGCTTCATACTCGCGAGCATTATTTGAAGCACGAAAGTGCATCTGCAATACATATTTGAATGGGTCTTTTTGTGGAGTGAAAAGTATGACTCCAGCCCCGCGCCCGAAAGCTGCAGGGATCCATCAAAATACATTTCCTAATACTCCAAATCCTAAATTGATGACGGTACTTGAGTTTCAAGCAGCTCAGTAATAAAATCAGCCAATGCCTGCCCTTTAATAGCCGTACGCGAAGAAAAGGTGATCTCATACTCGACCAAGTTCTATAGCCCACTTGGCAACCTCGTTCATTTGCTTCCCGATTACGCACTACATCCCCAATAGCAAACCCGGTCTTAATCTCAATCGGGCGTGCTTGAAAATAGTGCTTCAGCTTCCGGGATGTTATCACGACAAGATATATCAATTTCTGCAATTGAAGATATCGCACCCTCGGCTCGTCAAGACTTCACTTACAAAGTATACCGGATGTTGAACCGGTTGTAGATGTCCTTCCTCCCTCCGATCAACCTCCAATACCGTACTCACAACATGAATAGTTGCAGATATGTATAATTGAATGGTTTCATCGAGTTCGGCGGTATTAAGACCGGCGGATTATCGAGATATCCCTTGAGTTGTTCAAATGCGGCTTGCGCCTCATCGATCCACTCAAACTTATCCTCGCTTCTTGAGCAATTTAAAGAAGGGGAGACCCACGACCCCCGTCTTGAAATGAAGCGGCTCGGGGCAGCCATACATCCGGTTAACTTCTGTACATCTTTTAAACACCTAGGAGGTTTCATGTTAACGATCGTCCGGATCTTCTCCGGATTAGCTTCAATGCCACGCCACGACACCAAGTATCCAAGAAATTTTCCGGAACGAACCCCAAACACGCACTTACCAGGATTATGCTTCATAGAAAAGCTCCACGGATTGCTAAAGGTCTCTGCCGGTTCGAGAGAAGATCTTCGACTTTTCGGGATTTAACCACTATATCATCAACACAAGCCTCGGCGTTCCTTCGGATTTGTGAATCTAGACAATGTTGCATGCCACGCTAATAAGTAGCACCCGCATTCTTCAAACCGAACGGCATCGTCGTGTAGCGAGTATGATCCAAAGCGGGTGATGAATGCGATCTTGATCCGATCTTCGACCTTCAAGGGAATTTGATGATATCCGGAATAGGCATCAAGAAAACAAAGATGCTCGCAGCCAGCGATCGGATCAACAACTTGGTCGATCCGAGGCAGCACAAAAGAGTCTTTGGGGCAAGCCTTATTGAGATCAGTATAATCAATGCACATTCTTAATTCTTTAGTATTCTTGTTCAAGTACAAGAACTGGATTGGCAAGCCAATCTGGATGATACTCCTCCCTAATGAACTTAGCTGCTAATAATCTAGTAATCTCTTTCTTTATGGCCTCCTTGCGGTCTTGAGCAAACCTCCGTAGCTTCGCTTGATCGGCTCGCGTCGGGACGCACCAATAGTACGTGCTCAATCTTCTCCCTAGGGACACCCGGCATGTTAGAAGGTTGCCATGCAAAGATATCCCTATTTTCCTGGAGGAAAAGAGTGAGCGTGCTTTCTTATTTGTACTCTAGATCGGACCCAATATGGGTGACCTTAGAGGGGTCTATCTTATCGAGGCTGAATAGTCTTGGAAGCGACCGCATCGGCCTTCACCTTCTCCTTGGCAATCTTCTTGGATGGAGCTTCTTCCTCTAGCGGTGCCTGCGTCTCAAGGGCGCTAGCTGCCTGTCCGATTTCTTGGCGTTCTTCCTCCGAATTGACGCGAGTTGCCAACTCGGTGTTGTGTACTTCACAAGCATATGCGGTCTTGATATCGGACCGGAATAATAAGATTCCATTGGGCCCAGGCATCTTCGAGCATCGGATATTGGTAATTGGGAATGACCATAAACTTAGCCGGGGTCGGTCTTCCCGAGCATGGCATGATATGCTTGAATCAATATTAGCCACTCGAAAGATGATGTTCTCCCTTTGATAATTTTCTTTCATCCCAAAAGTCACCGGCGAGTTATCCGGCCCAAAGATAACTGTTTCGACCGGGTATTATACCGTGAAACGGTGAAACACTATGATCCAGGTCTGCCACGGAGAGACCAAGCTCGGCAAAGTTTTAGCAAAGAGTATATCCAGGCAGCTACCCCCATCAATGAAAGTTTTCTTCAAATGCACCTTATGGACGATTGGCGCCGGGATGAGCGGGTATCGACCAGCTTTAGGCAAGACCTCCAGATGATCGTCTCTGCTGAATGTGATCGGTACCTCCGACCATCGCAGATATTCCGGGGTTGCGGGAGCATAGCATTGACCTCCCTGAATGCTAATTTTTGCTTGCGCTTCGACTCATAAGGATCAGCGCAAATGAAGTTCACCTCTCCGAGTGGCTCCTCAAAGCCTCCTTCATCGTCTTCATCATCATTGCGCTTCTTGTCTTTGCACTTATCATCTCGCTGATTGCGCTGCCCGGATCGGGGTGCTACCTTCGACGCAAATGAAGCAAACGGTCTCGAGCAGAAACATTCCTTATTCTCGTGATTCCCATTGTGAATCATGCAAGGCCCTTCAAGTAAGGCTTCAAACGAGACTCATTCTCTTGGTCCTCTTTTAGGTGGTGCGGGCCGGTCTCCTCCATGGGACGGGTCAACAGCGGTGACGAGGTTGTCCGTCTTGCGCTTGTTATTCTTGGATCCAGATCGGTTGCCATGATCGTGCTTCAGCTCCTTCCCTTTGTTCCCGCGCAAATTGACTATGTTTGACTCTCCGGTAGCGTAATCGTGTGCTATCTTGAAGCAATCCGACGCCGTCTTGATAAGATTTCGGTTACGCCGACCGATCTTGTGCACCAATGCTTCACTTCGGAAGCCGACTTGGAACGCAACAATTATCTTCCGATCGGGAACATTGGGGATTAAGGCCTTCTTGCTGCAAAAACACCGATGAAGTCCGTAAGCGTCTCATCGGGTTTTTGCTTCAACTGTTGCGGTCGAAGTAGTTCCCTGGCTTTTCGCAAGTCGCCTGAAAATTCTCAATGAACTTTTTAGTAAGATCGCCTCAAGAAGAAATAGATTCTTTTGGTAGAGATTGTAACCACAAGCGTCCAGCTTGCTCCATGCACATGGGAAGATAGTTCACCAAAGTAAAAGTGTCTCCTCTTGCTGACCGGATGGCGATCGTGTACATGCGAAGCCATTCAGTCGGGGAGCTTTGCCATCATATTTGTTAATAGCCCTAGGCTTAAATCCCCGGGGTACTTGCAAATGCGCGAGATCCCGCATGTATGCTAGGATTAGGGAGTATTCGTCATCTTCCGGACCCGTTCATACCGATGATGGCGAGCGACGTCTATAGTGTCGGTAATTGCGATCCTTGTGATTATCGAGTTGTGATGATAACGATCATCTCGATTTCTAGCTCCGGAGCCATCATTGTTACCCTACGCCGGAGGAGGCGGAGGTGGAGGCGTAGGCGGAGGCGAAGGTAGAGGCGGAGGCGGATCTTGACGGTTAATGTTGCCTTGTCGAGGCTCTTCGTCTCTGTGCCTTCGGTCCGTTCCCTGCAGGTCTCCGTGATCACGGTAGTCGTCTCTTCTTGGTCGGTCATCACGAAGCGTGGACCGATCGCCCTACCCTCGATTGTCATTACGCCGACGATTGTCTGCCGGGGCGGCGCTGAAACGACTCGCCCATGCCTAGCCGAAACAGATATAGGTGCAGGAGGTGGCATGGGATCCCGGGACGATCATCGACATGACCGGTCCGCCGTCACTCATCTTCTTCCCATCTCCGCCGGTCTTTCACTCTTTCAACATGACGTTCAATGAGCAGATTACGAGCATCACGATGGCCATTAAGCGGTATGCGTAAATCCATATCGGCGCACGTTCATATTCATCTGCGATTGGCATGTGTCGTTGTCCGATTCTTCCGCTCGAAGAAGCTCCTTCGAGACCGGGTCCTCGCATACCGGTCCGAGCGCGAATGAGATCGGCTGGAGGATTCCGCTCTGTCTTGCATGAGCTGATTGGTTTGCAGAGCTGCTGCGTCTACCAAACTTAGGGCGCGTTGCAGCCCCGGCGTCGAGTTAAACACTTCTTCCGGGATAGTCTCCGAATTTGCTTCACTCCTACGATGTTGTGGATCGGCGATGTGAAGACTTGAGCACCATTCAATTCGACCTCCATTGAACCCATATTCAAAGCCCTACTGGAAGGGCGATGATTTCTTCCACTACGACATCCACGTCGGTTATTATAACCTCGGTGAATTGTCTACCATATCCCCGGCTTGCTCTGGTAGAGGTCCAATAGCGAGGCGGAGCCGTAGCGGGAATACCACCTCCAACTTGGCTAGTGCCAATAATGTTTGTGTGAGCATTGCTTGCTACCAAAGTTCGTGGAGGTGGATCTTCCCGTAACAACCCTAAAGAATGAACATGCATTTCATGTCATTTATCATCATGTCATCATGAGCATCCGTGAAATTAATTACTTTTGTGATAAGAAGATGCACATAAAATATCAAATTAACTAAAGAATAAAGGAAGTGTTAAAAAGAAATAAAATGAGAAGAAAATTCAAGTTTAACATTTTCTATAGCTTAATTATATCAAATAAAGATTTTTGAAAAGGTCCTGAAAAGATTTTGACTTATGAAAATATTTACAAGAAATAAACAAAGTCTCTTTTATTAATTTAGCTATGAATTTTTAATCCGAAAATGATTTGGAGTTTTACCCTAGACTTAATAGGAAATATGCCTAAAATCTTCTCAATTACACCCCTGAATTTTCGTAGAATTTTTGGAGCAACAGAAACCTGCTTTTTAATTACGTGGAAGTCCGGGGGTTTGCAAAAATTCGAACCGGCCCGGCGGCCAGCCTCTTCTCCTTTCTTTCTCTCTCCCGCGCTCTCGGCGCCGCCGCGGCCGAACCGCCTCCGGCCGGGGCTGCCACGCCTTCCGCCACGCAGCTGCTTGCGCAGCTGCTCGGCTGCTTGCCGCACCGCCTCCCGGGCGAGGATAAGGCCCCTTCCGGTCCTCGTTTCTCTTTTCCTCTCCCCCATTCTCTCCACACTCGCCGCCACCCTCGCCGCCTCCGGAGCAACGCCGCCGAGCTGCTCCAGCCACTCCCCGTCCGAGACAACACCGCCGTGAGCTCCGCAACATCCCGCTGCAGCTCCCCGGTCGGCAATTGACAACAACTCCAACAACTCTTCTCAATCCGGTCATCTTCTTCCTCGGGACACCACCGTGATCCTCCGCCGCGGCTCAAGAATTCCTATTGCCTCGGTGAGCCGCATACCCCCTTTTCTCTTCCGGATGATGCGTAACTCACTCCGTTATCTCCGGAGCAAGAGCTCATCCGGTTTCCTTCACGAGTTCGTCGGGATTTCGCTGTTTTCACCGGAGCTCCTCGTCGCCGCCGCACCCTCCACGGTGAGCACCCCTCTCGAGACTTGCTTATGTCCTTTCGATTCCACAACGAGCTTGCGCATGCTCCGTAGTACGTGCCGGCGAGTTTTCCCCATTTTTTGTGCTCGTGTTGAGCTCGCGCCGCCGCCGGAGGGTTCGCCATGGCCGGACCACGCCGCCGGTGTAGCTAGGTTCGAGCTCATGTGAGCGCGTCTCGTATGGGTGTGTTCGCCATGCGTCGTAGAGTATCCCGGTGGTCACGCGGCGAGCTTTGCTCCACGCCCGCCAACTCCGGCCGTCGCGCCGCCGCTGGTCGTGCCGCCACGGCGAGGCCACACCGCGGGCCACACGCCCGTGGGATCGCGTGTGGCTACGCGGGATCGGGTGTGGCCAACCCCGTGGCCTTCCGTGTGGCACGAGATTGAATTTAAATTTCCAAAATACGTAGAAAATTCATTAAAATTCGGAAAAATGTCAAACCAACTTTGTTAGACCCAGAAAAATGAGATCTATTCATTTGTGAAATAAAATATTTATTTTGAGTAAATTTATTTTATAATTAGTAATTAATCACTTTCTTTGATTAAAGAAAAGCTATTATTTTATGTAAATAAAATGTTTAATTATGAAAAATAATTTTATTTAATAAAGGAGATACTGCAGACGAAATTAATGATGAAATTTATTTTCCAAAATTAAACTCAAACTATATTATTTTATGTGATCACAATCTATTAACCTTTAATCACTTAAAGTAATTATTTATTTATTGCCTAATAAACCACAATAATTAATTAGTTATTAAACTTAAGTAATTAGTGAATTTAATTAAGTAATTAAGGAACCAAGATTGATTAATAATGATCTTGAGTAAACATTCATTAACCAGACATAATTAAATGTTAATTAATGCTTAATGAACATACTTATCCTTAATTTATTAATTAACTAAGGTGATTAAGTATTAATCATTAATGATTATTTATGGGACTTAATTAAGGAATCCTTGCATACTTTTATCATATGCATTCATGCATACATGATTGTGATTCGCGACGCATTGTCTGGTCGACTAGGTTCAAGTGATCGAGGTTCCACCCGAGGGCGAGTTAGGAGCCGGGATCTCGAAGTCGACCCAGCCGCCGAGGACGCTAACTTCGAACAGACTCAAGGCAAGCCCCGGTGCATCCTACCTATGTTTTTAAATATTTTACTTTATCACATAGTACAGCTTATGCTTGTGCATTAGGTGTTAGGAAATGGTTGACACCCTAGATGCATTATGCTAGGTTTCCGTTTGTTTATTCTATACTTGGTACAGGTAGCTCAATAGAGGCTAAGCTTAATGCGTAGTGGCAACGGTAGATGGTTAGGGCACTTAAAGCATGGAGGCTTTAAGAGTTTGAGTTTTGTGTTGACATTAAAGATGTTGAGAGTGTTAATGAAGTTGAGACCGGACGGGCCCGTAGGAGAAAGGGTAAGACGGAGATGAGGTCTTGCAAGGTGGTAGCCACGTCCGTGTCGGTCAAGGACCGTACTATTGTCGGCTTAGTTGAACAAGATTGAACGTACCGTGCTACATGCTGGTATCATGGGCCCGAGCAAGCTGATGTACCCTATCGCCCCGAAATGTAGCGTAGCCAACTCTCTTTACTCGGTCGTTAGTGAGAGGATAGTCTTACGGGAGGGAGATGGGTCGACCACGAGGGAAGTCGTGGCGTCACCATACTTCCGGGGAGTTGGAAATGGCTAGTCTGCTGTCGAGTGCTAGCGGGAAAGGTTGTCGTATACGATCGGTGTGAGGCGTATACGTCGTGTAGTCGGGTTTTGCCAGCTGGTATAAATCGATTCGAATCGCTGTCCCTCGCAGTAATGAGTACCGCTTGTTTAGCTCGTCACATCGTAGTAAATTTTATGGAAGATGAAGATGAGAGATGGAAGGGTTAAGATCTATTTTATCTTGATTGAGAACTTGATTGCAATAGTGATAGGTTACAAACACCAAGGCTAATGAACTTAACATGAGCTTACATGAATTACATATTCGAAGCTCTATCTTTAAGCTTTCCTTATTGATTTAGAGTCCTAACAGACTAGAAATTGCTCCTTTATTTGTTAATCAAGTCATCGTACGTCGGTCTTTACATCCGCCTTATTTCCATATTGGTATATGGAATCTTCTGTTATTCCATACTGGTCGGTACCACTCTGTAGGCCCTCTCCGCCGTCTTATCTTCATTGATTTGTCACCATATCTCTAATTATCCATTCCTTTAACATCCGTATACCCATAAGGTAAGTATACGACAATCCTAGCACAATTTTCACGAGATCAATATGCTACCATGGCACTAGCAATTAGCATTGTGTTCCCGGATACAAGGCATCGTCTCTGTTTGTGACATATTTTTCAAAATGCAGCTAAACATCTTGGTTATGTAATTTTTGAACATCAAGAGTTTGTTCCTGAATTTAAGAAATGTGTGTACGAGGACAGGTCAATGACTTACTTTGACAAGTTATGGAATGACTTGTTGGTTCGTTTTAAACTTCGGGATAACAAATGTATGAAGAACCTATATGAGCTGCGAGACCATTGGGCTGCTGTGACGCGTGACTCTTTCATCGCTTATATGACCTCAACTCAAACGAGCGAAGGCATGAATAATGTCTTCAAGACAAGTTTTCGTAGAAAACTCTGTCTTTCCGAACTCTTAGAAGAATGTGATAAGTGTAGCTAGTCTTCGTGAAAATGAATTGGATGTAGATTTTAAGTTATGACAATCTGACCTAATTATTTATGTCCCAAATTTACCTATGTTGAAGACTACAGCTGAGCCGTACACAAGGAGAATTTTTTGGAATTTCTGGGAGAATTTAAAGAGCAATTTTCTTTCTCATGCAAATTGTTCCAAAGCTGAAGGGGAAATCATGGTTTACAAGATGGTGCCTATGGAGTTTCATGATGGAGCCATAGTTGCCTTTAATCGATGATATGACCATTACATGTTCTTGCGGAAAGTTTGAATCCATTGGTATGTATGTACATTTTTTCAAATATGGTCACATAACTAAAATTGTTTTCTAATAATTTCTTTTTTAGGTATATTGTGCAGTCATGCCATCGAGTCTACAACATACATGAAGTTTTTGTGTTGCCGGCTCAGTACATACTATATAGATGGACAAAATACGCAAAAAGAGGATTCTTTTGTGAGAAATAAAATAAAAATAAAAATGAGACTTCTAAAGCACGTGCCGCACGTATCTCTCGAAAGGCAATATCCATTGCATCGAAGTGCTCAATTTCGGATGAACTTCTTGATGATTTGGAAAAGGCAATAGATAAGGTCGACTTGGAAGTAGATAATTCACTAAGCCAAAGACCTGCCAAATCTTGTGAAGTTCTTCAAAGTTCTAGTGATTATGTTGGAGACATATTAAAAGGAAAAGAATCAATAAGAGTTCCTCTAGTGAAAAAAGGTCCAAAGACTAAAAGAGCAAGATATCCACTTGAAAAGAACAAAGGAAAGACTAGAAAAGCTGCTAAAAAGGGTACTAACAGCCATTTTAAACATATGTCTCATCCTAAATTTCATTCTAGTATACTGGTAATATTATTGATTCTCTTTTATGTGCAACGCAGGAGGAGTCCTAGGTGATGATGCAGAAGAGAATAAAGAACCTGAACGTGATCCAAAAAAAATGATTGTAAGGCAGTTTACAATAATTTCTAGCAATGTTTTTAGGAGTTATATTTAGCTGCATATGTTCTCAATATTTTTCTTTTTATTTCCACAAACACCTTTGGATCAAAGCATTGGTGCTGATATGTCACACACAGTCTTAAGGCCAAGACCGAATGCATACCTATATGTGTGCCAGGATCAATTTATCACACATATAGAGACAATAGTGAAATAACAAGTATAACCAATGCCATAGTATAACTTTATTACATGAACTGGAATAAATGTCTCAAAGGACAAAACTAAACTCGGTGGAAGACTCCATATGCCACAGGCAATCAACCGGGAGAACGCACGGGGTTAGGGCTCGGGAGCAGCGATTTCTAGCGAGGGAACGCGCGGGGTACGGCTAGCTATTTAAGGCTAGGCGGACGCGACTGCCTTGGCACGCACGCCGAGGATGCCTAGATCATGGTCGGAGGCAGTTTGGGTTGCGACGGGTCCGCGTGGGCCTGGGGTTGGTTTGCTTGCGGGCTGGCGGGCCGCAGGCCAGCTGTGGCTATAGAGCAGGCCGAGAAGGGGAGAGAAAAGGGGAGGGAGAGGGAATTTGGGCCAGGCAGATTCAGCCCAAGGCTTGGGATTTGATTTTTCTTCTTTTCTATTTCTAGATTCTAGTTTCCTAGTAACCAAAAATAATTGCTCAAACGAAATCTACTTGGCTTTGTAAATATATTTTCACCCAATAAAAGCCCTAATGCAATTCTACCAGCATGAATGCAAAAGGCAATATTTTTATAAATAAGAAACTTATTCATTTTATTTTGAAAATAAACTACTAGCCTAGGATAAATGCTAGCACCCTAATAAAATAAAAGGAAATTTTATTTTATGGCAAAATTTGAAAATCAGGGTGTTACATGATATGATCACACAAAACGTTGCAAGCAATAATATGTTTGCAAATGTTCTAGGCATGGGTGCTCCTATGGTGCAAGGAGGATATACAAGCCTTTTACTCGGAATTGATCAAGATACACCAGCTGCTAGGCAACTTACATTTTTATGAATAGGAATAAGCACTCTTTGATATGTTTAATGGAATCTGGAACTGTACTATTCCATTTGTTTGTTTTGATGAAGTTTTTGTGGTCTGGTTAGAGCTTACATGTTTAAGCACAATTTCGGTTTTTGCTGAAAATGGTATCTATTGATAAATTTGTATATTTTGTTGGCACAAGTTAACGCCGGTGAGGGAGGGGCCGCCATGGGAGCGGCGGCCGGCGGCAGGAGAAGGCCGTCGGGCATCGATGGGGACTTTTCGGTTCGAGAGAGAGAGAGGGGGGTGGCGGCCGAGAGTGGGAGGGGCGGGCCCGAGTATTATTCATGGGTATTCAGTTGAATACCCATTATTTTGGGCAAAAAAAAATTATATATATAGTGCTTTTGTGTATATGTATGAAAAAAGAAAAAGGAAAGAGCAATCTAAAGGAAAAGAAGCCCAACCTCGAGTCATCTAAGGGTGAAATTTTTACATTTTGGTCTTTTTGGCGAACTTTTGTCACATTTGAACCCCTAGGACAAATATTTTCAAAATTGGACCCAACGGACGGCGCCAAGAAACGCGGCGCCGTTGATGCATGGCACGGCGCCGTAGGCCCCGGCGCCTTGGATTGCCACGTCGGCAGCAGGGCGAGGCACGGGGAGTCCTACGTGGAAACCACGGCGCCAAGCCCTTTGGCGCCGAGGGAGGTCGGGACGGCGCCGGGCCCTTTGGCACCGAGCCTCGGGACCTTTAGCCGGCGCGCGGGCGCACCCCCTTCTTCCTCCTCCCCATTCTTTCCCGGGCAACCGCCATGACCGGAGTTCAAGTCCGCGCTGTCCCTCACTAAATCCCCCTCCTGTAGTTGCTTCCCTTGGAAATTCCTGTGAGAAAGTTGTTTCCCAAGGTAATCTCCGTCGCCTCCCTAGTTTTTTTTGTTGTTTCACCGTAAGATTTGTGCATATTTCGTGTGCCATGTTAGGGTTACGGTTGAAATGCAATGGCTTGATTTGGAGGTTTATTTGTTAGGGTTAGGATTTATTTGTGTGTAGTTAGTGTGTTCATGTAGGTGTTTGCTAGGGTTAGGGTTGAAAGGATGTGTTGATTTAGTTTCATGTTGTATTGTTGTAGGTTATGGTAGGGTTATGCATTGGTAGGCATAGAAATATATGGTTTGTTATTAATTGGTCTGTGGATGTAGATGGCGAGATGTATAAGGGTACATCACAGTGAGTACTTGTTATGAGGACCGATGATGATAGTGTTGAATTTGTTGGCATGTCGTCGGAAGTTTTTTTGTTCGGCAAAACACCTTCTCTGTGTGCACCGGCTTGTCGAGTTCGTGAGAGGTTAGGTTGGATGGACAAGGAGATTGAATTGGCATTTGAGAGGCGCATTGATGTTGGTTCTCGTAGTGGCCCTCATATGAAAATGATGGCGCCGATTGGTGACGAGGTTGAATGGAAAGCGTACATTGATGTCGTGATGAACTCGGAAGTGCGGGCTTTGGATTTGGTAGTGCACAAGATATGGGTGAATCCGACTTTGCGGTTCGATGATGTTGCAATGGGTGGCAATGGTGAAGAAGAAGTTGATGTTGCTTTAAGTAATGGGTCGGAAGATAGGTTTAGAGGAGAGGATAATAATTTTGATTCATCGGTTCCACAGAGTTGGTGGATGATGAATTGCACTGAAGTAGTTCGAGATGATCAATTGCACAGGCAGAGGTGCGTGGGTGTTGCTGATTCCGTGCCATTTATGAGTAATTGTATTGGCACGGATCAGATTGATGTCAATGTATTTGGTGACAATGAGACATACGAAGTCGAGAGGGCTCTTGATTCGGATGATGATCGTCCGGTTGGTGAACTAAGTACATGGAAGAAAGACCTTCTAAGACGGGTTATAACCGTGATGCACTTGTCCCCGATCTGTAGAGACTTGAGTCAAGCCCATCGAGTCATTGCAGATGGGGAGCATGAGGATCATAGCGTGCCAGCGGTTGAACGTTGTGAAATTATTCGAAGGGGCTTATTTTTGATACGATGGAGGCATTGAAGCTATGGTCCCCTACCTCCACCTCTTCCTCTTCCTCCACCATCCATTGGTGACAAGGAACCCTAAAAATATTACCTTTTGTAAATACAAAGTAATATGACGACTTCAAATATGTGCTATCTACTAACAAATACTTAATGTACTACCTCATAAAATGACAGCTTAAATTATGATACATGAGGAGCACAAATTTTGAAATGCATCATACAAACAATCGAAGAATGCGAATAGATACGACGCTCACGGTGCCTAAAAATCGAAGGACAAGAGGGAGCAAACCTTGGGGAAGCTATTCCTTGGGTCGGATTTGCCCTAAACCTTGCACACTTGATGGATTTGAGGAGGGGAGAGTCAAGCTGGAGAGAGAGTGAGAGGGACGAAGCTCTGTTCGGACCGTGGACGAAATGAATTCGGACAAGGGAGGTGCGCCCTCGCGCGGCCTATAGGTGGGGACGCACGGCGCCAAAGGGGCCGGCGCCGAGCTATGCTACCACGGCGCCAAAGGCCTTGGCGCTGCACCAGCCACGTCGGATGGTATGCGCCTGGCCGTTCGCCGACGTGGCATAAGACGGCACCGGGACGTCCGGCGCCGTCCCATGTACCCACGGCGCCAAGCCCCTTGACACCTATCTTTCGGTCTATATTTCAAATTAGTTTACCCGGGAGTCTATTTGTGAAAACAGTTCCGCGAAAGGACCACATTGTAAAAATTTCACTCATCTAAGGCGCGTATTGCACAGCCCATGAATTTTTTTTCCAATCCAGCACCCAGGCGCACGCTCCCCTGCTCCCGAATCCGCTGACCAGGTCCCGTTTCGTCTCGTGCTCGCGGCTCACGCGCCGCCGCCCGATCCGTTTCGTCCCCTGCTGCCTGCACCCTGCCTACGCGCTGCGCTGTGTCCGGCTGGCGGCTGCCCCTGCCCTGCCCCTGCGGCAGTGCGGCCAGCGAGTCACAGACCCCGCACCTCGGGCCAACGCCGGCGCCGAGCGCCAGGCAGGCAGGACTCGAACAGGAACGCCACTTCGCCGTGCTCACCAGTCGCCACTCGCTAGCCAGGACAGGAACAGGAACGCCAGTGCGAGTGCCCATGCGTTTAGATCCTCTGCAGTAATGCACTCTCACCGACATGTAGGTCCGGGCCTACATGTCGGTGACTGTTAATGCATGGTGTATTACTGCAGAGGATCCTCATCCAGTGTCCAGGACGCCAAATTGACGGTAAGAAAAGGAAATTGTGATTTAAATGATGTTAATTTTAGGTGTCAATCATGAAGAGGTCAATTGTGATTTAAATGATGTTAATTTTAGGTGTCAATCATGAAGAGGAAGAATTCCAACACCACTTATTTGAGAGATTTCATGGCAAGAGCTGCCGCAAAGAAAAACACACTGAATCTGGTCCAATCGGAGAGCGCAAGTGTTACACAACCATCAATCTATAATTGTAAGTTATGTTTCTATTTTCCTATTTATTTCACATATTGAAACGTGGATATGGTGATCATTTAGTATATCTTTGTGCTACTACTTAGTCATGCATTAAGAAAACATAGTTTACGTCTGTTAAAAAAATTTATGGATGTTCCAAATTTTGAATACCCATGGCTCAAATCCTAGGCCCGCCAAGAGTTGGTGGGATCTTTTTATATTTGTGGCCTAGGGTTTTGGGGTGGGCTGGGCTGTTTTTAACATGTACTCAACTCACCGTGTGAGTTGTGACACAAGTTTTAACCGAGTGATTTGATTGGGAAATACGAGAGAATTTTTTTGTATAAATTCATCCACTACATGGGGCTTCACAACACATCCATACATTCCGTCCTTAAAAAAAACACATCCATACATTCTAAAGCTCCACGAGTAAAGATTTGGGATAATCTTAATCTCAATTTCAACCACACATCTCAATCCCAATCACAGTAACCCAGCGCCCTACCTCTCAAACTAAATCTCAATCTCAATCTAGCAATGGTTCCAACAAGGACCGGCCTCTCGAAAGATGCAGAGTAGGGGAGGGGAAATCCAGCGGCGAGATACCTTCGATTCTCACCGCCGTCTGCTGGAGCGCCGCCGCCGCCAACACCCGTTGTCGCATGCTCGCAGCTGCCGATCTATCGATGGTCCTATCTTCTTTCACCCGCAAGGCGTGATGGGGAGCGGAGGCAGCTGATGTATTTACGGGTCACGGGAGGAGCCGATCCTAGAATGGTTGTCGGTTATATGGTACCGGTTGGAGGCATGTTTTATCTCCAATACTACCCAATTAGGGTTTGGGTCACGCGATGTGGTCTCGATTGGAGATAGCCTTAATAGAAAAAAGGGAAACACTATAGGTCTAACCGGTTTGATATACAACTAAGACATAAATGATATTTTTAGGCCCATGTGTTGCCATAATTTTGTATTGGTTGAACGTTGATTGGACAAATTACGTTGGACCTATAGCACTACTCTAGAAAAAACTTCTTGACTACTAGCTGACATGCCCACAACGGTCGGCTCATGCTTCGGAAAGCCCACATTGCTTCATTATCTATTCACGCGACCCATTGTTATCTTCTTCTTCCCCACGCTCGAGTCACAACCGGAGAAGTGCCGTCGAAGGCGAGCGAGTGCAGGTGACGCGCCATCACCGGCCGCCGATGGTGGAGTCGGGTGGTGGTGAGGACCCCGATTTAGAGTGGTTCGGGTTTTGGAAGACTTTCTCCTCCCCTCGGCCGTGGAAGGAGGGGAGCGGTGCGTCGATGAGGTCGCCGTCGGCCACGATGGTGAAGGTGGGCGATGGGCGCGTGCCCGGGCCGGGGAGTCTCATCGGAAAGGTTAGTGGTGGCGGGGCCGGCATGGCAGCAACGACAACGACATGTGCGGAGGCACGGTGAGGCGGCAAAGTGCCACCGACCGTAGGAGATGGCCACGGCCGAGGAATAGGTACGGTGTGACGGGCGGTGACGGCCGAGAACGCGATGGAGCAGCTCGGGCGATGGTCCTATCCGGCGAGGTAGCGATCGGCACCCACGACGACGCCCGGTTAGGGCATGTACAAAGGAGAGCCCACCGTGGTCTCTTGGATACATGTATCCAAGCAAAGAGACATGAAACAACTCTAGTAATATAAATGAGAGACTCTACATGATGTCTTTTAATAAATGCATATTATTAATGATTGCATCACATAAGTCGTCTCTTCACATGTACAACGGTGTTCAAAGTTGTCTCTTACATTGGAACACGTGGTAGAGACCGTTTCTTCGTCAAGAGACCACCCGACCGTCTCTTTAAGGATTGGAGGAGTTATTTGCAAAATACATTACCACATTAGCTCAAGAACCCACTCATTTATTAGCGTTGTACATGCCCTTACGTCGAATCGTGACTGGTAGCTAGGTCTACCTGTAGCCTGATAGTCGCTTCCTTAATTAATAACTTGTCGATTATCAGTTACATGCATTACTCGTGCCTTGGATGTTGATAGCGCGTGACTGTTAAACAAAGGCCCATCAAGCGGCTTGTGATGCGACAGAGATCCCCTCGTGTTTTGTACGTTTTCCCACAAGCTTCGCATGTTGAGGACTTTGTTTAGATTCGTTCTCAGTGCCGATACTGTCACTTTTGTGATTCATGTACCAAATTACGGTGTTATTAATCTCTTATTCTGTAAATGTTCAACGTGGTTGTTTTCATTTCGGATGGATGGCGCCTTAGTTGGAGGATAAGCTAAAAAAGTCGCAGGACGCCGAGGGTGCCAGCTCGGTTGGTGTGTTTGGGCCATGCTTTCCACGTATACTCCGATTCATTGCGGCGCTGCTGCACTGCACGGCTCGCCATCGCCGCAGAGTCCCACACTACTCTTCCTCTTCCCGTCAGCTGTCAGCACTCAGCATACAATACAACCACTGCCCTGCCAACCAATCCAAAATCCAGCTCGCAGTAGTACTAGTACTAGATCACAGTCACAGCAGCCATCAAGCGGGAGACGCGACGAGACAAGCGCCTCCCCAATGGCCTGCGCCCGCGTCGCCTCCCGCTCCCGCCGCCTGCTGCGCCCCGCCGTCGGGGCCCCGCCACTGCGCGCGTCGCCGCCGGCTTCGCTTCCGCCTCCGCCGGTGGGGGCCTGCTCCTCCTCGCCGGCCTCGCCGCTGCTCCGGCGGCTCCTCCATCTCCGGTCCCCTGCCGCCGCGTCCTCGGCGTCGCAAGCGCGGCTCCTTCTCGGCGACGTAAGTCCGCCGGCACGTCCCCCTCCCTGCCTTCTCGTCCGCCTCGCTGCGCGCGCGCAAGCGTTCTGAATGTGACTGGTGCAGGGGTACGGGAGGAGGTGGTTCGGGAGCGAGGCCTCCGCCGTCCCGGAGCCAGCGGCAACGGGGGAGTCGGCTGAGCTGGTGGAGGTGCCCTTGGCGCAGACCGGGGAAGGCATCGCCGAGTGCGAGCTCCTGCGCTGGTTTGTCTCGGAGGTGAGTGCGTTGCTACTCTGCTTCTGCTCGGAACTGTGTTTTGGGAAATTCAGTCAACGATGACGCACTGAAGAACTGCGCAGCTGTGGTAGCTGTACCAGTTAGTTTGACCGTGCCGCGTTATTATAACCTGTTCCTCTGTTCTAGTAAATTATGGTGTCAGTTATAAGAAATTTTATTAATCTCTGCAGAGAAACTATCAGTAGTCAGGGAGGCCTTTTGGCTCCGCACATTTGAAATGATAGCATATTATATTAGAGTCCATGCGTGCAGTGATCGATCATACTATTAAGGGTCCCTTTGGTAGAGCTTCAGCTCATGAAAAAACAGTTTTAGCTCTGGATTATGGGTCAAAACAACTTATTCGGCTTATTTCAGCTTATGCAGCTTTCGTAGTCAAATCGTTTGGCAAAACAGCTTATCATGTCTGTTCAGAAACAAAGTTGTGAGTGTGAGCTGTGAAAAGCTGCTATTTCCAGCTTCACCATCCTAGTACAAAATGAAAACAGCTCATGACAGCTTCTACCCATAATCACTTATCCAAACCAGCTCTTTGGTACAACTTGAGCTATAATCCAAAGCTAAAGCTGTTGCATAAGCTGTACCAAAGAGACCCTAAATAACATGCGACCCTTTTCAAGTTAATGAGTGTGGTCAGGTCCTGTAGTAGTAAAAATGTTTGGAGTTCCTCAGTATCGTTTTGGGTGTAGATGTTTTTTTTCCGAAAACATTATGCACTGAGCCTGCTCCATCTGCGGTGTGGATTAAATTTCATGATGACATGTTCGTGTAATGCATTTTTAGCAAAGTAAGCATGATCCAGAGATAAGCTTCCAGTTCTTGAAACAGGTTACTGATATGTCCTACTGAATTTTAGCTTATGTCGCTCAAAATCTTGGTTGGTATGGATACTACTAGACTATAGATATTTCTGAAAACAATCTGATTACTACTTGTGGAATGATACTTCAGATCTGAATCAGCTTTCCCTCTTTTGTGTCATAAGTTTTTTATTTTTAATCCCTTTTTTTGCATTAAAGTTCTTAGATCTGTGTGTAAATAAGTTGAGTTTTGGAACTTGTTTGTTTTACAGGGTGACCAAGTAGATGAATTCCAGCCTCTCTGTGAAGTACAGAGTGACAAAGCAACTATTGAAATAACAAGTCGTTTCAAGGGAAAAGTACATCAGGTTCTCTTTGCCCCTGGGGACATAGTGAAGGTACCCACTTTGTGAATCCTACTTTCTCCTAATTAGAAACCAACTTACTGGCATAGTGGCGTGCCCAAGCTCAAGTGGGCTCTGTTGTAAATCTTGCAAATTCGACAGAATGTAAGCTCCCTTAAATTGATAGCACCTTTTCCCGAGAAGAATGTAACCGCAGTCATTTTATATTTGCATTTCCACTAACTTGTTACCTAATTTACTTATGTGTACTTCATAGGTTGGTGAAACATTATTGAATATGATTGTGGGTGACAGCCAAGTTGTATTGCACGAGAATATAGTTCCGCAGCCTGATAAGCCACTTGGAGTCGATTCTACTCATCCTTCAAGAGAAGCCAGTTGTCATACTGGAATTCTCTCAACACCTGCCGTTAGGCATCTAGCCAAGCAGTATGGGCTCAACATAAATGAGATTCAAGGAACCGGGAAAGATGGTCGGGTTCTCAAAGAAGATGTGTTGAATTATGCTGTCAGCAGGGGTCTCTACAAAGAATCAGCATCTGCTTTGGAAGAGAACATTGAGCAAGTTGAGTTGCGGGAGGAAGGGAAATCTTTACTCAATGTACATTGTTACGAGGATAAGAAAATTACTCTCAGGTACTGTAAAAGTTGTCATGGTGTCGTATTTGTTGGAGAGAATTCCTTCTTCTGTTTGTGGCATCATACAAGGTTGTACAGCCTATAAATTAAACCTGACTTCTTTCTGCAGGGGATACCAGAGATCCATGGTCAAATCAATGAGTATGGCTTCAAAAGTTCCACATTTTCACTATCTTGAGGAAATAAATTGTGATACCCTTATAAAACTCAAGGCCTCATTTCAAAAAGAGAATAAAGATCAGAATATCAAGCACACCTTCCTCCCATTCCTCATAAAGTCTCTTTCTATGGCACTGAGTAAATATCCTTTGTTGAACAGCTCTTTCATTGAAGAGAGTAATGAAGTTATACTTAAAGGTATTCAATCATTCAAGTTTATTGTTTCCTTTCAGTTCAGTAGGTAAATGAGCCGCAGAAGTTCATTATCCACAATCAGATGATTGTTCTATGCTTATGTTCCCAAATTGCTCCTTTCCAAAATAAATAATCAGATGATTAATACAAACTTCTGTTCTCTAAACCTTTGCATTTCCTATCATTAAACACACCTCTGAAACCTTTTTTTTAACTCACCACAAGAATAATTTATAAAGCACCTTTTTTGTCAATTCGTTTAATGAGTTGGCATATCTTATAACCCACTGATCATCATCATTATAAGAAGTTGAATTGTATGCAGATTCATATTGCTTTAATTTTAATACATTGTGTACTCCTAGTATTGGCACTAGTTCCTTCTACGGTATTATGACCTTTAACGCTTATGGCGAAGAATGATCAATCGTGTAACTAAAATTTAACAATAATAATTTTGTATTTTTATTTGGTGCGTGACACATTGTTCATGATGTACCTGAATGGCATCTCGTTGTGCTTAAGGTTGTGACAACTAGTTGATTCTTTTGTAGGATCACACAACATTGGGGTAGCTATGGCAACAGCACATGGATTAGTGGTACCAAACATCAAGGCAGTGCAATCACTTTCAATATTGGAGGTTAGTACCAACTGCCTTTTCCCTGCTTTAATTCATGAATTTTTTGCCACTTACATTTTGGAAGTCACTACCAAATTTTATCAAGACGACAAAATATACCCACAATTAAATAATCTCTCGAAAAAGTGTATTATTAGCACCAACTGATTTTACTCTACTTGAATTCATCAAAGTTTGTGTAATTAAGATGGCATTTCCATGTTTCATCAAGACGACAAAATATACTAGGTTTGAGTAGTCTCTGAAATGAAGTTCGCCTTCTTTGGTAATAACCTTGAGTTATAAGTTCTGAAGAATTCTATTGTCCACAGAATTTTGAACATTCAGCTGCTAGTCCTCTATAAAATGCAATTGAGTTATACAACCTTAGATATATGACACTTTTGTTATTTGATCCACAAAATATTGTGCAGTTTTGCTGTGATCACAAAATGTAAGAATGGGGCCATATTTGCTTTGCGCTTTTCTTCCAAACTCTTACAATCTTGAACTGTAATTGTGACAGGTCACAAAGGAATTGGCCAGATTGCATGAGATGGCATCACACAACCGGCTAAGCAGTGCAGATATTGCAGGTGGCACCATAACTCTGAGCAACATCGGGGCGATTGGTGGCAAGTTTGGGTCTCCACTTCTGAACCTTCCTGAAGTTGCCATCATCGCCCTTGGACGCATTCAGAAACTTCCTCGCTTTGATGATGACGGAAACGTTTACCCTTCCTCCGTAATCAATGTATGAATTTTAAAGCACAAGTTTCAAACATATTTGCTTGAACTTAGGATGACCCCCCATATTATGTCATGCAGATTACCATTGGTGCCGATCACCGAATTGTTGATGGGGCCACAGTTGCAAGATTCTGCAACGAGTGGAAGAACCTTGTGGAGAAGCCAGAGCTACTCTTGCTGCACATGAGATGATCCAGTTAGATATAACTATGATCGAACCACGGGCTTCCCCAGCAGTCTAAACTTCACACCAAATTATGCATGTGGAATCCTTTTGCATTAAAGGAAGTCAATGTGGGTACATCAATATGGGTATACAAATGAGTAATCAAGTGTAGCTATTCACCCACGAATGGTGGATTGCATCTGTAAATATGACTCTGACATTTGAAATAAAGCATGAGAACATGTTAAAAAGTTGAGTGAATTGCACAAAAAATAGGTTTTATGACCAAACTCGCTTTTTACACCAGGTTCTAGCTACCTTGTCACAAAATACTAGGTTTAATCTCAAATTTCTCATGTTACACTACCTTTTACTGCTCTTAACTTCGGCCCACCTCTCAATGTAACATGCTACTTCTTTTGTATGATCAACTCCTCTTCTATAATATTTTCTCTTATTTTTACTCTTTACAACAATCTCTTTTCAACCTCGGTAATAGATTGTTTCTAATGCACTTTCGATGCAAATAAAAGGTGAAGAAGAAAACATGCACTTTATTTATTTGTAGAGTGCCGATTGTCGTCCTTGGCTGGAGCAAGTTGGATTTCTTTCTTGACTGTCCACCAGGACAAGATATGAGGAATGTTTAGCATTCCGGTCGAATCAGAGTAAGGGAATCTAGCATGACACAATGTGTGGTGTACTGTGCGTTGTAACTGGGTTGTATCCCATCTATTTTCTTTTAATATAATGAAACGCAACTCATCCGTTTTTTAGAAATAAATTTATAGAATATGATCAAGAAAAGAAAGATTCTTGTCATCTATAAAATCTAATTATTCCATTTTCAGTTAGAAAATGTTCCAATTTTATTTTTAAAAAAAATATTCCACAAGTACAATTTTGGTGGACACCCAAACTTTGATGCGCAAGTTGCAATGATAAATGCTTGTTACATTGATAGGCGGGCCTGAAGCTGGGATGAGTTAAAGGTATGTGTAAAGTGAGAAATTTTGAGCTTAAATACTCCCTCCATACTACTATTAAAATTCGTTTTAGCCCTCTAGCCTGATGTTCACATTAGAATTCGTTTTAGGATTTTTACCCATTTTATGACCCTTCTACCCCTGCAGTTAAGTTCGATCAGCCTATCACACGCTGCTGGTTTCCCGAGGCCTTAACTCGCTGCCTCCTCCTCTTAACTCCACGAGCCATCACAATTCAACGCAGCCCCTCGCACGCACGGAACGGAAAAACTGCCGCGAACGGAAAAGAGTTACGCGAACGAAAATTGTGAACCGCGCAGGTACCACGACTCGATCACGCGACGTCAACACTCTGCGAAACACGACCTCCCGCGGCGCACCACGCGCGATTAACCGGCGCCATGCAAAATAACGCTCGCGCCAACGCTGGCGCGAAACACGACCTCCCGCACGCCCATCAAAACAACAGGGCCATGCTTAACGCAAAAATAATGCTACTGCTTCTACCAGGATTCGAACCTGCATGCTTGACAATAGGGAGCAGTGCTGCTGGACAGTAAGGACGCACTGTATTGATGGTAGGAAGGGGGCACCGCCGTATTTAATATGGGTAAACATGGAAAAAATTCTCTACTATTGCTCCTTGGTATGCTAAATCATGTCCAAAACGAATTTTAATAGTAGTATGGAGGGAGTACAGTGTTTTGCCGCGCGCGGCCGGCGTCGGTGCCGATGCTTGGTTAAGTTAAGCTGCCTTTGCAGCTTCATATCTTGCGCCTTTCAATATGGGTACTAGTCAACACATTGGTTGCGTAGCTCCCTGAGGTTGGGGGTGTGCGTCCTAAGCTAGCTGCTTCTAGTAATGGATAAACTTGCGTGATGTGCACGAAAACCGCACGTGCCGCGACGCATTCTAAATGTGTCGGTGTCATAGGTGTTGTGACATTGTAACTTCATTAGGCTAGTCTCAACGAGAATGTTATGAGCATTAAATTTGCTTGACATGGCATGAGAGAGAAGAGGAGGAGTGTCATGGGATAAGAGATAAGTGTCATCACTATGACTCTCCACTGACTACGGTTCTTAAAAAATTCTTTTGATAACTGTGTGATCACACACTTCACTGAGACTAGCCTTAGTGGAAGGGATCGAGAGGGAAAATTATTGATTTAACCAAGGTGCGCTGACCCTGGGGTATGTATGCATGTGCACTGCATGGGTCTCCAATAGTACAGTACTATTGGAGAGATCGAGCAGAGGATATATCTTCTCACAGCCAGAGCCTAGGACATCGAAATTTTGTTGGAGAATCCCTCAGGTGACAAATGGTTTCTGCGGGACTACAGTGTGACTCTGGTGTACTACTTGTCGCACTACCGGTTGACATTGCAAACGAGAAGATCGGGCGCATCCTCAAGATGGACGCTGTGGACGAAGGGCACAACAAGTGGCGCGGCGCAGACGTACTCGTCTTCGGCTCTTGGCGTTTTTTGACACAACGTACCTGTACTACTTACTTAAAGAATACAAAGAGGTACACGTACGAATACAGCGGCGCATAACAAGGATACAGAGGTGTCAGCCAAACTACACAGAGGACCTTGAAAAAAAGAAAAATTACAAAGAAGTCCCTGGATCCTATGCAATCAGGAGACCCCAGAAATCTCCGTCGTCGGCGGCCGCCAACGAAGAAGACATCGGGATCCCCCTTGAGCTAGAAGAAGCCCATCGCACGGTGGCTTTCAATGGAGTCAAAGTAGACACCCGTCCCGAAGGACGGGATGGAGCCGTCGGCGGTCACCCATCGACCCGGGCAACACCCTAACCTCTCCAGCTCTTAGACCTGCACTCGCCATCGACGACCACCGCCATCAAGAGGAAGTCGAGCTTGGACCAACGGCTCTTGGCGTTGCTGGGGAAGCAAGACGTACGTGAGAGTTCCTCCTCCTCCCTCTCGGCCTTTTGCTTGTTTTTGTTGGTGAGCATGTCTGAAATTACATTTTTTTCTTCTTCTCAGCAGCTAGGACTACGTCTGGGATGGCAACACGACTGTCCCCGACATGGACTGGACCCAGGCCTTTTCCAAGGGCTGCAAACCTGGGCCACATGCAGTGGTAGAGCTTCTCACCCTCACTCAGCTATCTCTTAGGCTCTACTACCTTCCCTTCTTCCTCTTCTATTTTCTGAAATGGAGATGTAGGATAGTTCGTAAATCTTTAAAACAAGATGTACATTTTTTTTAGAATGACTTTTATGGCTATAGGGGCATGTGTCCACGTTAGTTTTTATTAATTATGTTTAAGTTTAAATATTAAATATCTAATTATACTATTAAACATGTCAGACTAATTATAGATATATTGTCAAATCATAAATTGAAGTACAAAAATATCAAATTCTGACAAATTCATCAAATTTTACATAATCTCATGAATCTGCCTGAATTTGATATTTTTGTACTTCAATTTATGATTTTATAACATATATATAACTAGTCCGACATATTTA
Organism: Chloris gayana; assembly: GCA_031894775.1. Lineage (NCBI taxonomy): Eukaryota > Viridiplantae > Streptophyta > Magnoliopsida > Poales > Poaceae > Chloris > Chloris gayana. The sequence continues at coordinate 105,517 of JAUNZO010003823.1, read as the reverse complement.
ATAGTATAATCAGATATTTAATATTTATATTTAACTATAATTAATAAAAAAAAGCTAGGGTGAACACATATTCCTACGTTTTCTGAAGTATTTCCTTTTTTTATACCCGTGGTTTAAGTTTCATTTCATCGGTAGGATAGATTGTCCATAAATCTTTAAATCAAAGATGTACATTTTTTTGTACCCATGGTTTAAGTTTCATTTCATTGGCCGTTTTTTTTAGAGGAATAGGTCATTTCTGGAGCGAGGAGAGGGAGAGGTTGTAGCTGGAGAAGGAGGGCTGGCACATCATCTCTCTTGGGCTCTGCTGCGTTCCCTTCTTCCTCTCCTTCTATTTGTTTTAGCCTTCTGCTTCTTCATTTAGATCCTTGACAGTGCAAAGGAGTGTCAAGCAGTTGAGCTTCTGACGTGCCTGTTAGAACATGGAAACTTCTGATCAGGATTCACATAACCAAAAATACGGTTCTTCCATCTAGAAAAAAAATCTATCGGTAAACCACACAAATGAGCAAAAAAAATTATTACAATATGTAGAGATTTGCTTTTATCGTGATGGTTTGCTAGAAACTAGACCAGACCATTTTGTCAACAAAATCACAAAAAAAAAATGTTTTCAGTTTTTTAAGCATGATTGTGACCAATGTCCACAAGATCTCGTAGGTTCGTGAACATCGTCTTCTAAAACATGATTCAAAATCCTAGAAACAACCTGTACGCAGCAGAGACATTGAAACAATCATAAAGTAGCAAAGTCCTTATTGAAAGGAGGGAAGGTCCAAATGCTATTTGGGTGCTTATCGATCTGAGATCAAAGCATTATTCATTTTCAGTAGATCGAGTTCCAGATTTTTGGGAAAAAAGTTAATTACATAAATCACCTCATATATCACTTAGTATTTTATTGTAAATTCTACCTCAATAGTATTTTATTATAGGGAAAATTGCAAATACCCACTTGCATGTTACAGGGGTTTTCGTACACCCACCTACAAGTTGCACTTAGTTTTTAGATACCCATAAAAATATTGACTCACCAATATGACTCTTAGCAACCATCCAATACCGCTTAAAATAGACCATTGTAACTAAGTAAATTACAAGATTGTTCAAATCATACATTTATATCACACTTCTTAAGCTTTTTCCCCTTACATTACTCATAATCATTCATAAGATCCTAGCTAGATTTTTGCATTGTTGGTGATAACTAGAAGAAATTTGGTCATGCCACATATGTCAGGATAATAATTACACTAAGGTGAAGCATCTAAATAAATGTTGAAAACTAAACAAGAGCCACTTTAGTTGGTCAAAGTTGCCAAAAGGGTATATGGGTGTGTTCGTTTTACGGGGTCTAAATTTTATAGCTGTCACATCAAAAAGAATCTTAATATTTAAGAGTACTAAATAAAGTTTAATTATAAAATAAATTACAGGCCCCTAGACTAATTTACTGAGACAAATCTAATGAGGTTAATTAAGTCATGATTAGAAGACGGTTATCTGTAGCATCACTTTAACAAAATCTAAATTAATTAAGCTCATTAGACTCATCTCGAAAATTAGCACCAATCTGTCAATAGGGTTTTGTCATTAAATTGATCGAAATATTCATAAATAGTAAGATTCTCTTTGATGTGATAGTGCTAAATTTTAGAGGCGAGGAAACGAACAGAGCCTAAGTGCAAATGTAGGTGTTTAACTAAAATAAAAGCATTCATAAGTGCGTATATGGACCCCCCCCCTAACATGCAAGTGGGCATTTGCAGTTTTTCCTTTATTGTAAAAACTACTGTAGTTGCTACATGTTTAATTGTTTCAATTGTTTTTGCTGGTACAAATTCGAAAAGCTCTAAGTTAAATGAGATCATTTTGTTAAAGTTTTCAAATGAGTGTATTTATGTCGTTTTGTAAAAAAAAATGTATCAAATCTTAACTTCTATGACACATAGTTCAAGCTCTCTACCTGGTATCTTTTGCTGCATCTTTCTAGTGAAGCATGAAGATTATAGTTAAAATTTTCTAAGTTTGATAAGAACTCCATTGGCTGCTTTTTAGTGAATAAAAATAAGTTAATCAGATGCAACTTGGCATGGTCTTACATTTTTTTTTCAAAACTTTGAACCATGTTATTTTCATCTGGGGTGTTTTAAGGATTTTTCTAAAATAAGTAGGTGGTGGGTATTTATAATAAAATGATTCATATAGGTGGTAATCTTTAGCTGCAAGTGATGTATGAAGTGATTTGTTCAATTATCTTTATAAGAAACATGAACAGTAAATTATATTCTCGAAGTGTCTTTCCTTATTGAAGGATGGTTTTTTCTTGGAAGGAAAAAAATACAAATTCTCCAGTGCAGTAGTCATCCAGTATATATATATATATAGTAGTAATGTACATTATTTTCCACGTCGCAAGAAAGGAAAAAACAAAACATCTCCAACGAGACAGGCAGGAGATGCCAACTTGGACAGGGCTTCGTTGGTGTGACCGGCGGGCATGGAGGTAGGTGGGTGGGCCCCGTCAGGTTTCAGTGTGCGCCGTCTCGGCCCAAAACAAGCGGCCGCCGCCCGAATGCGAAGCCCACGGTAAAGCGCTTGGCGTCCACTCCAAGCAGCATCTCGATCCTGAAAACGTGCTGGCACGCGACTGTTCCCGTGTACGACCGCCGCCGCTGACCGGTGAAACTGGTACTACGCGGCCGCAAAACAACGGGCGGCGAAACGGCGGCCCCGGGGCGCGGGAGCGGGCGAATCTTTTTCCGTTGAGGTTTGATCGTACGGTGCAGAAATGCTGGTAGCCCGCCTTCCCACCTACCTGGTCGGTGGGGATACACAGTTTCCTGCTGATCTTTTGCTCTGTTTCCCATGATCTATTGAGCCCATTTCGCTGCAGTGTTAGTGGGAAGAACAGTTTCAGTTTGCAACAAAGTCTCAATTGCGTAAGCACTGAAATCATAAGGTCAGAACCGGCGCCCGATTATCCGTGGAATCGGACGCGGCAACCGATCACCAAGAAACACTATGCACGTTGTGTTTAGCGGGAAATTGGCTGAAGCAGAGCATGGCCAATTTTGTTTAGCGGAGAATTGGCAGAATCAGAGCATGGCCAATTGTGTTTAGCGGGAAATTGGCAGAAGCAGAGCATGGCCAAGTTAATTCCAAAACTTCGTCGCCAAAAAAAAAGTTAATTGCAAAACAATTCTGTTTTTACAGGTGAAGCTTGTCGCGAGGTTACAAAAGAAACACCGGTTACACATTGAACAACACTGAACGAAGAATACAAGACATGAGCTCGACGCCGCCGGCTACCGCGACCACCAGCAGCGTTAGAGCGGAGCAGGAAAATCTTGAACGAAGATTGTTACTGAAACAAACGCAGTTTGTTACTGAAACAAACGCAGTGGCCGTTACTCAGTGAAGAGCGACAGCGACGGCTGGTAGTAGTCCTCGAAGCTCCAGAGGCCGGAAACCGGCGCCGGCGCCGGCGGGTCCTCGACGGCGGCGGCAACAGCAGCGGCCGCAGGGACGGCCGCGTTCCCGCCCTCCATGTAGGGGATGCCGAGGAAGTTCATGTAATTCTCGTACGCCATGAGCTCCTCCGACAGCTCCTTGACCTCGTCGGACGGCTCCGGCGCCTCCACCTTGGGCGCGGCCGCGGGCGCCGGGGCAGCGGCGGCAGGCGGCGCCGCCGCCTTTACCGGCGCGGCCGCGTCGTTGGGGAAGTTGACCTTGGCCTTGGCGCCCCTGATGCGCCTGGCGGCGCGGTCGTAGGCGCGCGCGGCGGCCTCGGCGGTGGGGTAGGTGCCCAGCCACACGCGGACGCCCTTCACCGGGTCGCGGATCTCCGCCGCCCACTTGCCCCACGGCCGCTGCCGGATGCCGCGGTACTGGTTCTTGCGCTCGCGCCTGCCCTTGGGCCGCGAAGCTGCTCATCACAATCACAGTACAGTACACGAAGATGTCAGATGCCTGGCACGAAGCATCGATCACAGTGAAACAGAGCAGATGCGCGCGTACCTCTCTCGGGCTTGCGGGGATCATGGTGGTCGGATTCCTCGGCTTCGTCGGGCCAGAAGTCGGCGGCGGACACCCGGCGCCGCGCCGGGATGTAGTCGTAGATGATTGCGCCGCCGCACATGGATCAAGTAGCTAGGACTTCGGGAAGGGAAGTATATGATCTTGTGTTTTTTTTTTTTTTAAGGCAGATCTTGTGTTGGTGTGGTTGCTTTGGTGGAATGAAAAACAGAGGAGGGTGTGTGCTTTTTCTGCGGACGTTGGATTGGGTTCGGCGGTATACGGGTCTGACGGTGTATTTATACAGGTGGGAGTTGTGGGCGGCCCGACCGATGACCTGGGACTAGGCTGGAGTCGAGGGTAGGTGCTCCCGAGCTGGACCGCATTGAGTCGGCTCGGGTCCGAGAGACACCAGCAACTTCTCCAAAGGTCGCTACGCGTTTGCCTGTGCCATGTAGATGTAGTCCTGTCCATGCACTGCTTCCAAAAATTATATATTTCCTTTTTTCGATGAGCAAATGCATTACTAAAAATGTATACCTCTGTTCTTAAATTGTTGATGCTTTTGATTTTTTCATTAGTTTGACCGTTCGCCTTATTCAAAAAAATTAAGAATTATTAAATATTTTCTTACGATTCATTTTATCACTAATGGAAATTGATACATGACTTGTAGTTTTATATATTTAAAAAAATATTTTGAATAAGACGAATGGTTAAACGTAACAAAAAAGTCAATGATGTCAACAATTTAAAAACGGAGTGAGTAAGTTATTTACTGACGTTACATAAAAAATATCCTTCACACAAAGTACACAAGTTATTACTGATTGCTACTACCATATTTAACCCCATATCTAGTGTCATGTTTTTAGGCCACGTTTGCTTAGGCCTCTGTTTCAGCAAGAAATAGTGTTTTAGCTTAGGTATGGATTAGTTTTTTTTAGATCAGGTATGGATTAGTTGGTATGGTTTATCTGTCAATAATAACTGATACTATTTTATAAACTTTCTACAGTTCCCAAATAAAGGAACAAAAATCCTACCAATCGAGACTTTAAAAGCATGACTTGAGACCTCAACCCGGTGTGAAGAGCATAATCGAGCTGCAATTAGTGACTCAAAAATTCTAATATGTGCAACTTAGTCTTTGCCCACTTCACTCAACGAGTATAAGGACATTTTCAACTGTATATTGTAGTATGTCTTTAGAAGTTTCTCAAAAAGTCGGAAAGCACTTCTTATGTGTACGTTCTATGCCGATAGCATTACAATATTCTTTGAATTCGTAGCTGTAACACAATGATGACCACATGAGGCGATGACGTTATTAGTGTCCCTGTCAGACATTTAAATCACGTTTTTTAACTGTTTGGATTTGCTCTACATATACGTACCTAAGCTATATAGAATCATTTGGTAGATGGTGGTTTTTCTTTCTGTTAAAAAGAAGAAAACAGAGTTGAAGTGGTGTGCCAAATGCATCCACAATCCATTCTTTTCTCCATCTATGTTATTTACAATTACTTCTTTGGATGACTGCTGTCTGTGCTAATATGGATGTTGACGTGTAGTGCAAGACATGAACGAGCATGTATAGCAAAGTAAGGAATGATGAAAGAAGTACAAGTGCAAACGGCGGGCGGCCAACAGGTTTCAACAGTTGTGAAGACATGTGCCTTGACCGTTGAACATCAAAGCGTCAAAGCGTACTGACGTTTACAATTGACCTGCCTCGGCATGGGCTCTAACAAGGCTAACCGGCCCACTACAGGAGCATGCGGCGTCCCACGAAAGGAGAAGGCAAGACGCACACAGGGATTTTCCTATACAAATCAGGTGTCTTTGGAGGGAGAAGTTCACGTTCAGTGGGAGTCGTTTGTGGCTCCGTGTTAGCGGCGATTCTTGGCCACCAACGCAAAAGCAGAGACATGGGTCACGGCAGCAGATGATAACAACTCTGGATCCGGTTGTAACAAACATGCCCAATATGCAGCTCCCGATCGATGTTGAGACACAAAGGGCGTCAGGGGCTACAGGATTTGACAAACCCCACACATAAAGCCATTGACTGGCAGCAACTACTCCAGCAGTCCAGCTATGCAGCCCACGGCAGAACCGCCTCGTCTCCCCTCGCTATCATAATGTTGAACCTCGACTACCCCTCCGGCTCCTCCTGGTCCACAAAAACCTAGCGCCTAAGGTTCCTCCGCCGCCACCGCCCCCCCTCTCGGAGACCTCACCGGCGGTGAGAAGTAGAGGGAAGCCCCCCCCTCCTCCTTTTTCTTTAGCTCAATACTAGATTTTTTAGCTGTGTCTTGATGTCCTTTCGGCGAGGCGAAATGCCGCTCGCCCTCCCTCTACCTGCAAGCCGTCGTGCTCACCGGCGGTGGCGTGTTTCCCCTTATCGGCGCTTTGGAGCTACGGGAGAGGTGCAATAATCTAGCTGTAGATCCTCATCATCCTCGGCCTCCCTCTCCAGCCTCACCGGCATCCGCGCTCGGCACTTGAGAGCTCGGCTCACGGCCTCCGGGCCAAGATCCGACGCAGCTCATCCCGGTGGCTGATTCGTCGACCTCCCTTTCGGGCCCCCAACCCTAGCCCCTCCGCCTCCATCCACGCCTCCACCTCCCATCTCCGTCGCCGGCTCGAGACTTGGCAGGTCCGCGCCCTTGGGCGTTGGATCCGCCTCCCTCCTAACCGGATCTCACCCTCCCGCCACCTCCGTGCCTCCTCGTTGGCTTACTCCTCCCCACCTCTCGTCGGTGCATCGGGTCCACTTCGATCATCGCCGCCCCTGCGCCCTCCCCTTCAAGCCGACCTTCCCGGGTCCTACCACCTTGCCGCTCCGTCATGGAGCCCATGGGGCGCTCCGCCGCTCTTGCGGGCCTCGGAGCGGACGCCCATGGCGCCACCGTGGGAGGCCTCCACGTCGGCCTCGGTGGGAGCGGGTCCTACCGGTGTTGAATCTGCAGCCCTTTCGTAGCTAGGTCTCGACGGACCTGGCGCCGCCGCGGGAGATCGTCACGCCGGGCCCGGGGCGCCGGCCCTTCCAGGGCATAGTCCATTGCCCCTACGGCGCTAGAGTTGCAGCCTATCTCTAGGGCTTGCCTCTCGGCCTCGATGGGCTAGATTAGCCCTTGGACCCGCCCATGACTAACCTCTCGCGGGCCTAAGTTGCAGCCTCTATGGGCATATTCAACCATATTCATTCCGCTTTTATTCACACTTTCAACAGGAATGCTTTTCATGTGTCCTAGATTTAGATTTAGATCAGCGTGTACTAGCGAGTATACTTGCTGCTGTGCAGTATCGTCAGCACCCTAATTAAAGGTGGTTATGTAATTTCCGGTTCCGCTAATTAATATAATCCACCCCTTATCAGAAAAAAATGTTGCATCTCCTTGCACTGCTTAGACTAGCAGCAAACCGGACCACAGGTGAACTGTTTAGGCCTTTGACGAAAAGCTACTCCTACTAGCTTCGCAAGTGTTATGATCCATGAGAATCAAAATGGCTAATGATGTTGAGGAATCTGTCCAATGTTTCTCCCTGTCACTAAAAAACTCACGGTAAAGTCTTTGCTAGCGGTCGCCCATGACAGATCTGTCAGGCTGACGGCAAAATCTTTGTTGTGTGCCAAGGACAGCTGTCAACAAAAACAAAAAAAAGTGCCGTCAACTGCCGGAACAGTGACAACATGCTTTGCCGTGTACTCGATGGCTAGCACACGGTAAACGACCTCTGTCGGTGACCAAAATAAGTCACACGACAAAGCTTAAGGCAAACGACCAATGTGGTCTTTTCCGTAGTGACACTATTGTACCCTTGCCCAACAATAGGTCCTAAAAAATAAAAAGGTATTACGGGGAATGGTGGGAAACTTTAGGGCAAATTCATTCTTTGCTATTGAAAATTCTACCGTTCCCTTATTTGCTCAATTTTTTTGATTCCCTTATTTACCATCGAATTAAAATTTGTATCCCTTATCTCGCCACTCTAGTCACTTTACTTAATAAAAATATTTGCTCCCGTCGCAGAATGTTTATACTAAGTAGTAAATAGGTTTGTCTTAGTATATACTTTTTGTAAAAAATGTTTCACTTTTTTTCTGGATGAATATTAGTGCTAAATATTTTTTTCCTCAAAATTACCTTTAATTTTCATCCAAAAATTTTAAATTTTTTATATAAAGTACACGCTCAGACGGACTTAGTTTGCTACTATGGTAGGAACATTATAACAATAGAAGCACAATTTTCTATCATCCAAAGTTACTGGAGTGGCCTCACAGTGCTACTTACTTGTATTTTATTCTTCTTTATTCGGTAAAACTGGTGGGAGTGTCCATTGACTTGGACAGCATTGTGTCATCGCGAAGGAACAAGACTACCGGGAGCTAACGTGGAATGCCTGCATGGATGGTCAGTTCAGATAATGGCCCAAATTGAACCCAAAACTCAAAAGTTGAGGGATGAAATTAAACCTCTCTTACTACTCCACCTCTTTAAAACTCAGGTACTCTTCCAATCAATGTTTTAAATAGCGGGCTACAAGGTTTAGCGGTTAGTCTCCAAATTAGGTAATAGCAATTAGTCCCTAAATCAGCTAATAGCGAGAGATAGCGACTACATTGTATATAAACATGAATAGCGGTACGCTATCTCAAAAGGCCGTAGCGGACTATCGTGCCAGCTAAAGCGGGAAATTTAAAACCGTGCTTCCAATACATGAATAGTGGGTATGCTGTCCGTTGCCATCTTTACTAAGAAGCTAGATAAGTTGGATAAGCAATTTTAACAGATAAACAAAAGCATATACGCAGTTTGATGCACAAGCATAAGTCAAGACAAAAACACCCTTAGAAAGCACCAAGAATTCATGAGGCTCAACATCTCTTACTCAAATGGCCACGAACAACACTGAATTTGTTTGAGTACATATTCTGAAGACTTTGAACCTTTTTATTTTTGCAAGGGGAATACTTTGAACCCTTACAAGAGCATCATTTGGCAAACTCCTACCTTGCTAATAAGGGATAATTTTTGAGCGTGGGTCTAAACCAGATTGGTGTCTGCAACCTGTCATCGCCGTGATTTTCGTAGATCTTCCAGTTCCTGTATGGTTTGTAGATCTTATCTTCCAAATCGAACACGGCAAAGTCGTAGTAGTCTGTCCACCGGCACTCAAACAAATCGCTGTCGGTGGAGTAGACACAATTCGGTCGGAGCAGCTTCCGATCCGCATGATGAGCAACTCGTGCCAGGAAGGGGTAGTTTGGTCCGAGGAACAGAGAGTAGCCGCCGAGGGAGGCGACGACGTTCCAGCCGGCACCGGCGTCGTCCACGTTCCGCTCGAACAGGTACAACTTTGTGGCATCTCCAGAATCAGGCATGACGGTGACGAGGAGAAGGCGCTGGCTGTCCACCGACTCAGCCAGGTTCCATTGGCAAAAGTAAAGCTTGTCGGAGGAGTGGGTGTGCGGTGGGCGTATGGGCTCCGGTTCCGGCACTGGGCACTCACCTTCGCGAGGCAAGTTCCAAGCGTATATTTTGCCGGACCTACAGACGGCGTAGATCCTGCCCTTGTGCAGGACCACGTCCCTGTATTCGATGTCCCACATGAGAGTCTGTTGGCCCGGCCTCATCAGGGGAGTCCAGCTCTCGGCGCCAGCTCTCGCCACTGCCAAAATGAAAACATTCACCATCGCGACGGCCAAGTATCCGCCCGTACCGGACGGCGTCTCGCATACGACGATCCGGCAGAAACTGTAGTCGCCGTCATCGATTTTTACAACACATTCTTCCTCGATTTCGATGCCAGGGATCGTGGTGAAAGGCGGCAGGCTGATTCGGCAGCCGGTGTACGGGTTCACGAGCTCTGGGTTGCAGTACGTGTCGACGGTGGCGAGCCAGTCGTCCTTGCCGCCGACCCACCACCGCCCGCGCATAGAGCCGATGAACGCCGGGAATGATAGCTCCTTCCCGCGCGAGTGCTCGAGGAGCTGGAATGTGCACTCCTTGTCGCCGTCTTCATCACCGCTGCTGTTGACGTCATCGTTGGCGTTGTCCTGTTGGAGGAGGGAGTCGTGGTTCTCGGGTGTCATGAGCAGGCACGGCCGACCAAAGGGGAGGGAGGCGTTCGCGGTGACGGCCCTCGCCCACGACGTGCAGACGCTGGTGAGGCGCGTCGTGCTGAACAAGTCTAGGTGGTCCACCACGGCGCCTACGATCCCCTCGGGAAGGTCGGCCCACGGCCGAGCACGGTTGCTGGACCGCGCCGCCATCGATCGCGAGATGAAAGGTACTACGTCGTTTGCGAGTTTGGTAGGTGTACCGTGCCTTTTATTTCTGTAAACGCGCGTATCCGATTAGGATACGAGGACGCGAGTTCCTATCGGAATGCTTCATCCAGGTTCCATTGGCAAAGCCAGAGCCAGCTACAAAATATCGGACACCACCCATACTTTTCACTGTCCCCATATTCTCTGGATTCATTTGCCCTGCGTATTGACTCGGCCACTCGGCAAAAAACTTCTTTACCGAGTGTCAAATGAAATACACCGGTAAAAATAATCTTTGCTGAGTGAAAAAAACACTCAACAAAGAAGAAGGTGTGTCAGGTGTTTTTTATGGCACTCGCAAAAAGCTGTTTGTTGAGTGTCTTATTTTGGCACTCGGCAAAGATAAGGGTTTGTTCAGTGTTTGATCTAACACTGGACAAAGAATTAAAATCTATTTTCTTTTACCCTCAAAACATTTTCTACTCACCACACACAACATGTGCTACTCTATGTTAAAATTTGAATTTTTTATTCATTTCATTTCAAGCAACTTCTTGAATCAAATCAAATTTGAACTACAAGTAATGCAAATAATGCGGTCCAACAAACTATGGGAAAACAAAGCCCCTATATTTTCGGTTTGAATATTTCTCTACACATTGTTAATTTACGCCCTATTTGAACCCAAATTTGAAATTAAGAAAAGCTCAAACTTTCACACATCAAACAAAATTTTGACGGTATTTCTAATAATTGTAACATAATATAGGGTCCATGTTAACACCCTGCTTTTAAAAATACATGATAATGCATAAAGAGAGTTTGGAACTAAACAAATAACAAAGATTAATAAAAAAACTCAGAAATAAATAGTATGTTTGATCCAAATAGTTTTGATCATTTCTACAAGGATAAAAGTCTCATAATAGAAGAGAAATAAATATGAATGTCCAAAACAAAGTGAGCATGCATCAAACTCCATAAATCAACATATGTGTGTTTCGGTTACTCCCAAGGGCTAATGCACTTCATTCAACAAACACCTGAAAAGATGATAAGGGATAAGATAAACTAAGCAACTAACAGCTATGGATATGCACATATCTCACATCTGGTTGATTTAATAGAGTTTAAGATTAAACAATATACATAAGAAGCAAGAATAGCCATAGATAGAAGTACCTCTAAGGTAAATTATATAAGAATGAACATCCATCAAACTCCATAAATCAAGAAAATAAACTCCCTAGCAAAATCATTGATGTTAACAAGAATGCATGCATGCTATGATGCAATTCCATTTCAAAGTTTCATGTTGGACGATGCCAACCTCTCATGTAACTCCATGTACCGGTACTAGTCATACCATGATGTCTATGATCGGCCTTTTTCGTCATATGAAATGCATATGTATGCATATGAGATGTTATGAATGCATAATTCAACTCAGTATAGCCAAGTGATCATATCATCAATATACTAGAGGGCTATCAATAAAACTAATCCGAGGATCAACCATACAACACTATCTGCCGGTATCAATAAAAGTAGGCATAAAAAATGGATGTCCAACTCTTGGGTGGGTGCCTGATCTCCCACACATGGAGCTCCACATCCCGATCACGGCCATCCACTACGACACCCGCTTCTAGGGCTCCCACGCCATACAGTTCAACATGGGACGGTTCGCCGGTGGCTCGGTCCAGGCAGCTAAGCACCCCCTCCCCCCCCCTAGCGTTCATCCTGTTCGGCCTTGGCTCCTGGATGTGCATCGACCAAAACCTAGCCCGGATAGAGGCCAAGCTCACCATGGCCATCCTGCTACAGTGCTTCGAGATCCAGGCATCGCCCACCTACATCCACGTGTGGATGGTCCAGATGCTCCTCTACCCGCATTACGGAGAACCCTTGATCAACATAATACAATTTTGGTTGTTTCAGTTTCAGTTTCAGTTTTGGTTTTTTCATTTCCAGTCTTTGGGTATCGGTTTATATGCCCAACCGTAGCCACGAGCATGGCTTCTTGCTTATTGCGGACAACGGGCACATACATGGGTCGGAGAATCAGGGTGTAGGCACGCGCAACAGCAACCACTATCTGCGGGTAATTTTAATAGATAAACAAAAGCATAGGCAGTTTGATGCACAAGTATAAGTCGTGTCAACCACACCCTTAGAAAGCACCAAGAATTCATGAGGCTCCTCTCTTACTCAAATGGCCACGAAACCACTGAATTTGTTAGATTACATATCCTGAATATTTTGAACCCTTACAACTTATTACCAAAGAAGGACAACCCTATAATAGTTAATGACTATAGAGTACGGACCCATCTCCCTTCTCAACTCAATTTTGAAGCTTATCACCAAAATCTTATCGAGAGGTGATTCTCCAAATTATTCTCACCAATCAATATGATTTCATTAAGTCTAGATCCATTCAAGATTATCTTGCTTGGGCTTTTTAATACTTGCAACTTTGTCACAAATCCAAAAAGGAAATTACCATTCTAAGACTAGATTTTGAGAAAGCTTTCAATAGAGTGGAACATCAAGCAATTATGCAAATCTTAGCTCATAAAGGCTTCAGTTCAAAGTGGATTAGCTGGATTTCAAGTATCCTAGGATCAGACACCTCTGCTATTCTTTTAAATGGTGTTCCTGGTAAGGTGTTTCAACGCAGAAAGTGTGTTAAGCAGGGAGATCCTTTATCTCCACTCCTTTTTATCTTGGTTGTTGACTTGTTGCAGAGCATAGTTAATGAAGCAAAGGACAAATGGTTACTCAACTTGCCTATTCTTATTAATAGTTCCTCACACTTCCCGATCATTTAATATGCTAATGACACCCTTCTAATAATGGAAACTGTCCTAGGCAATTATTTGTGTTAAAAGTTTAACTGAATACTTCTATTGATTCTACATGTCCAAAAGTGAATTATAGTAAATCTTTTATTGTTCCTATTAATGTTGCAGATAGCCAACTACAACACCTGGCTAATACCTTCAATTATCAAGTGGGCTCTCTCGCCATTCACATATTTGGGCTTACTTCTAGAATTATAGAAATCCTCAGTGGTTGGATGCTTGCATTTAGTTTAATGTATTGAAAGGATATTAGTTGCATGTTCTTTATATCATACTCAAGGTGGTAAACTGTAGATGGTTAATGAGGATCTTGCGTCTGTACTAACCTTTTATATGTGTACCATTAAAGTGCCAATCATAATGATAAAGCAATTGGAAAAATATATTAGGCATTGTCTCTAGAGAGGAGCTGATATAAATTCTGAGAAACCATCACAAGCTACCTGGGAGATAGTGGCAAAACCAAAATGTGAAGGTGGATTAGGAGTGGTGAAATTGGCAACTCGTCGGTGTGTGAGCACACCTCCAAATGGGGGCCTGTCAAGGCTCCCTTCGGGTAGGATCGGGGAAGGTCGGATTTACTTCAACTAGCGCGGAAGATTGAACAAACGAAGAACGCAGAGGATTTACTCAGGTTCGGGCCGCAAGAGATGCGTAATACCCTACGTCCCGCTTGTGTGTATTAGTTGTTGTCTGTCTTTTACAAGAGAGCACCCCCTCCTTTTATAGAGTAAGAAGGGGAGCACCGTACATGTACCCGGAGGGGTACCCGGACGCCTGTGGGGTCCGGACCTTCCTTGGGAAGGCGTGACCAGATCCCGACATAATCTGCTACAATCTTCTTTGCTGGATTCGGGCTCCAAGCATCTTCTCTCCTATTGGTTCCGAGTCTCCCTGGTCCCGTAGCAGCGTGGCTTCCCGAGACGCGGCGCATGGGGAAGGCGCGCGCACGTCCTGTCGGGCTGCGACCGTTGCCGCAGGCACTCGAGTGCCGCATTAACTCCGGGTGGTTGGGGCGCCGGAGGAAGCTACCGGGAAGCTTCCTCCCTTCGACGCTCCCACTCCTCCGGTTTCCGCAGGCTTCGTGGGCTTCGTGGACTTCGTGGGCTCCCTCGTCCCACGGTCGCCGCCTTCATTCGTGGGCCGAAAGCGGCTCACATGCGGTTAGGGGGACCCCCAATCCCCCTACACCGACAGCAACCAAGAACAATGTTCTCCTTCTGAAAAAATACACAATGTTTTCAATAATCTGATCTATCTTGGGTTCAATTAATTTGGGATGAATATTATAGCACAACATAGTTGTCTGGACAAAGGAAGAAGGGATCCTTTTGATGGAGGGATATTCTTAAGCTACTAGAAATATAGCATAGGCTCATCTATAGGATGGTAATTCAATACATTTCTTGAATGATCTATGGAATGGTGAAATTTTGGCTTTTAAATATCTAGAGTTATTTTCCTTTATTAGTAACAAAAATATAATAGCATCGACTGGCCTGCAAACACAAACCCTTCATCAATTGTTTCACCTACCTCAGTCAGATATCGCTTATGGCCAACTGCTAGAGCTTAAGTTCTATAAAGTCAATTGAGGTCCAGGATCAAAGTGATATCTGGACATATATTTGGGGATCTACTAATTTCAGTAGGCATACACACATCTCATGGGACATACTCAAATTCAATATTTCACCGGTTGTGGGGCTTCCTCATGTCAAGTAAAACACAAGGTTTTTTCTGGCTAATTTTACATGATAGAGTAAATATTAGAGATTTACTAAGAAGAATAAATATGCATCTAGACTCTTATGAGAATTAGTATAAGCATAACCAAACTTGGAGCAGTGGTACTAGTAATTAATTATTGTAACATGCATGTCTGTACTTGATCCAAGAAGGCTGGAAATTATTTTACTACTTGTAGTAAGGCTGGAAATCTTACACATGTGCCCTTTAAGAATTCAGATCAATGATATTAACTAAATTAGCTTACATCTCGGTATGTACAGTCCTCTGAAATGCTTACTCTATGGAGCAGGCAGGAGGACTTGAGCGGCAGGTGGATTCTCCAATCTGGTCAGTTTTTGTTGTGCTAATCATTTGTTTAGGTGTTCATGTCTAAAGGATAGATCAAGATAATTTCTTACAGTAGAAACCACCGCGCGCGTTGACGAGGCAGCCGCGCTGCTGGCAGCATCGTATATGACGTCTCGCACACGATGATCATCTTTCCTGGTCTTGGCGCCCCCGGAGGGGACGGCGGTATTGCTATCCGGCAGGTCGAGTTGCTAGCCATATGTTGGTCGGTCGCGCTCTATTTTTCGGACCCTGTCCTGTTAAATGGTCCCTTAACGACTTGCCAAGTCAAGTCTCCCAATGTGTCGATAGCTGAGAATTGAGAAGTTTGGAGACTGATCGCGGCATCTAGCTAGAAAGCAGTTTGTAAGATGCATTACCAGGAGATTGTTGCAAGTATATCACGCGTTGTTGAACAGGCCAGCAGATTCAAATAGCTCTTGCAACTTGTTGCACTGATGAAATATGAATGCGACGTCGGCGCTTACTTACCTAGTATAAGTTCTGTGGAGGTTGCTGAAGTACGTACATCAATCACACTCTTCCTACCCGGCCGGCCTGCACGACTGTCTCCCATAAGCTTTGGCCCTACCGTGATGCTGACCCTCCATCTCGAGGACAATGGACCTTCAAAGACGATATGCCAGGCCCTATCCAAGTTGTAATAATAATCATAAAGACTTGCTGAGTCCAAGTCTCTCCCTAGTCCCTACTGGCTTCTATGTACCTGCCTGCCACTTAAAATAGGTCTGAGTACTGATCGTCGACTTTAGCCTCTCCATCGTCGACGTCGCTGTCTACTATTGTGACTTTATATATCTCATGAGCCCTTAGTGGTCTCATGAGAACATGTATAAATAGCACAATAACAAGCGCACTCACACCAAATTAACCAGTGCTCTCTGAACAACTAGAGGCGATGAAGTATCGTATTCCTCTCTCCGTCCCACTTCTTCTGTGTCTTCCTGCCACGTTGATTCTTGCAGCTGCTCCGGTGTACGGGGACAGGCCTGCAGCCGGCTGCCAGACCAAGTGTGGAAACGTCCAGATTCCATACCCATTCGGCATCGGCGATCAATGCGCGATCCACGGTGGTTTCAACATCACCTGCATTTCGGTCAACGGCACCTGGACTCCTTTCTCGGGTCCTTTTGAAGTGACGAAGATCTCTGTGACCGACGCCAAAGCTTGGATGAAGATGAACATCTCCTGGAGCTGCTATGGAGATGAGTATACCCGTATCCAGAATTTCACGGGTTCACCCTTCAGATTCTCTCATGTGGATAACAAAATTTTCGTCATGGGTTGCAACACGCTTGGCTACATGAATACTCTTTCTGTGAGTACTTCACAATATTTCTTTTAATCACTACTAAATAAATATGTATAGTTAAATGTCAGTCGGAGGATAAATAATCATTTTCTCTTTCTGTGTCTTTTGGAGTCAAACTCCATAATGCCTATGTCTGAGATCCCAAGTCCTAAATTGCGCACTCCCATTCCATGAACAAGCCTAATTAGAGATGGGAATTACTATTTTCAGTCGACTGAAAGTTGTGGGTGTTTTGGATCACCGTTCGTAGTTAATATATTAGTGATTTATTTCTATAATTGATATATTGCCACATTTGCTCTCTAGCTAGCCAATATATAATGCTACAAAACAAAATAAAACAAAAGCACTAGGTTTCAGTCGACTGAACACAAGCAAATTTGATTAGGGATTCGTAGGCTACTTTTCACATAAGTAGTTTTGGTAGTGTATAACGACCCATATATAGTGGATTAACATGCGTATTTATTAGATCTAGCTGCTCATGTTACAGTATTGGATAACATAAATGAATATTTTATTTTTACCGGTCAAAAGATGCTACTTGAAAACTCAATTTGAGCCTTTTACGACTTGTCTATCACAAGTGACCTATCTGCCTTTGCTAGACCTGGTCAATCCAAATAAGAAACAGATAACTGAAGGAAACACTAAGACAATTATCTAGAAAATTTCTAAGGCCATCCTAAATATTGATTTGTATGGAACCCTAAATATTCATATTAAGATATTGTTGGGACTTTGTTTAGATGTGGTCACAGTATTATTGTGTGCATGCCTGTGCTACAATTACCTTTAACTGGTTAATTAATCACCATGGCATGATAGCATATGTGTCATGTAGTCTTAAATTGATACACTAGGACTTTAAGATACCATTTTGTTGTTTAACCATAACTTCATTCTTATAATAATTCGATCATTTCAATAGAAACAATTGATCATGTACCACTGATTTTATATTACCCCAATTTAATAACAATACTAGTATACAGCATACTAGTCAATATTGTTGACTGGAGATTGACGGACCCTAAAGCTCCTCATTTTTTTCTAATTTTTTTTTATCTGGTGAGTTATTCACAGACTTGAGCGGAAAAAACTCGACCGGCGGTTGGGCTGCAAGGTTACCATAGTCGGGTCTGTCTCTCGAAGGGAGAGAAATGAAGCTTTTGCCACCACCTAAGTGTGGAAACCACGTTTTGCCACTTTTAACCTTTGAATCCACACTTTGCCACCATTTAGCCTTAATAGCTCATTAACTTGCTCTATTATATTGTTTCCCGTCATACTCAGATTACTTATTTTGACTGGATATTTTTAGAGAAATACTTCGGTGAGCATAGGGGCATGTGCCCACCCCGGCTTTTCTCTTAATTGTGGTTAAATATAAATATTGAATCTCTGATTATACTATTAAACATGTCATACTAGTTGTAAATGTGTTGTCAAATTATAAATTGATTTTTACCCCTCTCTCAAGCGCAACATTTTGTACGAGGAACTCGATCTGTAAAAAAAGGCATGAAAACTATGGTCAACTATCTAAAATATATGATGTGACATATATCATGTTGTTACATAAATTTACAAATGTCACGTAGGGTTTTTTTCACTGTTTCATGACATTTTTAGATAGGGGTAGAATGGTCATTTCATCTCATATTATTGTATTAATGTTGATACAAAGTGTCGAGTATAGCTATCAAGGCTAAATGGTGGCAAAGTGTGGATTCAAATGTTAGGGGTGGCAAAACGTGATTTCCACACTTAGGTGGTGGCAAAAGCTGCATTCCTCCTATGAGTACTGGTGGTACTTATAATCTAACGGCTTATATTAATTTACATCACATCACTAGTACCACTTGTACTATTATGTGGTACTAATGGTACGAGGGTATTTTTGGAAGAATAAAATAGTGTGTATTATAATAGTTTTGTATGACTTAAAAGAGATTGAATTGTTTAAAAAAGATTGACTTGAGGGAAATTTAATTCAATTTTTGTGAATTCGAAATTTTCCAAATTTCAAATTTGAACTTAATTTTTTGTGAATTTGAAATTTTGCAAATCATCCGAATTTAAAGTTTGAATTCAAATTCTATGATTTCAAATTAGAATTTTAATTTCATGAATTTGAAAATTTTCAAATTTAGAATTGAATATCATGAATTTGAATTTTGATTTTTGTGAATTTAAATTTCACAAATTTTAGACTTATTTTTTCTTGAATTTCAAATTTCAATTCGAATTTTACGATTTCAATTTTGAATTCGTATTTTCACAGATTTATAATTTCACAATATTCAAATAGAATTCATTGAATTTCAAATTTGAATTTCATTAATTGAAATTTCTCAAAAGAAATTAAAAAATCTCGAACATCAAAATTGAATTTAAATTTTCTGATTTTCAAATTCACGGTATTAAATTCAATCAGTGAATTTTAAAGTTGAATTTTACAAATTGCGAATGGCAAGAAAACTTAATTTCAATTCAATATTGCATAATTACTAAAATACCTAAACAGTACCACCGGTACAGTACTTGTGGTAGTATTGTATCATAAAAATGTTATAAAACTAACAATAATGCGTTATGCATCTTTGTGACTTCTGCAGTACGTCATTGGCTGCTACTCCACATGCTTGGGTTTGGAACGAAGAAACGGTTCGTGCTCTGGAGCTGGTTGCTGTCAGGCGAATGTCCCAGAAAACCAGGCGTATTTCCGATCCTTCTTCAACCAAAACTACAACACTACCATTGGCTGCAGCTATATCTTGGTGATGGAAGAAAAAGCGTTCGACTTTAGCACCAGATATAACAACAACAAAATGTTTTGGGATGCATACGAGGGTCAAGTTCCTGTAGTGATGGACTGGATGATTCGGGGGTATGCATGTGAGGTTGCTAAAACCAACCTCAGTTCATATGCTTGTGTTAGCGACAAGAGCGAGTGTGTCACCGCCAACGGACGAGGCTACCGATGCAAGTGTCAGGAGGGATATCAAGGCAATCCCTACATAAAGGGAGGATGCACAGGTTCCCGCCGTGATCTCTCGAAACGGTCGATGCAAATTATATGCAGTTGTGTAATAAACATTTTTCTGTTCCCTTACAGATATCGATGACTGCCGCCAATCTACAGACCCCTGCACGGCCATGGGTGGCATTTGTCAAAATACAATGGGAAGCTTTACATGTTCTTGTCTACCAGGAAAACAAAAGATCAATGGCTTTTGCATGGAAGAGTCGAAATCCTCTTCTTGGTTGATACCTGTCATAGGTATGTAGCAACCTTCTACCACAGACTTCTTTTTCCCTGTTGAACTGTTCCAATATCCATTAACTGGAAGTTTCTTGTTACCTCCTCCAAAATCACATGTTGATTTCATAATGTGTGTTGCTTCAATTTTTTTATTCAAATGCGTTTTACCTGGCTTGTATACACTTCTTTTCTCTATAACACCACATAGTAATAACTAAACAGTTTGATGAATAATTCAGGCTCAAGTGTCGGAGCAGTTGTGTTAGTAATTACACTCACATGTGCATACTTGATCCAAGAAAGAAGAAAGCTTCAACACATAAAACAGATGTACTTCCGACAACATGGAGGTCTACTTCTTTTCGAGGAGATTAAGTCAAAACAGGGGATTGCATTTAAAATTTTCTCAGAAGCAGAATTGCAAGACGCCACTGACACTTTTAACGAAAAACAAGTGCTGGGTCATGGAGGCCATGGAACTGTATACAAGGGACTTCTCAAAAGCAATGTGGAAGTAGCTGTCAAAAGATGCATGCTGATTGATGAGCAGCACAAAAAGAATTTGGCAAGGAAATGTTGATCCTCTCTCAAATCAACCACAGGAATATTGTTAAGCTACTTGGCTGCTGCCTTGAAGTTGAGGTTCCCATGTTGGTCTACGAGTTTATCCCGAATGGAACACTGTTCAATCTCATTCACGGCAACCATGAGAGGGACATTTCATTGGCTAGTCGTCTGCAGATTGCCCATCAGTCTGCTGTGGCTCTTGCCTATCTGCACTCATGGGCATCACCCCCGATACTCCATGGCGATGTCAAGTCCTCAAATATCCTCATTGACAGCGACTACACCGTGAAAGTCTCAGATTTCGGTGCTTCCATCCTAGCACCAACTGATGAATCACAGTTCGTAACGCTTGTCCAAGGAACCTGCGGGTACCTCGATCCAGAGTATATGCAGACATGTCAATTGACAGACAAGAGTGATGTGTATAGCTTCGGGGTTGTTCTCCTGGAGTTGCTCACGCGTAAAAAACCATTCAACCTTGACGGTCCAGAACATGAGAAGAGTCTAGCAATGCGGTTCGTTTCAATAATGAAACAAGGAAAATTTGTGGAGATCTTGGACGATCAAATCAAGGACGAGAATATGGAGGTTCTCGAGGAAATTGCAGAGTTAGCAAATCAATGCTTGGAGATGTGTGGCGTGAATAGGCCTTCGATGATGGAAGTATCCGAGAAGCTTTGCAGCTTAAGAAAGGTGATGCAACATCCATGGGCACAGCAGAACCCTGAGGAGATGGAGTCCTTGCTTGGAGAGTCATTAGTTGCACCTAGCTTCGAGAACACAGGAAATTTAAGTATCGAGATGAAAGGTAATAAGGGCCTACAATCAGGTCGTTGACCAACGTCTTGAAATATTGTACCGTCGTTTATATACAGAAATTCATACCATGCCGAACCATATTTCATAATTGTTTTGTCATAGGACAACCATATCTATGCCATAAATTTGTTTATTCTGTCTACTGTAAGGCTGGAAATCTTACGTCTATGCACCTTTAAGGATTCAAAATGAATGATGTTAACTAAATTACCATGCATCTCGGTATGCAGAGTCCTCTGAAATTTACTCAAAGTCGTAATTCCTGAGTATGGGTCTAAACCACATAGGTGTCTGGAAGGTACTGAAGCGATCGGAGTAGAGCTTGGATGGCTTGTACAGTTTTCCCTGTGCCCCCAGGTAGAACATGTCCATGTCGGTTTCCGAAGTTTGGCTCCCCAGAAAGTTGCTGTATGTGACACAGACGCAGTTCTGCAGAAGCGGGCGATAATTCGATGAGTATGCCTGCTCGTCGATGGGAGCCATGAACGGGTAGTTGGGCCCGAGGAACAGCGAGCGGTCGCCGAGGCTGTGAACAGCGCTCCATCCGCCGTCACCGCCGTCTGAGGCCGCGTCCACGTCTCGCTCGTACAAGCGCACGCCCGAGTTGTGGAACCCGGTGTAGATGAACCACGTTTTGTAGCCTCTGGACCGGCAGTTGATTTCCTGGCCGTAGATGCAAACGAGGATGAGACGACTGCCGTCGGCCGATTCCGCAAGCCTCCAGCGGCAACGGATCTCGTCAGGAAGGTCGTCGACGTTCGGCGGCTGGGTCAGCTCCGGCTCATCGGCGTCGGGGCGCGCACCGGCACTTACGTCCCAGGCGTATACGCTGCCAGAATCGTTGACGGCGAACACGCTGCCCTTGTGCACGACGGCGTCACTGCAGCAGAACCAGCTGTACCCGTCGGTGTTCCTCAACGCTGTCCAGGTCGCGTCGCCTCCCTCGCGATCGCCAAAGCGTGTTCGTCAGAGACCACCGCGATGACGAGGTACCCGGTGCCGGCAGCGTCGCGTGGCGTCTCACACACGATGATCCTTTCGAACGCATCCCAGTCCTTGGCGTGCCCGGGCACGAGGGTGTGCACGTCCGGCAGGTCGATTTGGCAGCCGGCGTACGGGTTCACGAGCCGCGCGTCGCCGGAGTCGTCGACGGTGGCGAGCCAGTCGTCCTTGCCGGCGACCCAGCGCTGCTGCCCCTCGACGCCCCAGATGAGCGCGCGCCGGGAAAGCTCCTCGCCCTCGCGCGTGAGGTCCCAGAGCGTGACCGAGTCGCCGTCGTAGTTGTCGTAGTCCCCGTACTCGTCGAACTCCCTTGTCATCAGCAGGCACGGCTTACCGAACGGCAGCGTGGGGTCCGTTTTCACGGCCTTCTCCCACGACTTGCAGACGGAGGCGAGCCGGACCACGCTGAACAGGTCCATCTGTTTCACCACGGAGTCGATCATCTCCACGGGGAGATCGTTGGCCCATGAACGCGACCCACCAAAATCAGCATCGCTCGACGCCGCGGCCATGCCCGATAGAGAGCCAAGGACTTGGAAACTTGGTGCGTATATGTGTAAACATCCTGTGCGCTCGGCCGCACATATATCTATCCTTGGGGTTGCACAAATCCCACTACGGTTCAAACATGCCGATGGATCCGCATACAAGGCAGGCACGGTTTTTGTTTGTAGACCGCTTCCAGATCGTCGTGGACGGATACACATGCAGATGACTTCTTCTTCTTCTTCTTTTTTTTTTTTTTGTTTTGTTTGAGGAACACATGCGGATGACATAGCCAGGAAACCTCTGCACATATGGGCTTTTTTCTTCTCAAACGAAATACAGGCCTATTCACCTAATGAAACATCAAAGATATATGTGGGCCTGTTGCTTAGCGCCAGAATGAACAATGAGGTGCCATCCATGAACCGAAGGCCTCCCGAAATTTATCTCAAAGATTATTATCCTCTCAAATATTTTATTTTTTTTATCTTCAAAAGAACTATAACACACGCGCATCCATATACTGATCCTTACGAATGGCCTATACCCTCACAAATATCTAAATAGATAGCACTGAACTATCTTGAGATTAAGCACAATATAAGTCTAACTATCCGTGACAACACTGACATTTGCTGAAGAATAATTTCAATACTTGCATTGAATTGGTTACTTTAGAAATATAATTAAGTAAATAAACTCAATTTACACAAAAAAATGAATCAAATCATGTAATGGTACTTATATATATATGCTTAAAAATTTTGAAGTATCATTGTGACCTTTGCCAATAGTATAAGAATATATACCTTTGTTCATCACGAGAACTAAGGTATTAGTGTGCCCTTTGTTAGCTCTCTCTATGTATATGACCAATTCAACATCAATATCTAATAATGTTGCATGTCTTTTGATATTAATAGGAAGTAAAACTTTATGCCAATTGAGAGGCAAACAATTCCATTAAAAAGTTTTCACATTGTGAACATAGCATTAGTCAACCTAAATTTACTTAGCATCAATCACGTTCACCTACCCAAAACAAAGCAACTCATGGAGAGAACAACTCATAGTTGAAGAAAGTCCATTGGATGAATCCATAGCACTTATAATGATCGAGTTGAAAACATTCAAACAAAAAATATTTGTACATATTTTTTGCTTTATTTCTATTTATATCACACATACATGTAAAATATTTCCATCTATGTTGTTATAAACACCGGTATTCTTCAGTTTTAAGCTTACCGTACTAGCGATGTGCCCGTGCGTTGCTACAGATGAAATTTATAACAAAACTATCAAGAAAATAACTATATTTCTATTATTGCAACATAAAAATCGAGAGTAATGGGGATCAAAATACACAACCTTGAAATTGGTTGTGCACCATGCTACTAATGGTTCAAATGAAAATTATTTTTAGCAATCTATACTTTAATTACATAAATATTTTAGCAGTGGTACCCTTATTTCCTTCCTGTGAACCATTGTAAAAATGATAAGATGTCGGATGATGTTGATCAATAAAGAACATCAGTTTGCCCCTACAAGTATTTAATAAGAACAATATGAATAATTTTGTCAATATTCTTTTTATCAGAAGGAAAGAATTATTACAACTTATATATGACACATTCCTATGCATTCACATTTCGTGCTTTACAAATTTTAGTCTGTTACACACATTGTAAAGAAAAAATAAGGCAATCATTGCTAATTGAACAACACGAGTTAACCACTTTGAACAACACGAGTTCACTTCTAATTGTTTAATTTCTTCTTCCTCCCCAACATTGACACTCAAATAGGTACTCCCTATCCACCACTTTGAATAACATCAGCTACCGCTCGTCCTTGATCAACTCTACAATCTCTGCGAATTCGAGCCGGTTTGGCCACAGCGGATCTGAGTTACAACGTATCATTTTAAAAAAGTGAGAATAATCACATGGATGAAATAGAAAAAACAATATTGTATATGTATTATGTGAAGTGGAGATCTTTAAACTAAATCTCTCTAACACATCGGTATACACAACAATAAGGTTATGTGTTGTACATAGCCGATGTCGCATAGTTTAAGAGAAGGGATCTTGACATTAAGGCAAGCTGAAGCCTGACTGCATGCCTGAGCATGTCTGTACCATAACTTGCATCAAGGCAAACCAGATTTCCCAGTCCTAGCCATGGCAAGTTCATGGAGAAGCAACAACCTATAAGGTAATATTGGGCACGTTCAATATCTCTCACACCTTTTAGAAGTGTAGATTGCACTGAATTGTTCGACATGAATCAATATTAGTTTCTTTTTTTACGCAGGTCCAAATTAGTTTCTTTTTTTGCATAAATGCTATAACATGAAACTAATGCATCAGGCAGCCATGTTGAAAAATCTATGAAATGTAAGAGCAAAAAACAAAAAACATAGAGCATTTCTAACATGCTTAAAAAACAGATAGGACACTGATATAAGATATAAGGGGCTGTTTGGTTTGCTACCAATCAAAACCTTACCAAAATTTGGAAACGCCAACACATTTTGGCCCTGATTTGGTTCACAGCCAAATGTTGGCGTGCCAACTCGTTACCAATGAAATAATACAGGGACGCGGGCAAGAATCCGGGCGAGCAAAACGGTCGCCCGCATTTTTGTTGCCTACGGAAGGATGCCAAAGCCACGCGTTAGAGCTTAAGTAGTTGCACGGATTGCAAGAATGAATTGTTAGCAACCTTTAAATCCTAATATTTCTTAATTGGTAAGTCCAAATAATATTTTGTTTGCAGATTTATATTCTTTATAATTAAATCTACAAAATGAGATCTTAGTTGAATATATTCTGATGTAAAAAATGATAAATGGTAATTGACCCCACATGTCATACTAATAGTGTTGGTAAGATTTGGTCAAGCTATGAACCAAACATATTTTTTCTTATATTTTGGCATTACCCATGATTTGGTCATGACAAATTTTTGGTATGGCAAACTGGGGCACAAACCAAATATGCCCTAAGCCTTCCGAACAAGTAAATGTCTATAACTGATAAGGCAAGGATCGAATATTTATTGAATGAAGCAAATAATATGAAACAGCCCTCACCTCACCGGGGCTTCACATTAAAATTCTTATTTCATATTAGTTGCTTGGTAGCCATGAACTAATCCAAACAAAACGTCCAACAATACCCAAGAGATCTGCTTGAAGTATTGAATCGAAAGGGAATAGAAATTGCTTAAGAGGCTTTTTAAAAAACAGCTTAACCTCGTGTAACACCCCGATTTTTGGCCAAATTGAAAATCACCAAATAAATCATTTTATTTTAGTCAGGAAAAATATTTACGAAAATTAACTAGAAATTTAAAACCTAATTATATACGAGAGGAAAAACAACATGTAGAATTTTTAAATAAAATTCTAACACTTGCAAACATGGTTGTTCCTATTTTATTTGCTTTTCTTTTACTTTTCTTCATTTTTCATTTGACTCCTTGGAATTTATTTGATTTTATTTATTTTGACCTAAGGAGTGAAGAAAGGAAAATAGAAAAGGAAATAAAACCTAGCCGGGCCGCCCTACCCCATTTCTCTCCCCGGCCCACTCCCTCTCTCTCTCTCCGGCCCGATCCAACTCCCCCCGGCCCCCATCTTCCTCCTCGCCGCGCGACCCGAGCGCCTCGCCACCCCGTCCCCCACCTTCGGCTAGCGCCGCCCCTCCGCACTCCGCGCGCACCCCGCCAGCCGCGCTCGCGCACCCAAGCCGTCGCCCGGTTGGCTTCTTCCCCCTCCCTTATCCCCTTGGCCATCGCGCCACGCG
Source organism: Chloris gayana (assembly GCA_031894775.1). Classification (NCBI taxonomy): domain Eukaryota; kingdom Viridiplantae; phylum Streptophyta; class Magnoliopsida; order Poales; family Poaceae; genus Chloris; species Chloris gayana. Next base: position 78,978 of record JAUNZO010003823.1, on the reverse strand, counting down.
CCCGAGCTCGCCATACCGGACCCCCCTTCCTCGTCGCACCCCGCCAAGCGGCCGGACGGTCGTCGCTTGTGCCGACCCGACCCCCATCGCTTCCCCCTCCTCCGGCTCACCTCCGGCCGTACATGGTCCCCTCCTCCTGCTCACCTCCAGCGTACATGGTCCCCTCCCCGCCTCGCCGCGCATCGTGCCGCCCCGTCCGCCGCTCGCTATGGGCGCGCTAGAGCTCCCCCACCTATAAAAGCCTCCCCCGCCTCCCTCTTGCTTGCCACCCCTCCGCCGCAGCCGCCAAGGCAAGTGTCGTCCTTCTCCCCCTTCCTTCCCCCTCTCCCCACCTCTGCCGCCCGACCGTTCCCCTCCGCCGCCCGACCACCTCTGTCCCCATCGGGCCAAGCCCGAGCACCGCCTAGCTCCGCCACGACGCCGCGCACCTCCCCGACCCTCTTCCCCTCCAAGCAAGGCCCCCGGGCCGCCTCCCCTTTTACCGCCGCCGTGACGAGCTCCGGCGGGGCAGCTCATCCCCGTCCGGCGCCGCCGCGCGTCGTCACCCTTCCCCACACCTCCGCCACAACCTCCCGAACCCCGGCGTACTCTTCCTTCCCCCTCGGCCGCCTCCGGCCGCCGGAAGGCCCAATTCGGCGAGCCTCCCCGCCGCACCGCCCGGCCGCCGCCGGGCCTCACCCCCGCACCCCCACCGTCCGATCCCGAGCCAACGGCCAAGATTAGATCGGGGCATACCCCATCGCCGTATTTAAATCTCAGCCGTAGATCCACGGATCAACGCCCCTGGATTTTCTTGCCCTTTTCCTTTAGAAAAATAAATCCCAAATCCCAGGAAAAGCCACTTTTACATAAAACCTCCCGACCTTCTCCCATATTAGTTAAGAGCCCTTAGATTTTTCACATAAAGCTCCCTAAACTTTTCAGAAATTACAAATAGGCCCCTATCCGACCCGAAAATGCATTTTTGCATTTTAGCCCCTCCACTTCCCCAAAATTACCAAAATTTATTTATTCCTTTATAGAAACCCTAACTGATTTTTACAAAAATATCTCCGGACTTCCCACATCCATAACTTTTCAACCGTAGCTCCGTTTTAGGCGATTCCGACGCCGTTGGAATCGTCATGACAAACCCCGGCCCCCGAAACCTTCCTCTTCACTCCGTTTTATTTTGTTTTTCCTCATGATTACTTTTTATTTTCATTATTTTATGTGACGTAGCTTACGTACTCTAACGTCGTCCGTAGACGAGCAGAGACGACGAGCAGAACCAGGGAGCAGGAGCGCGAAGATCCCGACTACGAGGAAGACTTCGAGGACGCGTTAGGAGGCAAGCTCTATCAATTCCTTGATCATAGTTGATCCCAATTTCTCTGCTTATTCTCGCACCTATATAGGAAGCTACTCATATATGCATTATCCTTGCAAATATTTTGCTAGATCCCAATTGTTATATGATAATGTTCAAATCACTATAGATGAGAACATTGTACCCTTGATTGCCATTAGACCACTAGAATCAACCTAGACGTATTGTTAACTATGTTAATGATATAGTAGTATCATGCTTAGGAACTCGTTACTATCTATCATCATACACCTTGTTTATGAAAATGTGTAAAAATATGTTTTGTGGTGTGTGTTGATGGGTGGGTGATTAGACCAACTGTGTTAAGGTAAAGTTGGATGGAAAATGATACCAGCCGTGGGCGAAACTCCTAGTACTCGATGTAGAGTACTTGATGACTGGGTGCCGACGGCGAGCGGGATCGGGAGCGGCTGGTGCGGACGGGGTTGAGGAGCTGGTGCGGTCGAGTCGATGTTTCGGGAAGACGCGGGGGCAGGATGTGGATTTTTTTTCATTCTAGTCCCTTTTAGCTCCCCATTGGTGTCTAAAGGGGCTAAAGAGTTTTTGGTTCTTTTTAGTCATGACGTTTGGTTCTTTAGTCACCAAAGTGACTAAAATTTAGTCAGTTTGGTTTAGACCGTAGGAACCAAACGGGACCTTAGTTTTTACTTTTCTTTTGGAAATTTCATAACGGTGGCCACTAGCTAGCTGGTGTCTTCTCCGACAATTCATTGGTTGGGACGGATGTTACTCCATAACGGCCGACCAGTTGCTCATCACTTTTAGATGAGTTAAAAGAATCGGTAATGAGCTGTTGGGGCCAGAATGTCTTGTGGCGACGTCTCCGTCCTCGTGCTCGCTAGTCGCTAGATACTCCGGCGCCGCTCGCTGGGCCCGAGGACCGTACCCTTTGGCCGTCGAACTGGAACAGAGTGAACACGCTGCACGCGGCCACGTTCTCCGTCGCCTCGCACACATGCTTGCCGTCGCTCTGGTCGCTGCCACTGCTCATGTGTGTATTGGCTCGTTGGCTGTTGATCCAGGTCCACTGCTGAGCGTCATGAGCTCGTGTCGCGCGTCAGCCTGATGCGCGCACCCGGCAGGCAGGCTCGATGTTCCTCAAAAGGAGCGACGACAGCATGGCAGCCGGAATGGGCGAAGAAAACATCTCACATGACGTGCCTCTAGATTGACAAAATGATGTCAAGTAGGGGCACCACTGGGAGTGCTCTACTTACCAGCTACTAGCACTTCCAATTGCTCTAAGCTCCGTCACCGAATGAATCGCACAAATGCATCCGATGATGGCCTGCACGTACACACAGCAGAGTACCGTATTTACAGAGTAAGCTATACAGAACAAAAAAAAATACTGTACTCCTACTCCCATGCAAGCATGGAAAACATCATAGTCCAATCGGACACTGCATCATCGCTTGCACTCAGGGGCGAAGCTACATGGTCCTGTTGGTGTCAGCCGATACCGACGAAATTTCGGAAATCAAGTGTAAAATGCTACTAATCACTATGCTTGACACCGGTGTCTAATGGAGCTGACCCCGATGAGGAGCTCGGCTGGCTTCGCCCCTGCTTGCACTGCCAGCGGCCCTTTTCCAAAGCAGCAGCCCATGCTGCCAATGGCTGGCCGATCGAACACATGTGGAGTGGATAAAAGCGCCAAGTGACTGCCGGTACAACTCAGATTCGTCAGCTCGTCACATGCCACGCCCAGGTCGAGTATTCGACGATTTGCAAATAGACAAGCAGATGCTGATGGTGACCATGGCCGTGTTAACTAGCGTATCATCATTCTCTTATCTTCTTCCTTCACAATAATGCATTGTCCGAGCATGGGGGCAGGGTACTAGGATCAAGAGTTGGTCATGGTTGATCCTGGCTGGACCAGCTCTTTGTGCTGCGATGAACTGGTGCGGCAGCTTGGCCGTTTGTGTAAAGGGACGCAGCTTTACAAATGAGCAGAGACCTGTGAATAAAATGGCAACTGCGCGAGGCTGATATCCCACCACCACACTTGATGATGCATGTGATGCGCCTCAGTCTCCATCAGTCAGCTTACAGCGTTGTGATGGTTTCACATGCTATAGCTGCTCCGCTATTCAACGCAAATCTTGTCCATTTTGCAGGTGCAGTCAAGAATCAGAGGATAGTACGAGTAGTATTTTGGAACAAAGGAAGGCTGCCATCTCATGCTAGATTCTCACTGTGCTAATTACTACTGTATTCACGGATTAAGATCCACTTTCATAATACTAATAGCATGCGGTTCGCGCTTTGTCAGGCGGCCAGCTTTCCTTCTCGTTCGTACGCGAGGAGGCCCCGCGTGCCTGCGCCGGGTTACGAGGTCACCAACGTGCACCGGTCAAACACACCGCTGACCAATCCATTTCCATTTGGGTGGAACAAACTGCTCAGGAACTTGGCGGGAAGGTTGGCGCACGGTAGACATCATTCAAACTTGTATTTGTTTATTAAAGAAGAGATATATGCAGCCTTCTCGTTAGTTTATTGACACGATGCATCTCATCCTCTAATTAATCGTAGGTGGTGTGCTGCACATCTCATTCTCCGATGCGGATGAAGAGTCGCGCGCCGTTACGGGGCCGCACAGGTGCCATTTAAGCACTTGTTTACGCACAGATGCTGCGTGCGTATCATTGAAATCACCATCCACCACGTGATCGCTCTTTGCAGAGCGCTGTGAACCCTGTCAGAAACCAGCTTGGGATAAAAATATGTATACTCCAATTTGACGGGTCTCGGAATCTGACGCACGCACAAGTAAATTACTCCCTCTGTTCTTTTATATAAGCATTTTAAGGATTCAAATGTTATTCCAAAATATAAGTATTTTCATGAATAGGACAAAAATTGATGGGTGGATGAAGAATTTATGATGTAAGTGTAAAATGAGGAGTACGGTATATATGACCTTTTCTCTCCGATTATTTCTATCTCGAGATTCTAGTAATGCTTAGATATAGGAATGGAAGGAGTACTGCCAAATAGAGACCAAAATATCAAGATACCGGCACCCCCTGTGCCATTAGAATACAACGGACTGCTTTCTGCTTCAGATTTGGTAGGAGATATTTTTGTAGCTCATGATTCACCATTTCTCATCCTCAAGTTGTTGTAAGCTTTCAAGAGAAAATTTGTTTGCCTTTCATTAAAGACCACGTAATATCTACACATGGGTCCACATTCCTCCACTTACAATATGGAGTAGTTTGTAGTTTCTCATTTGTGCTCTTGGACCCACAAAAACTCCCATAGTCAATGTTGTCACGATACAGTCACTAGTGGTATGCAGAGGGTGTGAACCATGAAGTCACTCTACCACGTCCAGTTGGCCCTGTGTTTTGGCTAGTCCTTTTTCTTTTGAAGAAATTTTGGCTAGTCCTATGTATATCATTATCTTAATATCATTAGTAAGATTTGATGTGTATTACAATCTTACAACTAGATACTGTACCTGATTACATCCACGAAAATTTGCAAGTTGTCACCAAAATTATTGTACTGACAAACAATAAAAAAATCAAAAACTTGATTTAGAAAAATACTCATTCAATTTGTATTTGATGATGAGAGGATCATATGGCACTTTTAGTTCATTTTTAGGTAAACAAAGGTTGCATCGCGGTACCCGCCTCACCTATTACCTCTTATCTCTTAAGAGGTAGGAGGTGAAATGAAATTTGAGCCATTGAATTATAAAAAGTAGAAAAAACTGTGTGGAACTGGCGCATATGTGACGGAAGGATATCTCTTCCCCTCCTATTATTTGCGCCGTCAAGAACGGAGTCTCGATTTCTTCTCTTTTTTTTTGTACATATTCATGGCCACATTTGTGCTATGGGGAGTGCGAGAGTATGAGCTCTATCTCAGTGTATTCCCATTACATTCTCCTTGTTTGATGTGGAATTTCGAGTGAGATCTTGTCATGTTTTCTAGAAACAAAATTATAACAAAATTAAAATAAATCTAACCCTTAATCATGAGATTTTTTTAAAAAAATATATAATTGACGGTTTAAAAAGATGAACCGACCGTAAAATTAGCTGTTAAATAATTGTCACAACGACATCAGTTACAGGTCGAAGAGAGTATATAGTGAGTTGTCTTTATTTCATTTCGACATCACATGAGTTTCTTGTTATAAATAAAGAGAGTTCCAACGAGCAAAAATGACAAAGAATTAATCCATGAAAATCCTATTTGCAGCGAACGTGTATAGTACTGTCTCGGATTGTTTTGTTGATGAAGTTGATTAATAGCACCGGCGGTTGGGGATACTAGTAGTTGGTTACCCTTGGGTACGGTGAGGCGGTGAGCCACCGCCGCCATGTGGGTCACGCGAACCCCGGGGACACAGTGTGCATCGAGCCAATGAAAAGCATTGTTCCGGTTCCAATGGGCTGAGGACTGGTGTGTCGTGCGACCATCCCCAGCCTAACGAAAATGTGATCGCATTGGTCCATGCGATTGGACGGGAAACGACGACTTGAGGATCGATGGTCCTGCTGCTCACACTCGACAAGGGCGACGTTAGTGACAGTAGTACTGGTCATGCTTGGTACATTGAGGTGTTGCTGTGGGTATTCTCGCGGCCGTAGCACTATACATGCGCTTCCGGTACTTGTGTATTCTTTATTGCAGAAACGGAACATGAGAAAGATGACTGGAACAAGAACGCTAGTACGTAGTACTAGTAGTTTGAATAGATGCTGGTTGAACAAACAATGGAGTTGCGAGCTGCAACCACAGTACAGTACAGAGATGGAGACGCATTTTTGCTTCCCCGATGATACATTACACAATTCGTGCGCCAGCGCCGGTGAGTGGTGAGAATGAATGAATGAAGACCCGCAAGTGCCCCTGCTGCACTGGGGTGCCCAAATCACGATCTAATAATAATAAAGCAAGACGATCGATGAAGGAAGGAAGGAAGGAAGGAAGGACGCTTAATTAGAGCTGGCCGTATGAGTGGGCGAGGTACGCGAGCGCTCCGACGAGCGGCGCGTTGATGTAGGTTGCCGGCTCGGAGTGCTCGTGGTCGTTCCTCTGGTCGGGGAACTGGTCCTGCTCGTTGGGCCCGCCGACGACGGCGCCGACGTGGACGTTGGGGTTGGGGGCGGCGGAGTAGAGCGCGGTGAATCCCTGCGAGCATCCGATCCGTCCCGGGTGCGCGGCGACGGAGGGCAGCGAGGCAGCGCGGTGGTGGATGCGGCGCGGGTACTTTGTCCCGTACCCGACCATGTAGGACATCCCCATGGGGTTGGTGCCCAGCAGGTAGTCCACCTGCCTCCGCGCGATGGCGCGCAGGCGGTGCGGCGTGACGACCGCGCCGCCGCAGGAGACCGTCTGGCGGGCGACGGCGAGGTACTTGGCGTAGGTGAGCAGGAGGAAGGCGCTGGAGGTGACGTACTGCATGTTGCTGTCGGCGAGGCGGTAGAGCAGGCCGGCGCGGGTGAAGGCGGTCTGGTCGGTGGGCGTGCCGGGCACCATGGAGCAGATGAAGCCGTCGGCGTGGGCCTTGTATTCGTGCACGGCGCCCAGGCGCTGCACCAGGAACCCCTTGGCGATGAGCACGCGCGCGCCGGCGTGCTTGTTGTCCCACCCGAACGTGTTGTCCTGCTCCGCCGCGCCCAGCACCTGCCCGTTGGCCTCGATGTAGCGCAGGTACTCGGGGCCCCGGCTCGCGCGGTGCAGCCACGCCGCGCCCCACAGGAGCTCGTCCTGGTACCCGGAGTAGGAGCAGTAGTAGGGGCACACGTAGGGACCCAGCCGGCTGCTGTAGCTGCCCCGGTGCTTGTCCGCGAACTCGAACACCCGCTTGGCCCGGCCGAGCAGCCGGCCGGCGTAGGCCGGGTCGGCCTTGCGGAACACCAGCGACGCGGCGGCCAGCGCGGCGGCCGTCTCGGCGGCCACGTCGGAGCCCGGGTTGCTGGCGTCCACCTTCACCACGGTGCGGGGCGTGTCCATGTCCTCGGGGCGTTCCCAGCACGCGTGGTCCTTGCTCGCGTCACCAACCTACACAGCGATGCCTGTTGCATAAACCACCAAGGCAGGGAAAAAAACAACCTTGAGAGGTGCAGAACCACCTGCACGTATACTGTGTCCGGGTGCGCCGTGGCCTTGAGCAGGTAGTCGGCGCCCCAGCGGACGGCGTCCCTGGCGTGCTGCAGCTCGCCCTTCATCAGCCCGCCGAACTCCACCACGCTCCACGCCAGCATCGTCATGCTGAACGCCATCGGGAACCCGAACTTCACGTTGTCGCCGGCGTCGTGGTACCCGCCCACCAAGTCCACCTGCACACCAATGCCGAGTTCATTCGTCAGAATACAGACAGATGCCGCGTCTTCTCCATCCATCCATCCATCCATCGGTTCCATGCCTTCGCGGCCGCGCCGTCCGACAGCCCCGAGTCCCGCCGCCACGTCACGCGCTGCGACGCCGGAAGCTTGCCGGACCGCTGCCCCTCGAAGAAGAGGATGGACTTGCTCAGCGCTTCCCTGTAGTTGTGCGGCGCGGGGCCCTTGTGCCCGCCGGCAGTGGCGTCGCCGGGGAGCTGCAGCGCCGCCGCGACCACGAGCGCCAGGACGGAGAGGCAGCGAACGCGAGCCATGGTCACCACCACCACCACCAGAATGGCTCACTTTCACTGCCTCTCGAGCTCACTTCACTCACTCCCCTCCCTGCTGGGCGCGCTGCTTTTAAAGGCGCGCCACTCCGTATATTAATTGTCGCTACCCTTTTTCGGTTTCGGAACAGCCATTACTTTTCTCTGCCGAGCCCGCGTGCCCCGAGACCTGCCCTCCTCCACATGCCCATCGCAACCCATTGGCAAGAGGTATCGTCAGTCGCAGACTCGCAGTAGCGGGATTTTTAAGCTCGTTCCGGCGCATGGAAACAGAGATGCCGCCGCTGCGAATGCTCGTTTGAGTTTCGGGCTTTCATCCAAAACTTCGTATTCGCGCCATTGCGGCAGCCGAGGGAGACCATTGCCAACTATGGTCAAGTTTTTTTTGGTTTAGGGAAAAACAGGGCCGGAATGCTGGAACGTGTCGTGCTTTCAGACCATTGGAAAATGGGAAGACGCACGCTAGCGACGGGGAAGCTCATTAGTCCGCCGCAGCAATCACTGACCAGACGAGGGAACCGTGCAGGGATCACCGCCGGCCATTAAGCCACAAGATAAGCACCACCTTTTTTCTCTGAGCGGCGCAAGCTGCACGCGGCTCGACAGGTCCAAGTTCCACAAGAAACGAAACCTAGGCCTTGCTAACCCGTGAAGAGCCTCAAACCGGCCCAGTCAGTTTCCTACGGAAAGAAGCCCAGTGTCAATCCGTGTTATTAACCTACTATTAAGTTGATTATCTCAAAAAATACTATTAAGTTGTAAAATACTACTAGATATTCTAACGTTGTGATGAACATAAACTTATACTCTCTATTGTGAAAGTGATGACGTTTCAGATTACCAAATTAACTTCTAGCTAGTTCATTTCTGCTGTCATAAGCGTCAATATTTCTAGAATGGAGAGACTACTCTTCATGGAAACCAACACAAACGCAGGAAATCTGGTTCTGTGCTCATAAATGACTAGGAGTCTAGGACCGGTAGAGTAAGGATTGGGATTACTTTCCAGCCGACAAAGTGTGTTTGTGAGGAGATGATTATGAGATTTTGTCACCACCATGTCCTTATTTAATGCAAATAAAACCCCCACTGAGAATGGCCTAAGGTGAGTGACTCAACAGTTTGAAACCTTTGGAAAAAAAATCCATCTAGGTATCCTACCACTTCCTATGTGACTATGTCTTCTTTCTATCAACAGAGGCCTTTTAAAGCTAGAGTTCAGACGTGTTCAGTAATTGACATTCAACTCTTGGCTTCATGATTTTTCACTTGAAGCTCAAAAAAAAAAAATTATTAGGAGTTGGTGTAGTTTGTTGGACAAAGTGGTTGCATAGGAACGACATGATATTCAATAAAACAAATTCTAATACTTTCTTACAATTAATATTCAGGGGAACCTATTAGATCTGACAAGCTGCCACATAAAGAAGAGAGCCGACCCTCAAGAATGGTTGCCATTTATTGGAAACGGCATCAAGGAAGTCTTGCAAGATTTAAATCTTAGCTCCGCTTTTGCGTCGTATCTAACATGGTGTGCCTCTTTTAATCTTCCTCCAATTTGAATTCTTGTATGAAAGTTGAGTCTAATTACCATGTGCATTCATGGAAATGCAAAAGCTAGAATCTTTGTTCCATTATCTAAAAGAATGTAGTGGGATTCAACAAAAAAAATATGTGCACTAAAGTGAAACAATTAAATAAACTGACAATTCATCCTTTTATCAACAATTGCCATGATATCTTGATATAGAGACTCTGTATATTGCAGTAAGAATGATTTATTTCTCTTTTCGGATTACTTATTTACAACTTATAAATAGATTCACACATGTATCAACAAAACAAGATATCTTTACCAGAGACTGAAAACACTCAAGTGCATCTCCATACTATTCCTAAGGTTTGATTCCTTATTTTAAATGTAGCAACCTTTTTCTTTCTATAATATCATATATCCAAGTGAGCACATTTTTTTATAAACTATGATATTTCTTAGCAGACTTACTTCTTCTAAAATGTTGTTTAAACTGATAAAGCTCGTCAAGATGCTTCTCTTTGTAGCTGACCAATAAGTATTGGTTATTATAAAGCTTCTATTATTCACCTTTATAGCATTACATTATTAATGTTAAGCTAATAATACAAATTTCTTCTATTTTGTAAATATTGTTGTATCGATTATAAATAGATATAATCATTTTCCTATAACCTTGCCCATAGTATACACCTTGTTTTTCTGCACCAAATCTAAGAAACAAGTGTACTCAAGGTGCAATCTTAATAAGCCGAAAAACTGAGTTATGAACTAGGATGACCATACCGTGTTGATTACTTTACATAAGGACGGAATAGTAAACATCACTCAAAGAATACTAGTAAATGAGAGTTTTACTCTTAGCTAGAGCCAACCATATATTTTATTTATAACATCTCATACCACAACCTCATTTTTCTGTCATCAATAATCATAAAGAAAGTATATTTTCAAATGTCTCAATCCCCTATAGTGTTGAGTAATGGCGGTATATGCTTTCTCAATCATAAATATATAGATTTTCCAAAGTTTTATTACAATTTAATAGCTTTCTAGCCCAATTATCCTTCGAGAGCATTAATCTTCTTATCATTTTATTCCTACATGCCAAATATATCCCGTCCTTGTGGCTTGTGCAACTCACGGAACACCATATGTAAAGGAATTGAGGAAAGCTATTTGGCTACAAAAAGAGTTTGTGTTATGCACTTTTATAGTCTATTTAATCAATATTCATCAGGCCAATATTTTTAATTAAAGAAAAAAAAGCTAAGATGTAGATATTTAAATCTATAGGATATATGGTGCCAATCAGCCCAAAACATTATTCTCTCCAGGTAAAGAGAAGGAAAACGTACACCCTTCTATGATTCAACGTATTTATATACAAAGTATACAAACGTTCGTTGGACATATCATGCACGTATAATAAGGAAGATGATGGTACAATTCGGGACCAAGAGCAAAAAGAATTAACTACGAGGAGGGGGCATATAGCATGAAAACAGCTTATAATCGGTGCATTAGTTTTACAATCATCATCACAACAGAAGAAATCAAGAAATCCCTTTGCCGGTCGGTCCGTTTCTTCATCATGATTCAGACCAGCCCAGTCGCGTGATCAACGGTGCAAGCAAGAGTTTTAATGATCTCCGGCTCTCCGCCTATCAACCGACTAAAAAGTGCTTGCCTGTCTATATCTGTGACATTGCTATTACGTTTGTCGTCTCAACAAATCCTTGTATGGTCTAATGCAGTCTCCCTGTGCTTGGTACAACAGGTTTGCGACATTTATTCGGTCTTTGGGTTTTATTGGTGCTCAATCGGATACTTCACTGTTCATATTTCGGAGTGACTCGGATACACTCTACATATTGCTATATGTGGATGACATAGTCCTTACAACTTCTTCCGTAGTTCTTCTTCAACGCATTATTGCAGCTCTTACCGCATAATTTTCTATGAAGGACCTTGGACCACTACATCATTTTTTGGGTATGTCTGTCACTCACACTTTCACTGGTCTATTTCTCTCGCAGTACCATTACATGCTTGAGATTCTGCATCGTGCTGGTATGTCTGACTGCAAACCTTGTACTACTCCTGTTGATACGAGCGCCAAGCTTTCTTCATATGGTTCTCCTGTTGTTGCTGATGCTACACATTTTTATGGTCTTGCTAGTGCTCTTCAATATCTCACTTTCACACGACTAGACATTGCATATGCTGTGCAGCAGATTTGTTTCTTCATGCGTGATCCGCGTGAGCCACAATACTGGTAAGTATTTTTGAAAAAAATATTGACCAATAGTTTAAGGGTATTAAGAATAATAATGAACACATAATTGTATTACTGATAAATCTATCATTTTGATGATACTACCCTCAATATGTTAAATACTGATCGGTAGTTTTATATCTCCGATATCAAATCTCTACCGTTGAATCAAACTACCGGTCAATAGTTTTGAAAACTACTGACCAGTATTGTGGACCAAAAACTTCGAAAACAGAAGACCCATGGATGTGATGAGGTTTAGTAGATCTGAGGATCTAGGGCTTTCACTTTCTTGGAGAACGGGAGACGGCATGAGGAGCGCAGGCAAGTGGCAGATCCAGGCATACGACGCAGGTAAACGATTAACGTTACGTCCACAGCGAATTTTATGCATGTTTATTCTTTGTTCGGTCGTCTTTTTGTACATTTGTAGATGTGTAAGAAGCAACGGGCCACAATCATAGGCACAACAGAAGAAAGGAAATTCCTTTGTCGATCGGCCGTTTCTTCATCATGATTCAGCCCAGCCCAGCCACGTGATCAACGGTGCAAGTAACAGTTTTAATGATCACCGGTTCTCCGGATTAACCGACTAAAAAGTGCTTGCACTGTCCGTGACTCACAACGCTCCACTCTATAATTTATGGTGAAATAAAAGAAAAAGTACATTCTTGTATGATTCAACGTATTTATACGGAGTATAAGGCCGAGTCTCAATGGAAGTGTCATGGTAGTGTCATGAGCATTACATTTGCTGACATGACATGAGAGAGAAGAGAGGGAGTGTCATGGGATGAGAGATGAGTGTCATCACCATGACCCTCCACCGGCACGGTTCTTAAGAATTTTTCTTTTGGTAATCGTGCGATGACACTCTCCATCGAGACCGGCCTAAACGTTCATTGGACATATGATGCACGCATGATAAAGATGGCGGTGGTACAAGGGCCAAGGACAAAAAGACTCAACTACGAGGAAATAAATATACTTTTTTATATAAATTTTCGGAAAGATATTTGTGTCACTTTTCAATGATGTTATTGTAATTCTTAGAAATGTAATTTATTTTCTTTCTTTTTACAATGTTGTAAGTATGCGAGTAGCACCACGAGTTAATTCCGTCATCCAGAAGACCACTGAAGGGTACATTGATAGTGTTCTTGGTCAATATACATTCTTTTATTTTTAGTTATAATATAATTACATTATTATCAATATGCTAAATTTATTGACACAAAAATCAAAAAGGCTACAACAAGCAAGCAAGGGAAGCAGATAAAAAGATAGTTGATCAACTTGTCAAGCATGAGTTCTCAACACAAAGGGTACATTTGAGTACAAATCATAATTGTGGCTAGGATGTAACCATTCCGTCTTAGAGAGGTCATCCATCCTCACAGTAAGTTCTTTTATAAATATAGTGAAGTAACAAAGACGCATTAGATTCTTTTTCAGTGGTGTGGTTCGAATAAAAAACCATATGACCCTAAGAATGTAGAAGAGAATGATGACTATAGTGTACCCTCTCCATACTTCAATTAGATGTCGTCCAAGGGGAGGGCCCGTTTCTTCATCGTGATTCTGCCCAGCCGAGCCTCGTGATCAACGGCGTAAGCAGTAGTGAATGACGACCCACCGATCAACTGAGAAGTGCTTCTTGCACTGTCCGTGATGACTCCAACTTGGTGCCAATCAGCCCAAAACATTCTCTAGGTAAAGATAACGAAGAAAAAGTAGGCTCTTGTATGATTCAACGAATGTATACGGAGTATAAATGTTCGTTGGACATATCTTGCAGGTGTATTAATTGAAGATGGTGGTGGTGGTACAATTCGATCGGTCCCAAGAACAAAACGAATCATCAACTACGAGGAGAGGACATATATAGCATGAAACGGCATATAATCGATCGGTGCATTAATCTCACCCTCTCTGGACGCCGCCGTTTTAGTTATTATTTCTTTCCACATACTAGTATATATCGATCTGGCAGTGAATGAACCGACCTATATATTGTTGTAAAACAACCGGAATCAGCTTGGTAGCCACACACTACTGATATACACACACAGGGCACAGATAGATGAACACAGGGATAGGGAAATGGCTGGCTTTGTTGTCTTCTTATTAACCTCTCAATATTACAGAGTACAAGGGAGAGCTCCCATCGTCGTCCAAGACATGGACCGAGAGGTCCTATTTATACCCAGCCAAACCCAGTGGCATTCTTGTAATTCAGCCCATATAATACCGTAGCAATTCTATCGTGTGCACCAAATCATTAATGCCTGTACCAGGCCATTAATGCTTCTCCGGTTACTCGTAGCGTATTGGATAAGAACGGGCAGTAGATTGCTCGGTTTCATAACACTCCCCTTGGGCGAATTACCACGCCATGTCTATGCCTCGTTAAAAACTCCTCCAAAAACCCAAGTGGGAAAAATGGTAGGAGAAAAGAGTACATGACATGCGTAAGCCGTGTTGCACCCGTTGCCTCGTTAAAAACCTTGCGTGAGAAAACCCGAGTGGGAAAAACTCACCAAGGGAAAAAGAGTACAACAGCTTGGTTGTCGGGATCAAGTAGTCTTCAGGACTACGCAAGTGATCTGCAGGATCACTCCCATGATCTTCAGGATCATGGGTATGGGCTAACCATTTAGGTGATCTTCGGGATCACCTCGTGATCTTCGGGATCATGATTTCATTCTCCCCCCGATCCTTGCAACTCTCTAAGTCGTCTCATGCCAATTCCCCGGATACATCTATAGAAGCTAGATGCTCGGCAGAGATTTTGTGAACAAATCTGCAAGATTTTCACATGACTTAGTGTGCAGGATATTAATTTCACCGCTCTTCCGGAGCTCATGGGGGTAGAAGAACTTTGGAGCAATATGCTTCGTATAATTGCTCTTCACATAGCCCATATGCATCCGTGCAACACAAGCAGCGTTATCCTCATAGATAACGGTGGGGGCACCGACGGTGTCCAAGCCACATGACTTCCGGATGTGGCCAACCATCCGTCTCAACCGGGCACACTCTCGTGTGGCCTCATAGAGTGCAATGATCTCTCGAGTGGTTGGTTGACGTGGCAACCAGGGTCCGCTTCACGGACCGCCAAGCAATGGCCGCACCACCACAGAGAAACACGAAACCGATCCGGGATCCGGCGTTATGTGGGTCGGACATGTAGCCAGCATCCACATACCCCACCATGGTCGGATCTTGGCTCTTCGGGAACCACAACCCAAGGTCCTGTGTACCTTGCGAGTACCGGAGAATGGTTTTGACGCCAACCCAATGCCTTCTCGGTTGGGGTAGCACCGTACCCGGCCAATAGATTGACCGCGAATGCAATATCGGGCCTCGTGCAATTCGCAAGGTACATAAGTGCTCCAATGACGCTTAAGTAGGGAACTTCGGGTCCCAGTATTTCCTCATTCTCCCCTTTGGGTCCGAACGGGTCCTTTTTCACGTCAAGTGAACGGACCACCATGGGGGTTCTCGAGAGGGTGGCACTTGCCCATATTAAACTTTTCAAGTACCCTCTGTGTGTAAGTAGACCGGTGCACAAACACTCCCCAGGGAGGTGCTCGAGCTGCAGGCCCAAGCGGAACTTGGTTTTACCCAAGTCCTTCATCTCAAACTCCGTCTTGAGGTAAGCCATAGCTTCCTCAATGTCCCCTGTGGTGCCAATGATATTCAAATCGTCGACATAGACGGAGATGATGCAAAATCCACTCGGGATTTCTTTATGAACACGCAGGGGCAATCATCATTGTTTGTGTAACCTCTCTTCAGGAGATAGTTACTCAAACGGTTGAACCACATCCTTCCGGATTGTTTCAACCCGTATAATGCACGCTGCGAGCGCACACTATACATGTTGCGATTTGGATTCGGACCGGGGATCTTGAGTCCTTCGGGGACTCGCATATAAATCTCCGAATCCGGTGACCCATACAAGTATGCGGTCACGACATCCATCAACCGCATATTGAGATTCAGATTAGCTGCCATAGATATCAAATATCGGAACGTGATCCCACTCATGACGGGAGAGTATGTTTCATCGTAATCGATGCCGGGTCTCTCGCGTGAACCCTTGTGCCACCAGCCTCGCTTTATATCTTACCACCTCATTATTTTCGTTCCTCTTCCGGAGGAACACCCATTTGCATCCCACAGGGATGACCTTTGGGGGTATTGGGACTGCAGGCCCAAACACTCTTCTTTTATAAAGCGAGCGTAACTCGCCTCGATTGCTGCTTTCCATTTATCCCAATCCGAGCGCCTTCGGCACTCGCCATGGACTTTGGTTCTGGATCCGGATCCATTGAGCAAGCAATCTTTGAGGCAAAGTTCACATTTACAATGGTGGTCTTTCCGTTGAATAACTCTCCCGTGTGCACATAATTAGTGGAGATCTCATCCATATCCTCTAGCTCGTCGTGATTTCCCGTAACGACAGAGCTAGGGTGTTCCGATTTCCCGGTGCGCTTAAGCGCGCGCGATGCACCGGGATTTCCATCTTCGGGATGGAGTCCTTCAGGGACCATCCCAACTTCAGGTTGGGTCGCCTCTTCAGGGGCTCCGTCTTCGGGACGGTGTCCTTCGGGGACATTCTCAACTTCAGGTTGAGCTTCTTCAACCGAATCCTGGAGTGGGACAAGTGGCTCGCGGTCGTGCCTCCGCGGACGTCTCCGTGGGGCTTTGTCCCGAGCACCCGGAGGTCTCCCCTCTTTCTAGGATGGGGGGTGACACCAGAGTTAGTAGCCTTCGTGGCTATCTCGCACTCTCTCCGGCGCATTTATCGCAGGTATATGCGACCTTGTCACTCCTTTGTGATCGGTGAAGGCATCTCGGCAGCTTATTTGCAAGATTTTGCAAATTTATAATCCGCTGAACTTCCGGCTCAGCCTCGCTAGTGCGTGGGTCTAAGGACTGCATCCCGGCTTGCATTCCACACAATTTCCCGGCATTCTTCAGGATGCCGGTCTCCCCTAATGCTCGGGAAATTGTCCTCATCAAATATGCAATCAGCGTACCGAGCCGTATGAAGATCCCCGATCATAGGCTCTAGGAATTTGATTATGGACGAAGTCTCATAACCAACATATATCCCCAACTTCCGGTGGGGTCCCATGGAAGTACGCTGAGGAGGTGGTATCGGCACATATACTCGCACGACTCGAATTTTCGCAGATGGGAAATACTTGGTATTTTCCCACGCACTAGCTGCAAGGGGGATGTCTCATTATATGCAGTTGGCTCGAGTTGGATCAGTGCTGCTGCATGCAAGCATCGCATGGCCCCAACAACCGGTTGGGAGCCGACAATTCCGCAACAAGTGGACGAGCAATCCACTTTATCCTTTTAATCAAGGATTCAGCTAGGCCATTTTGAGTGTGGACATGGGGTACTGAATGTTCTACCTTAATGCCCATAGCCATGCAATAATCATCAAAGGCTTTCGACTCGAACTCACCAAGCATTGTCCATACGAATGGATCGTATGCGGTTATCGGGAAACTTGCCTTTAATCCGATGATTTGAGCAATGAGCTTAGAGAAGGCATGATTTCTTGTGGACAAAAGATCCACATGACTCCATCCGGTAGAAGCATCAATCAGCACCATGAAATACCCGAACGGCCCCGAGAGGGGCTGAATAGGTCCACATATGTCCCCCCGTATCCTTTGCAGGAAAACAGGTGACTCATCCCTAATCTTCGGGAGGGATGGCCTAGTGATCAACTTCCCCTTTGCACAAGCCGTGCAAATGAATTCTTCAGATTCGGGAAGTTCTTTGGCTCAATTTCATGGCCAGCAGAATTGTTGATGATTCTTCTCATCATCCCCAACCCAGGATGACCCAGCCTTTCATGCCATGACTTGAAGGCATCGTGGTCACGAAAGATTGTCTTCATCGCAACATATTCATCGGCGGGTTTAATGTACGTACGGTACAAACCCGATGGCGATGAAGGGAGCTTTTCAACCACATGCTTTTGATATCCATCAAATTTTGTGATGAGCAGGTATTCAATACCATGCTCGCTCTCGGTTTCCAGTGGAGACCGTTTGCCCGGATATCTTTAAAGCTCACAAGGGTACGCTTGGATTCTGGATAGAGGATAGCATTCCTCACAAGTATCCGCGTACCCATAGGGAAAACTAGTGTGGCACTTCCGGTGCCAATAATATGAGCATTGCTTCCGGCAATGGTCATAATATTTCCGGACTTCTTGGTTAAAGTGTGGAAATATCTAGTTTCCCTTAGTATGGTATTGGTGGTTGCGCTGTCTACGAGACAACACTCCTCATCCGCCATGGGACCCAGCCGAACCTCGTATCAAATATCCCGGACATGATAAATAAAGATGCAGGAAATATAAACACATAAAATGATAACGATTCTGGGAAGACTGTTTGTAAAGACTTCGGCTTTACAACAGCTGCTCTTCATGACCCAGTGCTACTTCAGGAGCACTATTTACAACTACGGTTCTTCAGGAACCGTGTGCTCTTCGAGAGCACGACCCATAACGATGGTTCTTCCGGAACCACGAGCTCTTCAGGAGCTTTATTACAGTACTTCCGGATCAGTAACCGGCAGCATGCGGAAACATTGCACTTGACATGGAGGGGACTACTCGAGGTCCCCGAATATGTCGAAGTCATCATCAAGAAGGTCGTCCCCGCTGTCGTCCTTTCGGACGCCTTCACCACTCGTAATGACCATGTCATTGGCGTGAGCTTCAGTGCTCGGTGGTGAAGTGGGACTCGAGCCTGCCCTCGTTCTTACTTCGGAAGAACGACGACGAGCGTCAATCGGGTGTCCGGGGACGCGACAGCTTGCGAGACCAATGTCCCGAACGTCCGCATCTATAACATGCATTCTTGCTCCCCCGGATGATTCACCCGTGACCTTCTTGTCACCTTTACCTCGGGGCTTACCCTTTCCTCTGCCCTTGAACATACTACCCTTCCTACCCTTCCATTTCTTTCGGCCATATTTCGGGCCATCGGAACTCCCGGCAACATTGGCGTGTGCCTCGAGCACACCCATCGACCCAGTGGGTCGGGCAGAGTGGTTCCGCATGAGAACCTCATTCTCGCCGTTCCGCAACTAACAGGGTCCGAGCGAGCCGAGAATATCTCGTATATTTCGACACCTGTATCGTTGTTGCGGAACAATGTTGCCCGGTGGAAGGTGTTCGGGGTTTTCTCGATCATCTCAGCGTCCGTGATCTGCCGGCCACAGAGACGCAACATCGAGACGATTCGATGAATGGCAGAGTTATACGCTGCCACGGACTTATAGTCTTGGAAGCGTAGGGTAATCCGATCATTCCGAGCTCGTGGGAGTGCAATGGCCTCGTTGTTGGTCAAAGCGATCCTTCAGGGATTCCCACGTAACCCGTGGATCCTCCTCGGTCATATATTCCATTTTCAGAGTCCGGGTGTATGTGATGACGCAGGAAATGCAAAGCCTTTGCACTATCGGCGTCATCGACCACAGCCTTTCCCTTGCCGCCTTCGGGCTTGGCAATAGTATGACCGAGGCGCATGGATCTCGGGTTAATGACTATGTCTTGAGCCCGGTGAGGTAGTTGCTGCCATCCAAGGCAAGCCGGGTGAACTCTCTCTTTGCAATGTCCGACATGCTCGCAATATCATGTAATTTACTTCGGGTAAATTACGCATGTAAATATTGCAATCATTTGGGTCATGAATATTCCCGTAAAAATTCCCCGCACGTTAGCGAGCACAAAATAATATTGCGTAAATTAACCTCAAATAAAACGCAGGGTTAGTCGTGGATTAAACGCTTCGGGGTTTAATCCGCAAATTTCTAGAGTCCAGGAAAAATAATTCTGCGAAATAACCAAACTTCAGGGGTTAAAACGCAAAATTAAATAAAGACCGTAAATAGGCTCGGCCCAACTTCCCCCTTTTTTTTTTTTTTTTCTTTTCACGCGCATGGGCCAAGGCACGGCTTGGTCTTGTGGGCTGAAGGCCCACCGAGCGATTTTTTTTTTCTTTCTTTGCGCGCGCATAGAAGGCCACTCCAATCCGGTCCGTGGTCTGGTTTGGTTTGTCTGGGCTATTCATCCGGCCCATGTGTGCGACGGCAGCTAGGGTTTAACCCCGGCTGCCCGGGTTCGCACGGCTCGCCGCAATCGAGCGGCGCCCCGATTTTCTCTCCCGTGGGAGGCGGCGCCCGGGGGCGCGGGCGGTGGCCGTGCGCGGCCGGCGCGGCGCCGGCCCGCGGCCCTGCGGCGCGCGGCCGGCGGCCGGGCGGCGCGGCCCGTGGCAAGGCGAGTGGCGGCGCGTGGGTCGTGGAGGCCGCGGCGGCGGCGCCTACCTCGTGGCGACGCGCGGCCGAGAAGGCCGCGGCGGCCGGTGTCGGCCTGCGACCAGGCGGCCAGGTGGGGCTCGTGGCCCGGCGGCTCGCGAGATCCGCGGTCGAGGCGGTGCCACGGGCGTGCGGCCGGCGGCCGGCGGCGCGCGGACCGTGGTTGTGAGTGGGCGCGGCCTCGCTCGCGGTGCACGCGACGGGCGGCCGGTATCGACGCCCGTGGCGGTGTGCGTGCGGCGCGGGCGCGGGGCACGCGAGGCCCGGCCGGATCTAGCGGGCCCTCGGCGGCGCCTCGGGTCGATGGCCCGGCCGGCGGCGGCGCTATGGGGAGGCACGGGCCCGAGCGTGTGCGGGCCCCGGCCGGCAGCGAGGATGTACGGCGCATGCGGCGCCGTGGCGGGCCGCGGCGAGGTGGCGCCTCGGGGGCGAGGCACGGGCACTCCGGGCCCTAGCCGAAGGAGACGGCGGCGCTCGGGGCCGCATGGCTCCGGTTCACCGCGGCACGAGCGGTGGTGACGGCACTCGGGCCGCGTTCCCACTTGCGTGGGGGTCCCCTACCGGTCCTCGCCCGGGTGGGAGCCCCGGGGACTCGCCACGTTGCCGGCGCGGGGGCCGTTTAGGCCTCTCCGCAGCGAGAACGGGCGGCGGAGTAACGGGGACAACGACAGCAAGCGTGGGGCTTGTTCATCCCCACGGCGGTCGCTGGAACTTCCGCGACGAGCACTTACACCCACAACGGTTGTGGCGCGTGGGGCGAGGTTGCCCGTCGGCGGAGACGACACATGAAGTGCGTCAAGGAGGCGACGGCTTCGGCATCAGCCTTGTGCAGCAGCGAGCTGCCTCGGCACTTCGGGCCGTGGCGTTCCTGGTCGTCTCCGGCAAGTGGAGGGCACGGTGTGCCTAGTGCCGCCGAGGCACCAATCGACCAGGGCGGAGTTAAACTCCAAGGGCTGCTGCAAATGGCCTGCTTCGGAGGCCATGTTCATGTGGTGGTCGATCTTCGGGATCGACACCGAGGTAAGCATCAACTAGGATGCTAGGTGCTAGCTACTGGTAGCATATGTTTTGTAGTATTAGTCACGAATACATGAGGCTCGGTCTTGCTTGCCATTGTTAATCAGCAAGCTTCGTTCATGTTCCTTGCACTTACCATTGATAGCAGAATCATGTGCATCAGTAGGTAGGAAAAACCAAACTGATTCTTACCTTAGTAGCTCGGTAGAGGCTCGTGCTGATAACGTGTTGTAAAACAACCGGAATCAGCTTGGTAGCCACACACTACTGATATACACACACGAGGCACGAGATAGATGAACACAGGGATAGGGAAATGGCTGGCTTTGTTGTCTTCTTATTAACCTCTCAATATTACAGAGTACAAGGGAGAGCTCCCATCGTCGTCCAAGACATGGACCGAGAGGTCCTATTTATACCCAGCCAAACCCAGTGGCATTCTTGTAATTCAGCCCATATAATACTGTAGCAATTCTACTGTGTGCACCAAATCATTAATGCCTGTACCAGGCCATTAATGCTTCTCCAGTTACTGTAGCGTATTGGATAAGAACGGGCAGTAGATTGCTCAGTTTCATAACATATATGAACCAGCTAGTAGGAGTAGCTCACAAGCCGGTGGTGAATGGGATGGACGTGCCGGCGAGCCAGACGTCGCCGTCGATGAAGTTGCCCACCGTGAACGTGCTGGCCTCGGCGGCGCTGGTAATGACGCGGTAACCCTTCCACTTGACCCGACCGGAGGTGCCCGCGCCGGCGCCGGTGTTCATGTACTCGCCGTAGTAGAGCGTGTCGAGCGCGAAGTCGCCGTTCCACTCGAGCCAGCCCGCCGGGTCGATGAGCGAGTCGATCTCCGACTGCATGACCACGGTGCGCGAGTACTGCTTCCAGGGCCGGCCCAGGTAGTTCCTGGTGGTCCCGGGGGCGGCGGCGAGGTCGGACGCCGCCGCCACCTTGCACTTGTGGATGGAGATGCCCGTGTTCTGGTTGGGGTCCTCGCGGCCCTGCGCCGTGAAGAGGTTGTTCTGGTTGGGCAGCGGCTTGCGCGCGTACAGGTTGCAGTTCTGCAGCACCGCCGCGGCGTTGCCGAAGACGAAGTCGATGGTGCCGTACACGTCGCACTCGCGGAAGAACTGCCGGAGGGAGTGCACGTACAGCGTGTCCTGGTACCCCACGAAGCTGCACCGGTAGAACGCCGACAGGTCCGCGCCCACCCGGAGCGCCACCGCCTGGTGCTTCGACGGGCCCGCGCCGTTCTCGATCGTCAGGTCGCGCGCCAGGAAGTTGTTGCCGACAACAGCTGCAGCACCAAGCAAGGTTCATGGTTAATTAGCATGATCACTTGTTTATTGTGAGTAACTTGAATTAACAAGAGACAAAAGACTACTGTGGGCTGAATTGTCACATTATGGTGGGCTGCAGTGTAAAAGCCCAAGTAGTCGAGTTATTCGTTTTGGGCCAGTAAATAGTACAATCTGGCCCTGTTCGTACAACATGGCAAGATTGTTTTGATCTGTCTCCTACAGTATCTGAATTTCAGTCCCTGTTCGTACAACATGGCACTGCCGTATCCAGCAGGTAGCCAAGCCAGCATTGCAATTTGCACAGGAGTGTGAAGGCGACGGATGGACGGACGCTGCATAGAAAGCTGCGCGCACATGCAGGCAGGACGCCACGATGCGGACAGGCACGAGAGCGCTGACAGGAGCACGGCGCCCGGCCTCCTAGTCGGATTTCCCATTCATTCCATGGTACCAACGAAGAAGCGTACACATGTTTACGGTAATTGTTCTCCGTTCATTCACATTGCAGTAACTGCGGGTGCGCACACACATGCTCTATGCTCCCTATTTTTTTTTTTGAGACGACTATGCTCTCTATTTGTTTGCAAGAAAAAACATAACCAAGTCACGGGATGACGGGCACCGATCCGTTTTGTCTTGGTAAGCAGGCAAATCTGCTGCAAATCTAGCTGCAGCATAATTAAACCTCAATTATATTTATATGTTCAGATATCTGGCTTGATGTCACTACATTTTGCAGAGCAGTACTAAATAATATGTTGAGCCCCTAGTTGATCTGACTTGTCATACTATATTTGTACTGCTTAGTCTAGCGACCTTGGCTTGATCTCACAATACATTCTGCAGAGTAGTATTATATATTGTACGTGTACTAAATAAATAATCCATGCTTAAGCCCTAGTTGATCTGACTTGTAATAAAAACTTACTAAATACGTGTATAGTATTAGTAAGACGTCGTACCGCTTGTAGCTAGGAACATATGTACGTGGTGGTTGGCTAGTGATGGCAGCATTTGCACAAGCTGCAGTGATAGTGTGGTGCCGCTGGTACGGGGGAGGGCTGGGCGGGTTGAGGATGGCATAATTGGCCAGCTAGATTTCGATGGATATATGGCTTCCCATTGTCTATCCGTCGACGGAAGAACGCGGCTTCGAGGTCCCCTCCATGGTCCACGCTCAGCTCAGCGGACTCGGTGCGGCAGCTAATAAATCGACCAAGCTGATGGCGCTTTACTTTGTTTCTGATGACTCATGCATCCCTACTCGTCAATGCAATGCATCCGTCAAATCGAGGTTCTGACAGTAACAGGACACTGGCCATAGCGGTGCGATCGACATCTATCTACTTGAGGCATGCAGTGGGCGGCTTTAATTCCTGATCAGATCGCCAGGATGGATGCATCCAAACGCACTGAGTGGCGGGCACAGAGGAGGAGGTGGAGGAGCATCCGGGATCACGGACGGGAACTCCATCGCCAACCTGTGATCCACCGACCGTCCTGTGTCTTGGATGCAGCTGACAGACACACGCGGAGTGATCTGCCGTCAACACGCACCACTGCTGCATCTCATGTGGTGCCGCCGTGCCTTCCACTTGGTGTGCTGTTACGATGCAGGTGAAATGGGATGTGAATCGTCTCGTGCTCTGGTTTATGCACGGGCTCACGAGTCACCGCTGGATTTACTCTCTAGAACGGACCGTACCCGACAACATACCTCGCACTTTCCATATCTGTTCGACGTGACTCGCCATCACTTTTCATGAAAAACAGAGGACTCATTTTTGACGAAACAGAGGACTAACCAGTCTCCCCTCCTTGTGCGGTCGTGCCACCACCGTGGTCGGAGAGAATGCCGGCGTCACAAGCTAGAAGAAGAGGCGAGATCATCCGGAAAGCGTTCCGGCAAATTCTGCCCCAGTTAAGCTACAGCTACACGGCTACACTTACGACCCGGCCGGCTTGGCAATGCCGGCTTCCTTGGAAGGATTGATGAAGTGGGTTAATAATGTTCTAGTATACGATGCAATGAAATGCAATGCAATCAATCAGCAATGCCCATCAATAATCAGACTGAATTAAGGATCCGAAGCGGCGGAAAAGCAAAGTACTTACCGACCGTGGCCGACCGGAACGTGGTGGAGCCGTCGACGACGTTGCGGCTGGCCTTGATGACGGTCTTGCCGACGCCGTCGCCGACGAACATGAGGTTGGTGTGCTTCTTCCCCACCTCCACGTTCTCCATGTACGCCCCGGCCTTGATGTAGATCACGTACCGCTTCCGCGAGTTGCTGGGCGCCGCCGCCACCGCCGCGGACACCGTCGTGAACTGCCCGCTCCCGTCCTTGGCCACCACCGCGTCCGCCGCGATCCCCGGCGCCGGCGCCTGCAGCAGCCGCCGGTCGCCCGGCCGCACCCACTCCGGGAACCCGTTCACCATCTGCCCGTACCCCGTGAACGGCTGCCGCGCCACCGTGGTCTTGCTCGACGACGCGCCGGGCAGCTTCTTCGCCATGGCCAGCGAGTTGCTCACCATGTGCGACACGTGGTGCAGCGCCGGCTCCATGTACCGCCGCACCTTGCCGCCGTTCTGGTACGCGAACCCGTCCAGGCACGTGTGCTGGTTCGTCATGGCCGCCGACAGCACCGTCATAATGTGGTCCGCCGTCATGTGCTGGGCGGCCTGCGACGGGGAGCCGCCATTACTGGGCGGCGAATGGAGGTCGGCGAGGGTGGCGTCGAGCTCGTCCATGGTGGTGGACAGGAGCTCCATGCAGTCGGTGATGGCGAGGCGGTCGCGCGCGGTCAGGCCACTGTTCCGGAGGTAGGAGGAGCAGTTGGCCTCCGTCGCGGCGACCACGCTCTCCGTGCGGTTCACGGTGCTGGCAATCACCTCCGGGAGGGGCTTCTTGTGGAGGTCGGGGATGTCCGCCAGCGTCGACAGGCAGAGGTCCGTGTACAGAGTGCCGTCGCAGTGCGCCGCCGCGGCGGCCTCCGCGGAGGGGTAGAAGGGGACGGTGTCCCCGGCGGCGATGGCGCCGCCAATGAACGCAACGATGAGGAAGACATGAAAGAGAGCATTGGATTTCCTGGGTAACGGTGGCATTTTTGTGCTGGAGCTGCTGCTGAGAGCGTGAAAACGGAGGGATGGATTAGGTAGGTTCCGGGAGGGATTTATGGGCTCCTGCTATATACAGTAGAGCAAGGGGTTGGCAGCAGGTTCAGAACTAATTTCCTATACTAAACCACTCTGGTCACACAAAACATTCCTACTGTGAATCTTCAACCGAGAAGGTGCCGTATGCGACGTGCAATGCTACAGAAAGCATGCACAAACCACATATGAAATAGTGGACAAATCAATCGGTCCCTGCGTTCGTACGAGATGACGAGGATTCGATCAAAAGAGTCCACCTGTGCACGCGTTCATTACCATTTTCTCCCGATCCTTGGCTCCACCACCATCGATATGATTTAGGAAGAGGGTAGATCTATGAAGTACTACCTACAAAAGCTAGCTAGCAGACAAGATCTTACCCAAATTGAAAGGACCAGTATAATTGTTCATCCACAGTTGCTACATCCGAGGGGTGATCACTAAAGCACCTTTCCATATCTGTCATGTAACCATGGACCCATAACTTGTATTTTGCTTGCTTGCCTTTGTCACAAAAATACATTTTTTTATTGTTCACTTCTTGGTGAATCAGGTTTGACCAACAGGTTTATGTAACATCTCGAACCTAGGCCAGGCTCGCTTATACCGACAGCTATCTAGGATTCAAGACTTTTCTTATCAACACTAGTATTTTTTGTACACTTTATTCTCACTCGTGCACGTTTAGGAAAACCGTTCCATTTAGTTATCCATCCCGAAATTGCTCTAGTCTAACGACATTTAATCTCAGAGCTTCCTAAAAAGAAATTATAACTTGTTGATACGAGTATTTTATCAATCAATAAACCTTACCTCTGGATGTCATAGTTTGGGGTGGACAAAGTCAAATGTACAGGAGTGCAACTTGTATTATATTATAAGAGGAGGCTTATATCGGATCTACCCCTACGCGATCGCTGTTGAATATCTACGCAAAGCCAAATGAATTTATGCGGCCATTTAGTTCGGCCTGCCTGGCCGCATGCAGATACTCCCGATCACCAGACTGAAACTGGATAGGTTGATCACTGCAGGCCCATCTGACTGGACGCGATGCGACGTTTTTCATTCTATATTTTCGTGGACATGAATCCATCCTTCCCGGTGGTGCACAAGCACAATGATATTGTTTCGTGATTGATTATCCAGGTAATAGAATGGTCCAACCGTTAATATGCATTTGGCTGTCTCCGCCGTGGAGCAATAGGAGAAGAGAACCCACTGAGTTAAGTCTGAATGTTTGCCGAGTACAGCTTCTGCGAACTTGGACAACATCACTCGTCTCGTCATCTCGAATGTGAAGCCCCGACGCCACCAATGATTCACACGCGAGCAAACAAGATCTTAGCATCTTCCGAGTTCGGCTTCTGGTTGGGGTGAATGTTCAGCGGAATGGACCACCAAGCGGCTACCTAGTACTACAATAGATGGCGCCGCTCTGCGTTAGTTTGCGCACATGTTGCAGGCTCATGCGGCCTGTTCCTCGGAACCGTGAGTTTTTTTTTCTCGTTCTGTTCCGCTTGTCGACGCTCGGTTGTTGATGGGCTGGGCTAGTTTGGGCGTGATGTAAGGAGCACGGGAAATGGGCGAGAGGTACTGGGCTTCCGTCCTCGTTCAGGGCCAGGCCAGCCACTCGCTTGTTCCATGCTCGCGGCCCATGGTTCCAATACATATAGTACGTTCGAAAATTTTTATTAATAATCACATTTATTAATTATTTAATATAAATAACAATTGAATCTGAAAAATCACAAAAATAATACCAATCGCTCGCTAGTTGGGCAACAGGGATGTACGGTGGGACCTGTCATCCAACCAAACGGGCGACAAGTACATTGGTGGGCGACAGGATCATTCCTGTTTTTTTTCGTTTTTTTACCCTGACCTATTAAGGCTTTCTAATACTCGATTAAAAATATTTTTACAGCTTAAAAATTAATACCAATTTTTTAGTAGTAGAGCATATATTGAAGCACCCGTTTTAGCTTTAAACATTCACAAATATGATGACAATTTTTAAAATACAAATTCCTGAATTAGGGTAGTTGTTAAGAGATAATTGAGTTCTTAAATAATCACAAACTTCTTAAAAAATTATGAAAAATGACATAAATTCATTGCATCTATAGTAGCATCGACACATATTTTTGTTATGATTAGGTTATATTTCATAATTACGAGTTGTTTAAATAGTGTTCAAATTTGAATTTAAATTCAAAGTATAATTGACCATATTTTAAACTTTAACTCCTCCAAAGGTCCCATCTAGTAGTAAGTAATACGAAGACGTTTAAATGGAGTTAGTGTTCCAAATAGGATCAATTATACTTTGAATTCAAATTCAAATTTGATCACTATTTAAGCAACTCGTAATGAGAAATATAACCTAATCCTAACAAAAATATATGTCAATACTACTATAGATGCAATGAATTTAAGTCATTTTTTATAATTTTTAAAGAAGGTTTTGATGACTTAAGAACTCAATTATCTCTTAACAACTACCCTAATTTAGGGACTTGTATTATAAAATTGTCATCATATTTGCGAATGTTGAAGGCTAAAATGGGTGCGTCAATGTATGCTCTACTACTAGAAAAATCGGTATTAATTTTTAAGCTGTAAAAGTATTTTTAATCGAGTGTTAGGGAGACGTAATAGTTAAGGGCAAAAAAAACAAAAAAAAAACAAGCAGGAACGATCCTATCGCCCAGTAGTGGGGCGACAGGTCCCTCTAGCGCACTTATCACCCGTTGATTGGGCAACTGGTCTCATCGGACGCTCTGTCGCTCTGTTCAGTGGGCGATAGGTGCCTATCGCCCGCTCGTTGGATGACAGATACGTCTATTTTTATAATTTCACAGATCCAATGGTTATTTATATTATATAATTATTAAATACAATTACTAATAAAAAAATTCTAGTACGTTCACGTTCAAGTCTACACAGGTAGGTTCAGATGCATCATCTTTTCCTTTTTGACGAAATTGAAAAGCATCATCTGGTATGTAGGCTCCTGTCCTAAAGGGGAGCTAGCTAGACAGATATGAGGAAGATCATACGTCAAACAATCTATTTTTCCTGTTTAACCACCTATAAATAATTTCTAGTTCTTTTTCTTTGTTTATCTAGTATTTGAGCCTAATAAAGATCGAGCTTGCCATGAATATAAAGACTACACAATATTCCATGTAAAAAACAATACTACTATTCAGTATTTCTCTTATTATTATACTCTTAATAAGTTCAATGGAAATGTTCACTTCTGACCGTTTGCGAAGAAAACTGAGTCTGTTACAAGAAGAAGTCGCAAGTCCAATCCAATATGGAGTCGTATGTAAACATGATAGAAAAAATATGCTTCATCGCCAAGTCTATTAGTTCAACAGGAGAAAGAAAATCAGTTTTACCACTTCGCCTACTAGGAAATTCTGAAATCTAGGGACGATAGGATTTTTTTATGAAGAGGAACGACGACGGAGGAGGATATAACGTTCCATTTGACATGTGTATGAGGATGGCTGCAGATTATTTCTACTGTGAGAGCTTGCTTTCTCTATCAATGGTGAACTGGTCTGGCTGGCTGGAAAGTTACGGTGAGAAAGAAAATAAATAAAGTTGTTTACGCACAACAGCAATAGTTTTGGCCCACAGCCTGTCGAGATTCGAACAGCAAAAACTTGCTTCGGCTTTCAGATCGTACACGGGCCTGCATTAGCTCTTATGGCATAATGAACACAGGCCACCAAAATCACATAGCCCATTAGCATCCGGTCTGTTTTTATAAGTTTTCTAATGTTAATTGATCTTTATTTTGTATTTTATCATCCATTTGGAAATAAGTTCAACTTTTCAAAATCTTTCTTAGAATTTCAAGTACATGATTTCAATATTCGAAAAAGCTGAGATACTACACCTAATTGTTATAGTATATATATTTGTTATTTTTTTCCAATAATTTCTTATATTCATATGGACCAGCATCGTGTCAGTAGATCATGTTGTTTGTCTTTTCATCAGATTCTGATTTGCTAAGGTAGTATTAGTGATTGATAGGCATTTGTTATAGTAAAAGTAACAAGAATATAATACTTTTTCATAATTTTTTCTTTAATGCACGAACCAATTGCTAGTATATTTATATTATTTAAAGAACGGGCATTTTGAATGCCGACACAAGATTGTATTGGTAGGTCATCCCTTGGTAGGACAGCACCCCTACAAGAACTACCCAGACAGAGGCAGAGCTAGCCAAAGTGTTGGTAGTACGGCAGCGGTAACAACACTGTGGCCGACGATTCACGTGTTATTTGAAGCACGAAGGTGGATCAGTGCACAGTGATGACGATTTAAGCTGGTGTGGCTATAGCCTGCAGCGGCGTAGCCATGGCCAAGTTGAGCCCAAGCCTTTCATCCATGTTGAGCCCGTTCTTCTGCACGTCCGCAGGAAGCCTCCAGTGGAAGCGGTGCAGCAAGGATGCGAGCATGAGGTGAACCATGCGAACGGCCAGCGGCGAGCCCGGGCACATCCTCCTCCCGGACCCAAACGGGATGAGCTCGAAGTCTCGGCCCTTGAAGTCCACCTCCTTGTCCGCCAAGAACCTCTCCGGCATGAACTTGTCCGGCTCCGGCCACACCCTGGCGTCGTGCCCGATGGCCCACACGTTGACCAGAAGGCGCGCGCCCTTGGGCACCGTGTAGCCCCGGACCTGCGTCGCCGTCTCGGCCAGGTGCGGCAGCAGGAAGGGCGCCGGAGGGTGGATCCGGAACGTCTCCTTGACGACGGCTTGGAGGTACTTGAGCTGCCCAATGTCCGACTCCTCGATCACCTGTTTGGAGCCCATGACCTGGTCGAGCTCCTCACGAGCTCTTGTCATGCACGAGGGGTTCAGGAGCAGCTCGGCCATCGCCCATTCTACCGTCGCTGAACTTGTATCCGTCCCGGCACTGAACAAGTCCTATGTATATACAAATTAAAAGAGAGAGGAGAGCAAATCAAATGCAGCTAGATCTATCGATATGAATTGCAGCTCTATCGGTAGTAGTAAAAAAGGTGTGAAGGACGTGGTACCGAGAGCAGTGAGAGAACGGTCTGGCGTTCGAAGCCCCGTCCGTCATCAGCGTTACGGTAGTCGAGCAGCACGTCCAGGAAGTTCTTCTGGGTGGAGTCAGCGCGCTCCCGCAGGCGTTTCTCGATCTGGTCGTTGATCATGGCGTGCAGCCGCCGAAACAAGCCCTCGATGCGCCGCCTGATCCCGTGGGGGTCGAGGCGTGCCAGTTCGGGAAAGAAGTCGGACAAGTTGGGCAAACCCACGGTGTAGTTCAGCTCGGCGAGCACGTCCTTCAACTCCTGCCCAGCCCCCCAGCTGGGCTTTCCTCGAGGCTGGCGAGGTCCGTGGAGAAGATGGTGCACGAGAGCAGGTTCAGCGCGGTGGTGAACGCCAGCCGTCCCACGCGGACCGTGGTGCCCTCTCGTGCCAGCCGCGCCACGTGGGCCACGAGCTCCCGCACCTTCTCCCTCCGGAGCGACCCGTTCACGTCGAGCCGGTGCGGCGCGAAGAGCTCGCCGGAGCAGACCTTGCGCAGCGCGCGCCACCGCGGGCTGGTGGCCGGGAGCCACACCATGGAGTGCGTGTAGTGCGCGAACGCGTGCGTGCCGTCGAACAGGAACCGCCCCGAGAAGGCGGCGTCGTGGCGCTGCAGGACGTCGCGGGCGGCGTCCGCGGAGGACGCCACGACCGTGGTCACCGTGCCCAGGCGCAGCGTCGTGACCGGGCCGTGGCGCGCCGCGAGGCGCGCCAGGGAGCGGTGCGGGGCGGCGCCCAAGGAGAGCAGGTTGCCGATGAGCGGGAGAGGGCGAGGGCCCGGGGGAGGTTGCGGCGTTTGTCGGCGAGGAGGCCGAGGAGGTACACGGAGGAGACGGCGAGGGTGAGGCATGTCGCGTAGAAGAGGAGGAGCTCCATGGTTTTGGCCACCGGCCGATCAATGGAGTGAGCGAGCTCCCGGCTGCGACCGAGTTTTATGCCACCAGACGTCCGACGCGTACTTTATTATTTGTACAAGCGCGACAAAAAATGGGTGGGCGAGAAATAAAGTACTGGTTGACAGTGACCCGTCGGCGTTGCCTATTCCTAACCAGCTTTCGATTTGCGATCCTCGCTTACTGCTTGTTTCTTTCTGCAATCATACATGTGGTAGATGCGAACGAAAAGGATGGATGCGCTTTGGTTAATCCACTGTAGTAGTAAGTTCTTGTTAGTGTGGGAAGTGAGCAGGTTGAAATCTCGCCATCCGTTTTTGTTGTGGGTCGGCCTCTTGTATTTGTCGTCGCTATTAGGTCGGCAATACAATTCTTTTTAGGACAACACGTGGCTCGCGAGAACTGAGCTAATTCTACTTGCTTTTTCTTAATAGAGCAAATAAAGCGTGTGCATGAAGAGAGTAGATGCACAGACACTTGCATCTGTTTCCACCGATGCCGGTCGCTCTTTTGACTTTGGAATACATCCAATCATCTCATGAGCACCGGACCTCGTCCACAGGGTCGCAC
Organism: Chloris gayana; assembly: GCA_031894775.1. NCBI lineage: Eukaryota > Viridiplantae > Streptophyta > Magnoliopsida > Poales > Poaceae > Chloris > Chloris gayana. The sequence continues at coordinate 46,765 of JAUNZO010003823.1, read as the reverse complement.
ATGGAAATTGGCAGCCGATTAGTAGAGGCTGAGTGGCCTTGGCCTTTTCCAGCCCTGTTGCTGGTGCACGCTACTGCAAAATGGTTGGCAAGTGGTCCGCGTCATGCTACAAATGAGTGGCTGGAAGAAACAGAGCACTTCAGTTTTTCATTCACCAATCACTTGTCGATGATACAAAAAAATCATGCCCAATTTGTCATTCAAGAACACTCTAAAATTTCATTCCAAAACTTTGGCAAATGGTACGAAAGATTCAAGCCAACTTTTCATTCCATTTGATAAATTATAGAAACAATTCAAGTGCAGCGTTTTTGGCTCTTGCATTTTCATTCAATGTGGTTCCCACCTCCAAACAGAAATTTCCACGTCCTCTCAACTCAGTCTCTCACTGTTCTTGTTTCTCAACCTTCATCATCTTTATATCTACCACCCCAGCGAGTGTTGCAGTTGCAACTCTACCCCTGTACATCATAGACATCATACGGCAATTCTTGAGCAGCCCCAATGCTCAAAACCCTTATCATTCTGATAATTCTTATTAGTCAGAAACGCTATATTTCTTTTTTTTATGATGCAAGACAGAAACACTATATAATAGGCTAAAATTTTTAGGCCGCAAATTAAATGGGCTGCAGATTTATTGGACCACAAATTTAATAGTCCAGAATAACACTTGGGCCGATATAATTAATGGGCCTGAAAGTAACTCTGCCACAAATAAATGGTCGGGAAAACATGGGCCAGAAAATAATTAACGGGCCACGAAAATAAATGGTCTAACAAATAACTAGTGCTGGCCAAATGGGCTACCTAGCATGACACGTTTAATTTCGGGCCAACCCGAAACGAAATTAATATCTGGTCGTGCCATGCTGGTCCACGATACAAATTAAGTAAAACATGCCGGGCCTACCCATTAAACTTGGAAGCCCATATGAGAATTTGGCCCGTTAATTTAAAACATGACTAAAACAATGCAAAATAAACAAAGTTGGGTTTTGAACCTAGGACTTAATGCCTTCCCTGTAAAGAGATAACAACCAAAGCACGCTTGACTTTGTTTCAATGTATGGAATATGTATTTTTAATTAAAATAACTTGGACCAAAAGTTTAATGGACCGTGCCGTCGGTTGGGCCGAGGTAGCAGCCCAAGCACGGCCCGACGCCCGTGCTTCGGACCGGGCTAGCACAAGATTTATTTAGGTTCGTGCCGTTCTTTTATTGCGTGCTTCGGGTCGGTCCACGGAGCCCGCCCATTTGGACAACACTCAAAATAACTGGCCACAAAAATGGGTAAAAAATAACAAGGGAGGCCAGCCACATTGAATCCACGTCAGATCCTAGTCACATAGAGTCGTTTCCCTCTTAAACAATTTTTGACGATTTGACTATATGACAAAAATGAGCATCGTAGAAGTAACGACTTTCTGATTATAAATTGTCATTAAATTTAAAGAATTTTTCTGGTCTAATATAAAGATTATTACTTTTCCTCAACGAATAATCATTAGTTGTAGGATAGTTTTGTAATTGCACTAAAAATTAATATTTCTTATTTATATATGTTTAATCAATTGCACTAAAAATGGCTGAGTTAATACTACTCATTATTCATTATTTTCCAAAATTAAATCTATACCATTAGATTTAGCTAATAAATATTAGTTGTGAAAAATATTAACTATTTTTTTGAATCAACTAGAGGGCCCAAAGGCCCTACGGACTATTTACTTTTTGATAAAGAAAAAAGGTTTTATGTACAGGAAGAAAACATCTGAAAAGAAAAAAGATTACACTATAGATTCTAGCGATTCAATAATAGCACTAAATCTAAAAATATTAACTATTATTTTGGATCACGAAAACTCCTCTAAATTTATGGAGCGTCGTTTTCTCACGCTGGCCACACTCAGTGTTTCTAGGCTGAAAAACACCCGATCCTGACTGCACCTATAATCGATTGTTCCGATGGTCTTGGACACTAGATTTTCTTAATCTTGAGATCCAACTTCAGATTTAAACTATTATCAAATGCCGTGTCTGTCATCCTCCTGGAAAAAATCTGTACTTTTCCTCATACTGTTCACTGACGACAACAACAAAAAAAGAAGTGCAATCCTAAAATGGCATAAACAGTTTCCAATTTAGAAGGTACTATGTTCCAACATTATTGTCGTCATTGATTTTTTCTACAATTCTTCTTATTCATTTTCTTTAAAAAATATCATATATTTTCTTGGAATGTGTTTATCACTAAAGAAATTTGAAATATGACCTCTAATGTTTTATATTTGAAAAATATTTTGAATAAGACAAAAGGGCGAATGTAACAAAAAAAATTGATATCAACAACGGTTTTGGAACGGAGAGAGTATCCAATATCGAGCACTGGAGATGCTAGAATTGTTCGAGTGTTCTTTAGCTAATAATCCGTCAATTTATGACAAATATTTTACTTTATCCTATAATATTATTAGAGACACATGCATGATTGATATGACGATTATTTCTTTGTCACAAACTTATCATAGAATTTGATTTATGATTAAATTTTAAGATTTAGCAACGTAAATGACTCATAGAAACTACATGTGCTATAGTGAAGAATATGTTTTCAAGATGGAGAAGATTGGACGAGAAACTGTAGGGACACACGACCATGAATACAACATAGGGGCTGAACAAGCAACTGAAGAGTAACTGGCGTCCACTAAGGTAGGTTCAGAAGCATCATCTTCTACACTAGACTCTTCCTAGGGGGAGGAAGCTACAGAGTGCCGGAAGATCATCATGCGTCGTTACCGAATTAACCGGCGGCGCGCCACGCACCAGGCCTCCAGCCAGCTAATAACTCGTGCTCGAATTCACACCATAGATTCAAAATGCTCGACCTCTCCATTTGATCTGGTCAAGTCATCCACTTCCACTGTACCCCGACCAATCTTCGCAGCGATGTTTTGTGTGTCTGCAATCCTTCCCAGCTCTCATAGACGAGGACGCCATTGACAGATCTGCCAAACTTGACGCGTCCATCGATCTCTAGCGCCCCCAGTCCGGCAGCAATGCACATCGCACCGCTGTTTGGTTTTGGTTGGATCAGCCGTCAGAGGCCCCCGGCTATATAGAATGCCAAATTGGGTGCAGACGGCTCGTTTCTCCGCTTGTTTCTGACTCAAAACGTGGCGTGGATTAGGATATTATTTGCATAATACGGATCGGAGCACACTTGTCGTATGTCGTGAGGACTTAAAGCCTTATTGCTTATTGGAATATTTGTCGTGGACTCGAAACAAGTTGAGTGGCAGGTAGAAAACGTGGATCTCCTTAGTGTTTACAGCTGTTGGCTTTTCTTTGAGGTCCAGATCATTCTCCGTGTGAGACATGCTTCGAAGCTACAGTCCTTGTAGGCCAAACAAAGCTTTAACAGCGAGGAAAGTTTGAGTGATTTCTTATTCATCTTTCATTCTTTTCAATCGACTGAAAGTTTATAAACTTTAAATCACATGATTTGTACTAGAATTTGTTGGGTCATGTAACATATAGATAGAGGAAGAAAATCTGTAAATGTATATACTCCCTATATTCCTAAATTATTGTCACCATTGATTTTTTTGTTACATTTAACCATTCGTCTTATTCAAAATACTTATTCAAATATAAAATTTATATGCTATATTCAATTTCTTTAGTGATAGAACCCATTCCAACAAAATAAATGATATTTCTTATTTTCTTAATAAGATGAATGGTCACGTAACAAAAAAACTCAACGGCGACAACAGTTTAGGAACGGAGTAGTAGACTATAGCAAAAAAATATTTTTGTACACCATCCAATTTCAATCTAATGATGATGGACATTGATTTTAAGTTTGAAACCTAGCAAATAACTTACTTATTTGCCTTCCTTTTCTTTTATTTATTTAAATGACAACTTATTTGCCTTATCGAATGCTTCTGTATATTGAACTCCAAAATCTTGAATCTTGACTTATATTTAATTAAGTATTATACACCCTTCCTGAAGAGAATATGTATATGCATGTCGAGAGTACGTCGGAAGTACGTTTTACAACACAATTTAAATATAGAACCATGGGCATGCTATGAGTAAAATCGAATTTCTTGATCATGAAAACAATCTCAAAACTTTGATTGCCTTCAGCAATGTTTCATAAAACGGCAATATTTCATTAGTGGATGTTCACTAAAAACAAGGAAATTGTTCTTCAGCGTGTTTAGCAACATGCCCCTTCCGAATGTACTATTTCCATAAGAGATGACTCAGCTCAACTCACTGACCATGACTGGAGATCAACTAAACTTTATTAAAAAATGGTCAATTACTTTATAGTAGGATCTATGAAAGCAATAACGCCTTTACCACTCTAGAGCACTAACACATGGTGGTTACAAGGTATAGGCCTCGACAACGTTACTAACACCGTACCAAAGGCCTGCCTTTCATTTTTTTTTAAAAAAATTTATGAATAGAACATATATCCTCATCCATGTGCGACCTATTTATGCATGACCCTATTGCACCGCTCTCTCGCAGAATGGCATAGGAAGTGGTATAATTGAGCTAGAACTTTAGTAGCCGATGGCGGACAAGGTTGACGATATCGTAGTGGTCGGGAATGAGAGGAACACAGTAACGTCTATGAGGCAAGTCTTAGTGGAGAGTGTCATTGCACAGTTACCAATAATAGATTTTTAAGAACTGTGCCGGTGGTGGAGGGTCATGGTAATGAAGCTCATCTCTCATCCCATGACACTCACTCTATTCTCTCTCATGCCACGTCAGCAAATTTAATACTCACGACACTACCATGACACTCGCATTGAGATTGGCATGAGTGGAAGCCTTTGGAGACCGTGCATCTCAAGAGATGTAATAAGGCAGAAAGGGAAGGAAAGTGAGACATATGAAGAGGTGTGTCCTATTTATTCTTTTGTCATGTAATGTGTGTTTCCGCACTCAAAATTTAAACCTCTTTAACATTCAAATTTGTGACCAACAATACTGAAGTACTCCATTAGGAAATTGCTGTCGTTAGGACAACATGATTAGTTTAATAGCAGCACATATCGTAGTTGACAATAGTAGTGATAATACATGACTACGTATCATATCTGGTATCATTAATTGACATTTGACAATACAATCACGTCGTCGATCGCCTAGCTACTACTAAATCCACTATGCGTCAACCACTGCTTAGTTATAGTGGTTGCCTAACTGTGTGGAACACACACGGGCACCACAGAATCGAAACTTCGATTTTATTTGGCTAAACTCGTGGCTGTCACATCCACCGGTTCGATAGACCTTGTGGCGTCCTGACGAGCAGTGGCGCCGCCCTGGCGCACCACGCGAATTAATAATCTACCAAATGGGGTTTAAGTGGTTTTTGACGCGGGCCACAGCTTAACTAGTGTATCCAAGGAAGAGAAATGTACTCCTGACCCCCTAGTTATTGTGACGTCTCTTTCGAGTTGCATGCATGCATATGCATGGTGCCATCGCCCTTATACCACACAATATTTATAGTATAATAGTACTTAAAGAATGGTCATCTTAGGGAGTAATAAACATTGGAAATGAGCCTCAGAGGTGGTAGTGGAAGTAAAATAGATGATGTGGCAGACACGAAGTCATCCAATGGATCTGTTATCCACCATAAATAATGCAAAATCTGAGGGCAATTTTCTGTCGAGAAGAAATAATGGTACTTAAAACAATGACCATCTTAGGGAGTGAGCCTCACAGGTGTGGTAGTGGAAATAAAATAGATGATGTGGCAAACATGAAGTCATATTACTGTCGAGAAGAAATGAACCCTTTTTGCGAGAACTCAAAGCTTTAGGAAGGAAATGGCTACTGACCGAACAAAAATTGTATTGGAAACAACCGTGCAATTGCGTGTTTACAAGACCATTATTTTGTCCATGCTATTATACTAATGGTTAAAAAGAAGTAAACAACTATTTGAACACGGCCAACCCAACTCAAACAAATGTCGCCTCCCCCATGCAGCCCATCCGCCAGCTCGAGTGTTTGGCCGGTTTTTCCTCGTCACCGTCATCACGCAGACGCGTTTCTATGAACAGGCACATGGACCTGTCGAGTCAAAGCATGTTTGACCTGGCACACCAACTTCTCGAAATTACCATGAAGCCCTCGCATGCACCCTATAAAAGCAAGCCTCAAGCTCAAAGTACATCAGAGCACTCAGTTAATAACAAGGTTGCCACTAAACAATAGCAAAACATGGTGGCCTTCAAAACTACTAGTGCACTGCCCGCCATCGTCCTCGTGCTCTCCTTGTTTGTCGCCATAGCCCGCTGCGATGACCCGACCCCGGCAACACCGGTACCGCCATCCACAGCGTGCAACGAGACCACCGATCCCAGCTTCTGCCGGACCGTGCTCCCGGCGAACGGCACCAACAACCTCTACACGTACGGCCGGTTCTCCGTGGCCAAGTCCCTGGGCAACGCCAACAAGTTCCTCAGCCTCGTCAACCGCTACCTCGCCCGCCGCAGCAGCCTCTCACCGGAGGCCATCGGCGCGCTGCAGGACTGCCAGCTCCTCTCCGGCCTCAACATCGACTTCCTCGCCGCCGCCGGCGCCACGCTGAACACGTCCAGCAACAAGGCTCTGCTGGACCCGCAGGCCGAGGACGTGCAGACGCTGCTGTCCGCGATCCTGACCAACCAGCAGACCTGCGCCGACGGGCTGCAGGCCGCCGCCTCGGCCTGGTCCGTGCGCAACGGCCTCGCCGTGCCCATGGTTAACAGCACCAAGCTCTACAGCGTCTCGCTCTCGCTCTTCACCAGAGCCTGGGTTCCTCCGTCCAAGGCTGCAGGTGGCAACAAGAAGCCCAAGGGGCCCAAGAAGCCGCCGCACCATGGGCACGGCAGGAGGGGGCTGTTCGACGCCACCGACGACGAGATGGTGCGTAGAATGGCGCTCGAGGGGGCAGCCGCGGCGGTGACGGTGGTCGGGTCGGTGACGGTGGACCAGAGCGGCGCCGGGAACTACACGACCATCGGCGACGCGGTGGACGCGGCGCCGAACAAGCTCGACGGGAGCAGCGGATACTTCGTCATACACGTGGTCGCCGGCGTGTACGAGGAGAATGTGGTGGTGCCCAAGAACAAGAGGTATGTCATGATGATCGGAGACGGTATCGGCCAGACGGTGGTCACCGGCAATCGGAGCGTTGTTGACGGGTGGACGACTTTCAACTCTGCCACGTTCGGTGAGTTCCCTATTTTAGCCATAATAACCAGAGAGTCTCTGTTGACTTTATTCGCTTCAAAATTTAGGTTAGCATCGTAGCCTCCTTCACGTCCCCGTCATGGTTCAAAACTAACCTAACTGGCAGAAATTATTTAAGCCGTTTCCAAGTCAAAATGAGTTGACATAAGTTGGAATCCACCCTACTGCTAGGAAAACCATTCGCATGATAAGTGACCTAACATGACAAGCCAAACTAATTTAATAAGGTATTGTATTTATTATTGAGTTGTATACTTACATAAAAAAAATGTAAGGTGAACCATTTGTGGTGTGTGCGTATGAAAGCACTGGAACCTACTATAATATTGCCACTTGATTTATCCGAAGCCAATCAATATAATAGAGACGAACATCCCAATACTGACTGCATTTGTGTGCGTGGTGCCTAATGACATTTTTCGTTTCCACCTGCAGCCGTTCTTGGGACAGGGTTCGTGGCGGTGAACATGACGTTCCGGAACACGGCCGGGCCGGCAAAGCACCAGGCGGTGGCGCTCCGCTCCGGCGCGGACCTGTCAACCTTCTACCAGTGCAGCTTCGAGGCGTACCAGGACACTCTCTACACGCACTCCCTCCGCCAGTTCTACCGCGCCTGCGACATCTACGGCACGGTGGACTACGTCTTCGGCAACGCGGCCGTCGTGTTCCAGGACTGCACGCTCTACTCGCGGCTCCCCATGGCCGGGCAGAGCAACACGGTCACCGCGCAGGGCCGCACTGACCCCAACCAGAACACGGGCACCACCATCCAGGGCTGCACCATCGCCGCCGCGCCCGACCTCGCCGCCAACACGGCGTTTCCCGTGGCAACCTACCTCGGCAGGCCCTGGAAGAACTACTCCCGCACGGTGATCATGCAGTCGGAGATGGACGCGCTCATCAGCCCGGCCGGGTGGATGCCGTGGGACGGGGACTTCGCGCTCACCACGCTCTTCTACGCCGAGTACAACAACACCGGCCCGGGGGCCAACACGAGCGCGAGGGTGACGTGGCCAGGGTTCCATGTGCTCGACAGCGCCACGGAGGCCGGGAACTTCACCGTCGGCAACATGGTCCTCGGGGACTTTTGGCTGCCGCAGACCGGCGTGCCATTCACGAGCGGGCTCATAAACTGATATAAATCATGCAGGGTCTTCTGCTAATTGCTAATTGGTTTGTCATCGTCGATGCCAAGTCTAAATTAAGTGGCTATGTATTATGAAATAATACAGCTTAGTTACTGTATTTGTTGCAAAAGATAGATAGATACACAAGTAATATACCAAACAGTAATAAGTGGTGTAACAGCACCATGAAAGGTGTGAAACTAGATTCCCGTGATGTATGACATTTGAGAATACATTAACACGAAGTACTTCTACTATACAAAGATGCTGTTAATTAGCACCGAACTTTGATTCACCATATTGTTTTGTTTAGCAGGTTCCGGTGTAAACAAATAAAACATGTTGGTTGCAAGTTAAGATCCAAACAAGTTTGACATATATCCCAATATATGCTAGATATTCTAGACTCTTTATCTCCAATGACTCTTCAACATTGATGACAAAATAATCCATTGATGACTAAAGCGGCAGTTTTTGGAAACCTAGCGGCAGTTGGGTCAGCCCGCCGTTGTCTGCTATTAAGGTACTCAATAGCGGAGGCTTTCAATGTCATCAACCACTACAGTTATAACAATTGAGGCGAGCGGAGACTCTAACCGCCTCTATTGAGCTGATCAATAGTTAACCGCCGCCATATTATTTTTCACAAAATAAATAAATATTACACTAATACCAAAATTATATCAATATACCAGAATTACATTACATCAATATTTACAAGTTCACCAAACCATATTCATCACATTAACATTCACAAATCCACTCTTGATCTTGGAAATATTTACCCACTCTTGATGCCTCGTACATCCACGATTTGTTCATGTAAAAAGCATTACACGAAAACAATAATTATAAATATATAAATTACCATGATGAAAATATTTAAAGGGAGCATAAAGGGAAACATTTATTGCATAAGACAAAGTGTTATGAAATATAAAACTAAAATAATCAACAAATTACCTACAATTCATTCACAAAAAAATTCTAATAATATTAATATATTCTCTAGCCTTAACTTAGGACTTAGGTCTCTCATGAGCAAACTAAATGTAGAATTGGTTGACATGCAAAAAGCTTGTAATGCATGATTATTTTGTATGAGATACAAATATATGATGTATGATTCCACAAAAAAATTCAAACCCACTACAACACTACAAATCAAGCAATTTTTTGACAAATCAGAAACAAAACTAAACAAAACTTGAAACCCAAAATTTTCTTTGATTTCAAAATGATAGGAAGAAAAATACATATGAGATGAGATTCTCTTACCGTGGAGAACAAAATCCTGTAAAAAAACCGAAATCAGAACCTTCCCCTTCTCGTTTTTCATAATTTGCTCAAATTTTTGGTCCGCCACTATTCGTGTGAGCTCCCACTGCTGTTCGAGCGCGCCCTTATATACGATAGGTAACATTAGCAGTGGGTCACGTCGTCAACTGCCTCTAAAAGGAATTCAATAGCAGCGGGTGACAACGTGGCTCGCCGTTAATGTTTTCATGGTCAATAGTGGCGGTTCATGTTTGCTATTGAGGTGTTTGTAGCGGCGGCTGGTGCGCATTGTAGCCCCACGCCCTTTGTAGCGGTGGTACATTTTTCTTGGTGTCGCTACGTCTGTTTGGGTCGTGTGGCTATAGCGCGATTCTTGTAGTGTATTCTGATTGAAGGTGGACAAATAACATGACTGATTTCTTCTTATTATATAAGACCTGATATGATTCACATATGTCTAGTAAAAGAATAATGTTCTCCTAGAATCATAAATGGAGAGCTCATTTTTTGACCATTTCTTGTCCGTTAAAGATCCCTTCAAAATAGGAGGAAGAAAGAAAATGCAAAATAGTAGCAATAAAACTTTTTTTTGTTCGGGTAAATGTTTGTTGTAATGTCCAATCTCTGTATGTACCTGTTTCATTAAGAGGGATTCTTCCTATTTGCAAGCGTGTTGGTAGGGATAAAGATGTCATGGACAAGTACATTGTTGAAGATATGGATGCCGGTTGTGCATGAGAGACACTCATAGCAAAGTGGAAGGATACGTTTATCTACGAGTTCCAAGCAATACAGAGCAAAGCTAGATAGGTTGCGTGGAGTGGGGAGTCTAGAGAAGATTGGAAAGAGACAATAAACAAAACAAATTGGGGGTTGATAGTTGGTATTCATAGCTATGAACATGTAACTCGAATGTGGTTACATGTGGAGCAAACCCTACATGTAATAAGAAAGTAAGGGAAACTCCCTCATTCATCTAACAAAATACTTACCAATACCCTTTTGTCGATTGTCCTCCCCCGGTTCTCCCGATAATGTTGTAGGACATAGAAGAACAATTCATACAAATAATGCATGGTTTGCTTCTAATTGGTAATTTGTCTAGCCATGTGTTAGTGGTCCTTAAACGCTGGGTTTTGCCACCAATGTACTCGAGAAATGCAAGGTAAATAAACAAAGTTCTCTAAATAATTTGTAGGACTAATAAAGTTACATGATTCTTGGTGAAGTATGTGTTGCATGGAAATTATACCCAAATTACTATGATAATTGGTGAAAATGGTGACAAATAGTCCCGGGCTACAGCTTGTAGGCCCCATGTTGATGATTAACATTTTTATGATTATATGTTATATTAGTGTATTTAGGAAATGCGTGTGTGGGTAGCGGATGCTGCTAGCAAAACATACGTGGAGAGAGATAAGCTTGATTATCATAAGAGTAAATTTCAGAAAACTCCATGTTTTATGGTTCTTATGTCACAAAACACCATATTATGGTCCGTGTCACATAACCCCATGTTTCTTGGTCATATTATTTCATATAACACCACCCCTATTAAAGTAGTATGAATATTAGAGGTGGATCTAACTTTCATATCAGAAGATAACTTGATAATATATTGAACTTGATGATTCATTGATTAATTCAATAGAGAAACATATGTCATGGAAGTATATGTTGGGTTTAGTCCCACATCGGTTATTGATGATGGGGGAGCCAACTAATAAGGTGGAGAGATACTCACCTATTAGGCTAGTCATTTGGGTTGAGGTGACTCAGGACCTTAGTTGAGGCTCCAGTTGGGCCTATGGTTTGGTAGGCCCAATGTGACCTGGGCTGGCGGTAGGGGCTCGTGGGTACGACGAGCCGGGCCGCACTCTAACAAGTGGTATCGAGCCATGGTCGGAAACCCGAAACAATCTTGAGAACCTCACACGGATATCGGGCCGTCGGATTAGATCTCCTGGGCCACATTATTATCGGGCTATCGGATGGGTGTCCACCCGGATGTGAAAGGGAGATGTGGCCACCGGATGTGTGATGGGGGAGATTGTTGGGTTTAGTCCCGCATCGGTTATTGATGATGGGGGAGCCACCTAATAAGGTGGAGAGATCCTCACCTATTAGGCTAGTCTTTTGGGTTGAGGTGACCCAGGACCTTGATTGGGGCTCCAATTAGACCTATGGTTTGGTAGGCCCAATGTGACCTGGGTCGGCGGCGAGGGCTCGTGGGTACGACTAGCCGGGCCGCACTCTAACGAGTATAAAGTTGGAATCCACAAATCATATTCATAGTCAATTTTTGATAGACGTGGGGTTTTGTGAAACAATGTGAACATAATACATGTGATTATGTGACACAAGCTACAATACCCGAGGTTTTGTGACAAAAGCACCACAAAACCTGATGTATTGTGAAATTTACTCTTAGGTAGAGAGAGAGAGAGAGAGAGAGAGAGAGAGGCAACACATGTTTTCCCGAGTAAAAAACTAGAAGATAAAATAAATGGACGTGAAGGAAATAACCAAATAGTGGCAAATAGTCCCACGGGCTATGGCTTGTGGGCCCATGTTGATGATTAACCTTTTATGATCATATAGTATATTAGTGTATTTAATATATTCATTTTAAATTACCATTATTTATAATTTCTGTGTTCTTGATTCTTGCAATCCAAACAACAAAAGAATTCACTTCCTCTGTTTCTGAAACCTGTGGTTTTCTCATTTTCTTTGTTCCTGTGTTCTCTCAGTTCTTTTTTTCTTTCTTTCTTTCTTTTTCTTATATTTTCATTCCTTTGTTCAAAACAGACCCTAAGCAAATAGATGTACGAAAAAGGAGCTGTGGCTACAGGCCGATGCAGGGACAAATAACTCCTTTGGTTTTAGACAACTTTGATTCGAACTTGAATCTGTTTGATCTGCCAAATCTGGGGGAGAAGGAAGTGTCAGTCTATGGATATAGTTTGAGCCTGCACGGTCGTGTGGATAGGGTTGGCCTTGCATGAAGGATTTCATTATCTGTGACAAGTTGGATGGTTTCAGTCTCAGTTTCATTCCTGACAACTGGTGATATTGACCGGTAATATTGTAGAGACGAGCAAGGTGTATAAATATTAAAATTATATATAAAAGAGAGTGCGTCATGTTCATCCATGTGTTAGACGCTGAGTTACGATTATACATATAACACATTATCAAATATATAGGGATAACAATGTATTTGCAGTTTCATGAATACGATGGCTAAACTGAAACAGCAGAAAAAATACGATGGTGATTACTTCATTCACTCGATTAATAAACATTTTGAACATTGACAGGGCAATGAACCTGACTCATTTTCCTATCTGTATCTTGATTTTAATTTGCAGGTCGTTGTAACTTTTAACAAGATCAGGTCCAAGATCTGTCTGACACCTTGATGTCGGCTTCAGCTGCCACCATCAATGAGACTTTATAAAAATATAGAAGAGACCCTGAGGCCGGCGGCCGGCAGCCTGCGTCCAGTGGTGGACCCACCCAGGGACAATCCAGGTGAGCCATGCACTACCCTGGATTTTGCCCAAATGTTTTTCATTATTCTGCAGTTGGCCGAAAAGCGCTCAGCCGTGGTTGCTCACTTCATGACCGGTGTAAGCCAAGAGTGATCGTGTATCCTTAGATGTCGTGGTTTCCTCGACTAGAAGACCCTCGCGATCGCGGATTGCCTCTGCTCATTCACTACTCTTATGAAGCAACGACAAAGAGTGGTCAATTAAGGATCCAATATTTTATTCCACGAAGAAGTACCCTGTAAACCTTTGATTTATTTTAGAGTAATAAACTAACGAAATCTTAATCAAAACTACTCCACTTGCCTAAAAATCGCCTTTTAATGGAATTGAAAAAGTCTAGCAACAATTCTACTGCTCACAAAAAATTGACCCTGGAATGATTATGAAATAGAAAATTCAGAATTCTTTTTTGAAGACGCCTTTGTTGTCCAAGAGCATGGACCGACCATAGACACTGTTTAATAATTGGAACACATTAACCATCCGCCCTCCGAATCTCGATATGGCATTAAAAGTATATTGGTTCTTTCCTAATAAACAAATACTTTATCTGTAAACACTACATATTTGATTTCATACATAAATCGACATTCTTCTTTATTTTGATTCTTGTGAAGTGTTCTTCCTTCCTAAAGTTGATAGGGAAAAATTATATTGGTCAATCATAAAATAGAAATAAGAAAAAAAATTATATTTATTATATTAACCTGCATGACTAGGATCACCGAAAGTACTAGTTTGACTCATTATTGCTACGGCAATGGCCTACTTCTCCACATTCACCGAGCAATGCATGCAGTGATAGACAGAAAAATCGTGGTATGCATTTGTCATCATCATTCGTCAATGATCTCTTAGCTCGCCGGCCGAAGCAGTGCCCAATCAGAAACAAAGCTGCAGTACGCCTGAACTGAAAAAATACAGGGCACAATAATTGGTCGTCGGCTACTTTGATCCGTAATCAAGTAATGACGAATCTCCTGATCAACAATCTTGTATTACCTGCTATTCTTTCGGGCGGCCTGCGAGCTGCTGTTTTCCACTTCAAGAATTCGGTACCTCTGGTGCCTTTCTCTTCTTCCTAATTTATGTGATAACATAATATATGCGGCTTTCGAAAAAAAAAACTTGTATTACTGTTTTCAGATTACAAATCATCTTGTGTGCAACCTATTGCTGCCATGACCGCAATACCGGATCATTTCTCATTCTTTATTTGTTCCGATATACTTTGGTCAGTAGTTAAGTTTCGGTTTCCAATCATGCTAACATGAAACATAGGCTCTTAATTACATGTGAACCTTTATTACTTAATTTACTTGTGAAGTACCACATTGTAATGTAGGTTCAGAAGTAACTACAGAACAAGAAGAACCGCATGCAGTTTTGATTTTATCGTAAATGTTACAACTTATCTCCTACTACCGAATTTGCAGTATCCTACCCATGAAAAAATCATTGGTCTGCCACTGCGTCATGCGTGACCTATAGGAGATGAGACTTGTGACCAACGAAGAACAGATAGCTGGACACGGATTTTTTTGTCCCCACCGATAGGATGTAAAGTAGGCGTCTCGAGAGAGGGGCAACCAATCAACGGTTCCCCCGCCCGGCAGGACATCCCACCGGTGGAAGAAGAGACTTTCCCACTCATACCCTTGAACAGTCATCAGCAGCGATACACATCTTTGACTTGGGCGTGCTCGGTCGCGATATCCCGTTTTACCATTACTCGCACAGTGCGCGAAAAGCCAAGTATCCGTCCACGAAAACTGAAGAACGGTTGGCAGCTGGCACTGCTCGCTTCCATGCATAGTCTTGACTCGGGGCCGGCCGGCGTGACCAGACAAGTACTCGGGGGCGGTGGCCACGCTAATCAAAGACGCGTATTTGCACTTGGCTACATAGAGGATCGACCCATCTATCCCAGCTAGTGTTATATGTGACACGAAGCAACCATACTTTGCACAACCATGGTGATGGCGTTGCCCTGCTATTTCCCTGATCTTCGCCTCGTTGCCATCCTCCTCCTTCACCTACTGTTCAGCCGCTCGCAAGTGGCGGCAGCTGGGACCAACCTGACTGCGGGAGACACGCTGACGCCGCCGCGCTACATCACCAGCCCCTCCGGCGTCTTCGCCTTCGGCTTCCGCGCGCTGGACTCCGACCCGGCCAGGTTCCTCCTGGCCACGTGGTTCCGCTCCGGCAATAACGGCGACGACAGCACCCAGCAGCCGCCGCAGTCCGTGGTGTGGTTCGCGAAGGAGTCGCCCTTCGGCGCCACGCCGTTTGCCACGGCTCAGTCCGTGCTGAGCGTCACAGCCGACGGTGTGCTCTCGCTCACGGACGCCAGGAACAGCTTGCTCTGGAGCGCCTCCACGTCCAGCTCCAACACGAAGCAGCCCGTCCTCGCGCTCGCCGATTCCGGGAACCTCCGGCTACTCAACGGCGACGGAGCCGTGCTGTGGGAGAGCTTCCGGTACCCGACGGACACGCTGCTTCCCGGGCAGTCGTTAGTCGTGGACGACCGGTCGCAGGGGAAGCTCTTTTCCAAGCGCGCGGACACGGAGTTCACCACGGGGCGGTTCGGCCTGTTCGTCCAGGCGGACGGCAACGTCGTGCTCTACATCGACCTCCTCTCCGGCGAAGCCGACTCCAGGAACGCCTACTGGGCGGCCAACGTCATCAACAACCTCGACGGCAACACGACCGTCACCTTCGACGACCGCGGCTGGCTCAACTACACCCTCAACAACGGCACCGTCCAGAGCCTGATCGCGCCGCCGGCGACCTCCGCTGCCGGCGCCTACCTCCAGTTCGCCAGGATCGACCCGGACGGCATCGTCCGCACCTACGTCCGATCCAAGAACAACGGCGGCAACACCACTTGGTTTGTCTCCGGCGCGTTCCCCAACGACGGCTGCAACAAACGCACTTCTGGGCTGCAGGGCATGTGCGGCCCGGGTTCTTTCTGCGTGGAGACCAAGGACCGTCTCCTGTGCGAGTGCCCCACCGGGTACATCTACATCGACCCGCAGCACGCGGACAGCGGCTGCACGCCGGCGTTCGAGCCACAGACCTGCGGCGGTGGCGGCGGCGGCGGCAAGGAGAACAACAGCAACAACAACTCCGAGTTCACGCTCCAGGTGATGGAGAACGTCACCTGGGAGACCTCGATATACTACAAGAGGTTGTCGTCGCTCACGGAGGACGAGTGCCGGGCCAACTGCCTTGCCGACTGCTTCTGCGCAGCCGCTCTGGTGGTGGGCAACGGTTCCGAGTGCGTCGAGGTAGCGGCGCTCACCAACGGAAGGCGGGCAAATGACATCACCACCAAGGCGCTGATCAAGGTCCGGACCACGCCAAGACCAGCAACCACACAGCTAGTACGCCCCTACAAAATCGTTACCATTTGTTTGGCCCTTCTATTGGTGGCCACCGTCGGCGGCTCCGTGGCACACTATTACATCAGGAGAAACAAAGAAATAAACAGCCAACAGCTATTCGTGAGCTCGAGCGTGAGAGCGTTCAGCTGGAAAGAGCTTCACCAGGCCACGAACGGCTTCGAGAAGCTTGTGGGCAAGGGGAGCTTCGGCGAGGTGTACAAAGGGACGATACGTTCGCCGCAGCCGCAGCTCGTCGCCGTGAAGAAGCTCATCGACTCAAATGAGTACACGGAGAAGGAGTTCACGAACGAGGTGCAGTCCATCGGGCAGATCCATCACCGGAACCTGGTCCGCATGCTCGGCTACTGCAAGGAAGGCAACCACCGGATGCTCGTGTTCGAGTTCATGCCGGGCGGCTCGCTCCGCAACGCCCTCTTCAACGTGCAGCACCAACCGCCGTGGCCGTGGCGCGCTGAGGCGGCGCTCGCCATCGCACGCGGGCTGGAATACCTGCACGACGGGTGCAGCGCCCCGATCATCCACTGCGACATCAAGCCCGATAACATTCTGATCGACGGCCACGGAGTCCCGAGGATCACGGACTTCGGCATCTCCAAGCTGCTGGGGAGCCACCAGGTTCACGCCACGGTCACCAACGTCAGGGGAACCAGAGGGTACATCGCGCCGGAGTGGCTTCGCGGTGACGCCCGCGTGGACACCATGGCGGACGTGTACAGCTTCGGCGTCGTGCTGCTGGAGATGATATGCTGCCGCAGGTGCCAGGAGCCGGTGGCATTACCCAAAGATGTTCTTGGCCAAGGCGCGGATGACAATGACGACGAGACGGTTACACTCTTCGGGTGGGCGGCGCAGCTGGTGAGCACTAGGAGGACGGAGCTGATGTTGATGCACCACGATGCCATGGACGCTGCGGAGGATCTTGAAAGAGTGGAGCGGTTCGCACGCGTGGCGTTGTGGTGCATCGAGCCTAACCCCGCACTGCGCCCCACCATGCATCAGGTGGTGCATATGCTCGAGACCGGCGATCAGATTCAACTTCAGGCAATGTCTGACCGTCCCGATGAATAATTCCGACAGTATCTCCTTGATAGCTTCAACCATGGTGCAACGTAACCAGTATCTCCTTGACCGTTATATTAATATCTAAACCAATGAAATACTCATGTGTTGCACGAAACAAAATCACAATATAGATGTGGAGACAGGTTAAATTTCACTATAGCAGCGAACAGGTGGGTCTGTCGCTTCCGGAGCTACAAATATAGATCTGTATTGACAGACGTGACAGTCCGCCACAGTAAATACATTTGTAGTGATTGTTGTTACTACCCGCGGCTACAAAAGTACATTTGTAGCAGTGACGGGTAACACTGTTGCCGCTTTCCAAGTGCCTGATTTATATGGAATAATAACCCTATTTATAGCACAATTGACATCATTTCTAGGCCTTTTACCTATGAAAATAACTATATACTAGGTGAATTCCCGCGCTTTGCTGCGGGAATTTAGAAGGTAACTTCAATTAAGTTTTGATACAAAATATTTATTTGCTGGGGGACTAACGTTGTTCAACTATAGAAAACAGTATTTGTGTTACATTAACCATTCTGAACCTAATAATTTATTTGTTTTCCTTGTTAAGATTTCACATGAATAAGGACAGAGTTTCGATACCTGTGTATGATAGAATACGTTAAATGAGCATCACAAACAAAACTATATAATTCCACTTTACTTATAGGATTTCTGGTACCTTTTATCAGCAGGATCAAATTGCCAGAACTTTTTCTCTCATGTGATAATTGCTTTATTGTGAAACAACATCTTTATACTAAAATAAATTGTAGGTCAGAATAAGAAAGTTAAAAGAAATATAAGTTGAGTTCCTGATACATAATAATATAAGTTACTAACAAATAATATTTGTGTGAAAGCACCACTGTGTGCTGCTATGGACAGAAGTGGTAAAATAGAATTAAACGCAAGCAAGGAAGGTCAAAGACGTCAAGCAGTTTCAAGCATATATTGCCTTGAGGAAATTGATTGGCGAGCAAAACTTTCAGATGCCACAATAGTTTTAACATGAACTCTCGGATTAATTAGCGGAAAGGGCAAGAATGATAATAGGTTTAGCACAACATGCATAGACAGAATTTGAAGCCATCCTAAGTATACATATACAGGTGTTGACATCGGCATGAATGAAGTCGTGAAGAATCCTATATCATTCTCGTCTTGAAACAGGTATTACGGGCTCAGCCTGGCAGGACAAATTTTGGGGAGAAGAATAAGAGGTTCAAGGCAATTTGGCAGGTTAAGAAGCCAAGATGGGCTGCTGCGCCATTTGGTAAATATATGTAGCATAGTCGCGAATTACAATATTTATTAGACAAAAAAGTATAGTAATTAAGAGGAAGAGGAAGGTTAATGGGATGAAAAATATGAAAGTACAAACGGTTGCCTTTTATGTCATCAATCGCACCACTAAGGAGTGTCTCCCTTGAATGTCAGCCTATAGTGACGACAGTTTCTACAACAAAACATGAATTCATGACGTGAGTAATAAGGGCCTCAAGTGGGTGGACGTGTTATGTGAAGACAAATAAGAACCGATGACATGGACAGCTAGGATTTGGCCAAGCGAAAAATCTAACGGTTCAAACTTTTGAGGTGACGTGGCTGCACCGAGTTGAGAGAAATAGAAGTTATTGACTGGTAGTGGGTTGCACTTATAAAGATAAGTAGATTTGTATATGCATTGTTCTTGACATCTATTGCAGGGAAAAGGAAAATGGCAGTAATCTAGACATTACGAGAGGATATGGACTACACTAAGGAGAAAAGCAAGAAGAAGGTCCAGGTGCCGATTGGCACGGTCCGGTGTCCATCGACACTAGGAAACTTTGTGTTGGCGCTTTCTAAGTGCAAGTTTTAATTATATGTTATTATCATCCCAATTAGAGCATGATTGGCACCATTTTAGCCCATTTACCTATAGAAATAGCTATGTATTTGTATATACATTTTTCGGAGTTTTGTTGTAGCTATATGTGAAAATGGCATGAATACGAGCATAAGAGAGGATATGGGCTGAAATCGAGAGAAAAATAGAGAACAAGACCTAGGTGACGATTGGCACAACCTGATGTCGATCGACACCGACAACTTCAGACTTGTTATGGGCTGGCCCATGATCCATTCTACGAAATAAGGAAGTTACTTGCTTGATATATTTGAAGATATTTGTCTAGAAACGATAAAGGAAACTTCAAGGCTCAAACGTGCAATGCAAGACATTATCTCGAAGAACATGACGAAGAAGGTCCACATGTAGCTCAATCTGCACCCCGTCTTTCTTTCTTCTTCTCGGCGAGCTCAATCCCGATCACGAAAAGGAGAAAATAGAGGAGGAAGATGGTCTTGGTGAGTGGGGAGCTTAACTTGGCGGCTAGGAGGTTTCTATTTCACCATGAGGAGGAGCGTGACCTCAATTTCGACCATGGATGAGGAAGATTGGGTTGGCAGCTAGGAGAGGAATCTAGAAGTTTGATGGTGAAATTGGGGATGGGAGTCGGAGATTGGAGGGCGGAGACGGGGAGTCCGGTGGTGAAAGTTCGGTGGAGGAGCCCATATTGCCCGGACACCGTGGCTGGAGGAGCGCGCATCATCGTCGATCCTTCGCTAGATCCGGCCCATCGGTCATTGGGAAGAGAGAAGAGGATACTTTGTGGGGAAGAGTAGGCTCATAGGGGGCGGCCTCGTGCCTTTGTCTACCACTCTTGTTTTTTCAAATATTTTTCTCAATTTAACAAAAACTTACCCATTAGTGTTGGTAGAGGATCAAAGGTGTACATTGTTGAAATAAAATTTTGATTAGTGGTGGTTTGTAGAAGGTAAAACTTCTTTTAATTATACACGAGTCATATTTCTTATCAGATTCATATATACTTGAGAATTTTGACACGTGTCAATTTAGATTCACGTGTTGTATGACATGTGAGAAAATTTTAATTATTACGAAGTTCTACTTACATCTAGACATCTATAGTATAATAAAGAACTAGTAAAAGTGCACGTGCTTCGCTATGGACGTGTCTTAAGCTCTCTTTCCGGATAAGGATTCTAAGCTTAAAATCAGGGCTTAGGTATTATGTTTGTTGTTTTTTAAAACAAAATATTAGCATCTGCTTATGTATACTTGATTGTGTTCGAGTGGCATTTGAAAGCATCAACTATTTTTTTACTGTTATTATCAGTTCACCGCATTTGTATTGAATTAACCTTGGTCGGTCCTAATTGATTTGATATTTTTTTGACAAAAGTTAGATTTGGAAGAAAATTAGACCCATTGCTAGAGAATTTGACTTTTTTTTCTCCCCAATCCAGGTGAGAATGTTATTTAGCGGTAGCGATAGTTTTCTCCGACTTGTCATCCTCACCCGCGTCGAAGCCGCTGCCGAACTCGCATATGCCTTCCCATGGCGGTGAGGCCCTCCCCGGTGTTTCCCTCACCATTCGCACAACAGATCCATTCCCATGGTGACCCTCCATGGTGTTTCCCTCGAGCTCGCTCTCAATCTTCGGCGCACGGTTGCGGCCTGGTGGAGCGCCCATATGAGGAGACATTGGTTGGCTGATTAACTCGATCGTAGCCCATTATGACGGTAGGTATCGTTGTATCGGATCGGTAACTTACGTGGAGGGCACTAGAAGAAACTATTTATTCTATGACAGATCACACGTGACGGTTTAGAAATCTATCATAGATTTGCAATAGTGCATATTAGGCCCATAATATAGTGACGGTTTAGTGAACTCGTCATGAGTCGGCCCATAATATAGTGACGGTTTAATGAACTCGTCATGAGTCGGCATAGATTTGCAATAGTGGATATTAGACCCATAATATAGTGACGGTTTAATGAACTTGTCATGAGTCGGCCCATAATACGATGACGAGTTTAAATGACAGTCAAATTTATACTTGTTTGTGTATATTTTTTAATTTAATATAGAAATATTTTTAAAATTTGTTTGGCTTTTATTTAGAGCTCATCTATCAACTAGTTGCTACGGACTTGAATTGAACACATTCAAAGCAAACAATCATACCATTGCACCACACCTATACTACCCTATCCACATTCCATAAAAAATACCCAAAAAGTACTAAAAAAATTTGTTGCTAAAAACTAGGATTGAACACAAGACCTCAACATTCAAAGCAAACAACAATACCACCACACCACACCTATGTTTATGCAACATTCCAACAATTCTCATTTAAGTAAGCACACTGCTGAGCTGTCAAACCAGCAGGATCACCTGTACACGTCACCCGGTCGTCCTGCAAAAGGAAATGTGCAAATGTGTGCAAGGCAGGGATCGAACCCGAAATCTCTGAATTTGTATGGGAGAGTCAAACCACAACACCACTGATGCATTTGTGAAGGAAACTGGGGATGTCCTATATTAATACCTTTATTCAGGTTGGGGCGTGGTGAATAATGGACAGGTGAATAGTTTATCTTTCTCTTTTTAATCCGGGACTAAATGTTGTATCTTGTATTTCTTCCTCCCAAAGACTCCAAATTTAGTAATTTGTTTTCTAATTTTCCGTAAAATTATGACCTTTCTTTTTGTAGAATTTGTTCGAACACAAGGCCCTATTTGCTATATATTGTTTAATTAGCTACTTTTTCCACAAACTAAATAATAAAAAATTACATATTATTTCATACCAGTTAAGAATATAACTTCATATTGTCTGATGCTATAATTAAGTTAAGGTTGTGTCTCAATCTGAGATGCATATGAGTTCTCATATATTCTAAGGTATACAAACTTGAATGTTTAACCTTAAGTTCTATGAAACTACTTGAGAGGTGTTCCATTTGTGAACAATCTATATTGTAATTTTATTAAAATCAAGTAACAGATTTATTGCAAGTTAAAGAGCCTAAAATATGTTGCCATGTCAATTTTCAGAATGTTTTGATGATTATTTGATTTATTAAAATTATTTTATGATATTTTTGAAATTGAAAGTTGAATCATCAGTAGAAAATAGATGATTTTCACATCTCTCTCTGGTACATGGCTTGTTTCTAAGATTATGAGTCTAGAAATATTTTTTACATAATTTTTTGAATCTCATTACTGGTACATGTAATTCAATTCCAAATTTCCTTTGAGATACATCCAGAAATTCGTTTAAACCACAGAAAATAGTAAATGAGTTGAATATTTTTGAAACTCATACACAGGTGCGCATATATGGCATATTGCATTTATAAAATGTATTACCACACATAACATAATTATTTTATCAAATTACTTTAGAAGGATGTCTTAATTAGCTAAAAATTTAAAAAGAGTCGATTTGAGATGTTATGGGCCGTTTTGAGCCATTAGTGGGCTGAATGACCTCAGCTCAGGCAAAAAATTCGCAAGTCCAATTGAATCCTGACTTGTTGTTGACCGTTGGATCATCTCATCGATGGTTCATATGCTCTTTATATATAGTACCAAACCCTAAGCCACCAGACACTTATCTCTTCTTCCCTTGCGCCTCTTCCTCTACTCTCTCCTATGGCCTTGAGCCGTCCTGGAGGCTACCTGCGCTCGCGTCGCCCCTACCCCGAGTGGAGGAGCTCGTCGTCCCTGTCGCCACCCCATCTGGATCCGGCCACTGGAGTCCGTCAGCCACCTGCGCCTCCCTAACCGAGCTCCGGCCTCGCCGCTCGCCGCAGGAGCTCCCGCGTCGCCCCTCCCTCGAGTTGCGGTCCTGCTGCGTGCAGGAGGATCTCTGCCCTTGCCTGCAACACCCTCACCTGAGCTCTGGCCTCGCCGCGCGCAGGAGGAGGGCCGCCAGCCGCGCGCTGCCCCTATCTCGAGCTCAGGCACCGCCGCGCACCGGAGGAGGCCCGCCCTCGCCAGGGTTCATCGCGTCGCGCCTCCCCTCCCGTGTAGGTTCTCAATGTCCACTAGCATCTTTCGATTCACTTCATCCCTAGGTCGAGGAATTTTCTTCCTCGCCGTTGCGAAGGTCAGCTACCTCCTCGATTCGACGGAGCTTGGTTTCTATTTTTTCCTGATGTAACTTATTCTCCACTGTTGCCATTGAACCGCTAATATCTCATCTTATTTCTGTTTCAGTACTGCTTAGAACCTGAACAATTGCTTCTTGCATATTGCTCTGCCAAATCGTCTAGGTTCAGCTAGTTGTTGATTTCCCGTAGTTTAGTTTGTAAATGTGTTTGATACCCTGTTCTGCAGAAAATGCTGGAGAATAAGTCTTGCTATAGGGTACATATATGCTCAGTTCTACAGAGTAAGTGTTTCAATACAAATTTTCATTGCTAGGATTCGTGATGTTCGAGTCGTCAACGCCATTCCCTACCTCTCTGCTCGCTCGATCTAGGTAAATTCCGCTCCTTGCTCTGGCCTAAAGTGCGTACATGATGTCCTTTTTATTTGTCTGTTCACGTATTCAATGAGATCTACACTATATGTGGATTGCATCTTGTCACCAGAAATCTGCTATGATGATTTCTTTTTTGAGAAAGTTGCTGATACTATGTTTATTATTTGAATTACACATGGCGTATTGCTTGTACAATATTTCAATCATCCATGCTTTCGTCATAGGATCTAGGATGATTTTTGCTTGGTCTCTTGTCTGTGTCTCTGGCTGCATTGGTCTCTGGGTTGCAGACATTGTCATTCGCAGCATCACAACATGGCTGCCGGCCCAGCACTGTCTGCATCTCTTATCTTCTTCAGTGTTACATGGCACGCACAAATCCTGAATTCCTGAGCAGCAATCTGTTTCCAGATTATGCCACAAGTTTATAGGTGCAAGGTATTTTATCTATTTTTCCTGCATCTACAAATCTGAATATTCTCAGTAACTAGCATCTACAAATCTGAATATTCCCATTAACTTGCATCTTTTTTAATGTTGTGAATGTGACTTAAGCCCTGATATCCCTATTTTCTTGTCTATATTTGTGCTTGCAGGATTCAGATGGTACACAACATCTACGGATATAAAGATTATGCTACAAGTTTATAGGTGCAGAGCTGTTTGTATTTCTAGAGGAATTAGTATTCTAAGCTAGGGAATAGATCTTTGTTACAAGCATCTGTATATGAATGTGTTAGATCTGAACTCAGTATGCAATGAATGTACTAGCGGAGCTATTTGAAATTAATGTTTCAGCCAAATTTTGCTGCCAAAATTTTATTAGTCTTTTTATATGCAATGAATTGGACGGTCACACCCTCTTAAAAGGGTCGTTACACTAGACTCAACCATAGTATGACACATGGCCATTTCCCTTTTAGTGATGTCATCAAATCATGCCACGTTAGATGTGGCAATTGAATTTGTGACGGTTGTAATCGTCGTTAACATTGGGCTTCGGGCTGGACTTCATTGGGCTTAAACTAAATTGTGATGGTTTTAAACCGTCATAGATTGAGTTAAATTGTGACGGTTTGACTAAAACCGTCACGTGATTTAATCCGCCACGCTCATTCCATGACGGATTTTGAAACCATCACAGATGGTCTTTTGTGACGGTTTTTTAGTCTTTTGTGACGGAAAGTGACTGTCATGGAATAAATATTTTCTTCTAGTGGGGAGACATCGGCTGGTTGATTAGATCACATGTCGGATCGGGACATCAGCTGGCTGATTACAAATCGGATCGGATGACAGACATCGGTAACTTACGTGGAGGCGATACAAACCAAGTAACTTACGTGAAGGCGGACACCAAACAGAAAGTAGAAGAACAAGGGAAAAATAATAAGAAGTAGAGAAGATGTCCTTGCAAAGGAAAGAGTTCTCACTGTTTTTTTATCGAAAGAAAGTTTCGAAGGTATTCAGTTAAGTATAACACAGAGATGAACAGCGGATGTATCGGTAGCAACAGCTAGATATAATTGACACCCATGCTTACATGACAATATTGTCATGCATGCAAGCGTTTTGAAGACTCTCAAATCTCATAGGAGTGTTTTGTTATAGTTCACTGGCTATATGTCAGTTCATGGTTTAGCTGTCATATGCTCTTCTAAATTAGCATTCATTATTGTCACCATAATTCAGTGATGAATTGGTTTGCGGCTATAACCAGTCCTTTCAAAAGATCTCTCCTTTCAGCCTAAATGTAACCTATAGAATGGTTTGCCATGTTGTGAGGGGTGACTTGGGCAGAAAATTCATTGAAGTAAACATCAATATTTTCAATGCTTTTCATGGTTACCAGTGGTCTAGTACGGTCTGTATGATTGGTGAATCCTAATTTTCTATAAAATATCTTTTCATCCTTCCCTTACAGTGCCCAGGCCACGTCACCTGGATGAAGCTGTCAAAAAGACAAATCAAAACATTAATTATTATTTTTTCTACAGCTCCATGTCATTTATTCGCTACATTAGGAATCAATGGCGAAGATTCCATGTAACAACCGGGAGGGTCAGGCATCGCCAGATGCTGAACCTGATCGCTGGCCTCGAGCATATACACCACCTGATGCATGGTCGGGCGCAGCACGGGGTTTGGCTCCATGCACCACAGCGCCACGCGTGCGAACCGCTCTACCCTCTCCAAATCCTCCGCGGCATCGACTGCGTCGTGCTCTAGCAGCATCAGCTCTGTCCTACGAGCGCTCACGAGCTGTGCCGCCCACCCGAACAGTGTAACAGTCTCACCATCTTCATTGTCGTCCGTGCCTGCTGCTCCGTCGAGTGCCACCACCGGCTCCTGGCACTTTCGGCAGCATATCATCTCTAGCA
Source organism: Chloris gayana (assembly GCA_031894775.1). Lineage (NCBI taxonomy): Eukaryota > Viridiplantae > Streptophyta > Magnoliopsida > Poales > Poaceae > Chloris > Chloris gayana. The sequence goes on along the minus strand of JAUNZO010003823.1, from coordinate 20,298 downwards.
GCACGACGCCGAAGCTGTACACGTCCGCCATGGTGTCCACGCGGGCGTCTCCACGGAGCCACTCCGGCGCGATATACCCTCTGGTGCCCCTGACGTTGGTGACCGTGGCGTGCACCTGGTGGCTCCCCAGCAGCTTGGAGATGCCGAAGTCCGTGATCCTTGGTACGCCGTGGCCATCGATCAGGATGTTGTCGGGCTTGATGTCGCAGTGGATGATTGGGGAACTGCACCCGTCGTGGAGATACTCCAACCCGCGGGCAATGGCGAGCGCCGCCTCTGCGCGCCATGACCACGGCGGCTGCTCCTGCTGGGCATTATTGAAGAGGACCCTGCGGAGCGAGCCGCCTGGCATGAACTCGAACACGAGCATCCGGTGGTTGCCTTCCTTGCAGTAGCCGAGCATGCGGACCAGGTTCCGGTGGTGGATCTGCCCGATGGACTGCACCTCGTTCGTGAACTCCTTCTCGGTGTACTCGTTGGAGTTGATGAGCCTCTTCACCGCGACGAGATGCGGCGGCGGCAAGGACCGGATCGTTCCTTGGTACACCTCGCCGAAGCTCCCTTTGCCGAGAAGTTTCTCGAAGCCGTTTGTGGCTTGGTGAAGCTCTTTCCAGGCGAACGCTCTGACGACGGTCGAGCTTGTCAACGGTAGCTGGTTTTCACTCTCTCCTCTTTTCCTGCCGAGGAAATGATGTGCCAGGAAGCCGCCGGCTATGGTGATCGCCAAGAGGACGGCCAGACAAATAGTGACGATCTTGTAGGGACATACCGGTCCGGTTGTCGGCGGGCGAGACGGAATGGTCCGAACCTTGACGAGAGCCTTGGTGGTGACGTCGTTTGCCCGCCTTCCGTAGGTGAGCGACGCGAGCTCGACACACTGGGAATTGCCGGCGTCCAGCAGAGCCGCGACGCAGAAGCAGTCGGCAAGGCAGCTCTCCCAGCACTGGTCCTCCGTGACCAAAGACAATATTTTGGGGGATTTCGAGGTATCCCAGGTGACGTTCTGCAGCTCCACGAGCGCGAACTCGGACTCGGAGTCGCCGTTGCTCTCCCGGCGGACGCTGCAGGTCTGCGGCCGGAACGACGGCGAGCAGCCGCTGTCGCTGTGCTCCGGGTCGGTGTAGTTGTACCCGGCCGGGCACAGGCACTGGAGACGGTCGCTATGATTTTGGACGCAGAACGACCCCGGGCCGCACAGGCCCTGCACCCCGGACCACTGCCTGCTGCATCCGTCGGTGGGGAAGAATCCCGTGACCGACCAAGTCGCCTTGTTGTTCTTCTTGGACCGGACGTAGCCGTAGGTGCGGACGATGCCGTCCGGGTCCATCCGGGCGAACTGGAGGAAGTTGGCTGCAGAAGAATTGGAGCTCGTCTCCGGCGTGATTAGGCTTTTCATCTCCCCGCTCTTGAGGGTGTATTTGAGGAGGCCACGGTCGTCGAAGGTGACGGTCGTGTTGGCGTCGGGGCTCTGGCTCTGTGCCTGCCAGTAGGCGTTGTTGGAGTTGTTGCCGGAGGGGAGGTCCGCGTACAGCACCACGTTGCCGTCGGCCTGGATGCCCATGCTGAACCGGCCCGTGGTGAACTCCGCGTCCGCGCGCTTCGAGAAGAGCTTCCCCATCGACCGGTCGTCCAGGATCAGGGACTGCCCGGGAAGGAGCGTGTCCGTCGGGTACCAGAAGCTCTCCCACAACACGGTTCCATTGCTGCTGAATAACCGGAGGTTGCCGGTGTCGGCGAGCGCGAGCACGGAGCCCTGCTGCTGCTTCGTGGTGCTTGACATCGAGGCGTTCCAGAGCAACTGGTTGCCGCCGTCAGTCAGCTCGATCTTGCCGTCCGCCGTGATGCTGAGCTTGGACTGGGCCGTGGCCAACGGTGTGGCGCCGGAGGGCGATTGCTTCGCGAACCACACCACGGACTGCGGCGGCAGCCGGGACTCGTCTTCGTTGCCGGTGCGGAACCACGTGGCCAGGAGGAACTTGTTCGGGTTGGAATCCAGCGCGCGGAAGCCGAAGGCAAAGACGCCGGACGGGCTGGTGATGTAGCCCGGCGGCGTCAGCGTGCCCCCCACGGTCAGGTTGGTCCCGGCGGATACGGCCACTTGTGAGCGAGCCACCACTGCAAGTGCATGATGGAGCAGGATGGCAACGAGGCGGAGATCAGCGAAGCGGCAGGGCAACGCCATCGACATGGTCGCGCGCGCAGCAGGCTGGTTGCTTCGTGTCACATCACATGCCTATAACACTGGCATCGATCGCAAGTTTCTAACTTTCTACGTGCCTGAGCCCAGTCTCTGCACCAAAGGCGAGCAATCCTGTCAACCTCCTGAGTTGTCAACTGATCATCGATGCTTCTCTTCGTGTAAAGCGAGATAGCGGAGCACGGCCAGTCAAAGACGTTTCGCTCTTTCCCACAAATTCAAGGAAAAGGTCTCTCTCTGTTCATCGATCGGGTGCTTGCAAGTCTCGTTAGTCACGCATGCATGACGCAGGCGGCTTTTGAATTTCAGAAACACGAGCTGATGACCTCATGGCAGCAGACGATGTCAAGGTGTTAGACAGATCTGGCTTGGACCTGATCCTGTTAATTAGAAAGACCTGGACAAACAGAAAGATCAGTCAAGTTATTTTACATCTCACTAGGTAGGGGTGGCGTGTCGCGCCCGCTTGAGGTTATTTAGTCAAATATTTGACATCCAGAAGATGCTTAGGTAAATTTGTATTAAAATGTTTTTTTATATTTACCTGAACATAAATATACAAATGAAGGACGTTTTATGAAACATAGTGCACAAACACTTGGAATGTCCTCTGCCACATTCATTGTCGTTCTTATTGGTGAAGCTACCACATCTACCTTCAACTTTAATTTCCTCAGATTCAATTGATGCCTCTATTGTCTACTTCCAATATGATCTCGCTTACATCACTAGCAAGCTTGTCTATCTCAAGAGTATAAACCGTAAGTTTGCTGTCAAGTTAACAAATTATAGCATTAGTCTTGCATGAGTTGTCTAACAACAGTAGCTAGCTTGTCCATCTCAGATTCAAACGTTTTGCTCTTCCCACGCATCGCCCCACAACTGCCCCCTGCCTCTGAAGTCTGAACCCCACCATCACCCCGCACGTCTTTTGCAGCACCGGCACCGCCCCCTGCCTTTGAGCTCTAGTCCAGTCTCTAGTGAGGTGCAATGCGGCGTCGCACGAGGGCCGGGCGTGACAGATGAGCTCCATACCTCCAGCAGCATGTCATCGTTGTGGCGATTCGATGATCGATGACCTCGATCGAGGCTATGGATTGCCGGAAGGGAGTTTGAGGATGTGGACACGGTCTTGCAAGGTATGGTTGCGTAGGCTCCAAGGTGGTCATTCTCGCCTTCATCATCGACGTGGCCTGTCTTCGACCACACGAGGACATCAGGTGCGCAACCCAACAGTGTGAAATGCCAGAAGGCTTACTGATGACGTGTTGGCTAGGGGTGATGTGTCAGAACAGGATCGGACGAGGGGTGGCTGTGGTGTGGATTTCACAACTTATTACCATGTAAATATTGCTCTGTCCATGTTAAAAATGTTTATTATTGTTTTGTTGTGTGCCTAAATGAAATCAGAAAACGGTATACAAATTAATTGACATTATTTAGCCATAAAACACATTGTTCCTTCAACTTACGACATTAGTAAGCTTTTCTATCTCAAGAAGCAAAAAAAAAAAATCCAAGAATACAAAACACATGCTACAAAAAAGGTGAGTTCCACTGTCAAGTTAACCAGTTATAACAGAAATTGAGTGTAGGTCAGATGATTACGTTCCTTGCGGTGGAACTAAACCACCCAGGTCCAACATCTCCTATTTGATATAAGTGTTGTATTTACTGCTAATTATTGTTTTCGTGGTAGCGAGACGTTTGTGGTGACTTAGTGAATCTCAAGATCAGTCCGTCCAGTCTTTCGAAGGTGCTCATACGAGTATGTTTTGTATGCGTGTGTTTATTGGGGTGAGTTCTTGTATATGTATATGAGTGTCTGCATCATTTGTACTGTGTTTCTCATTAAAAAAGTTAACGCATTATAGCATTAGTTTTGCATGAGTTGTCTAACACCTTCTACAAAAACTTAACCATTTCTAGCATATATCAAGTTAACCACTTCTACAAAAAATACGATTTGCATGATCACCGTGCATTAAAAGTACTTGGCAGAGTACTCAGTCCTTGCATGAGTTGCGTGTTGGCCAGACACGTGATCCGTTCACGCACTACTTTACAGACTACTGTAGGCACAGGAGTCCGAGATTTTTTGTTAGCTGACCGGTTCATGCGGTGCACGTCATTTGGGCAGAGAGTCCGAATTCGGGCACAGCGTCTTTGCTCCCAATTCTTACTCTTACTCCTATACATGGTATTCCACCTACGTGGTCATTACTTATTGGTTCCTGCTTTTTGTGGCCTCGCAACGGAGAGAAAGTCCATGCATGCGCAACGTTTAGTTTCCAATCCCAAATTCCCAATACCTACTCTTATGCGTAATCCCGCTAAGTGGGCGTGGTCACCTGTCGTTCATTTCATTTCTTTTATTTTTTTGTGACCTCGGTTGCAAGAGGTCACAAAAGAATCCGCAACTAACGGTTCGACATGAACAGTAAAAATGCACAACTATTCAATCCAAGATTTCACTTTTTTGTTTCTTCTTGTACAAAATTTGTTGCATCTGATTTTTTGCATAATGGTAGTAGATGACATGAACTATCTATCCATATTTGTGTTGTCATTTTTGGTTGCATATTTTTTGCGCTAGAAAAGATGGGAGCACGGGAGCACCAAAGTCGTTCTCCGAGACAGCCAGTGTGTGAAGACTTTTCGCTATTGACGAACGGTTCAAGGGCTCTCTGGTCATTTAGGTCGCAGGTGCCTGTCATTGATTAGATGGCCGATGTCTTCTCATAAGGGGGTGTTTGGACCCTGTAGTTAGCTAAAGTTCATCCCTATGTATTTTCCTTCAAATCAATCCCGTGCACTTTCAATTGTATACCCTATGGCAACTTCACGTGAAGCTACACCACAAGGTGAAAGCATCCAAGCCTAGAGAGAATAAAAAAAAGATAAAGGAAAGCAAAGGCCGGAGGCAAAAGCAAAAAGAAGCAAAGCTTCAGTGCAGCCTAGCAAGACTAGGAGTCCTGCACAGGGCACAAGAAGCAAAAGAAAAATTCTAGATTGAATGTCCAGTTGTGCTTTAGTTATTTTGATGATCATAGTGTACATAGTTACTAACTTGAAAGGTGGTTATTTTATTGCTTGGCCCTTGTGATTAATTAGTGACATAATATGGTTGTTTTGCTAGAACTTGTTCTCCGCTGTAACCAGATGGGCAAATGATGTTTATGGCTATCTTATTATTGACATAATATAGTTAATTTTGTATGAACTTGATCGCTACTGTATGTAGATTGCAGCTCGGTTTTGTACATGTTATTGAATGTATACTTTGTGAAATCCCTACTGCATGTATGCTTTGTGAAATCGAATCAAGATCCCATGCGATCCCTAGTGTATGTATAGTCCTGTAGGTCTAATAATGGCATAAAAGGGATATGATCAAATTTTACTTCACTCATGGAGGAGCAGTTCTGTCTTTTTCAATGACTAAGAAGTTATGTTCGTAAATGGCCATCATGGCACATAAGGAAAGTAAAATTAGATTCAATGTCAGGTATGAAAAGAGTCGATTTTCAGTGGCAAATAAGAAAACGGTATAATTTTTTTTTTTAAGCCGAGATAGGTATAATTCTTGTTGATGGCAGGTAAGGAATCTGCCCTTCACTATTTGGGTCTACAGAAGTTGATTTTCGCAAAAAAAAGGGTCTACAGAAGTTGAATGGAGCCGTTAGTGGGGTTGAAGGGCTGCCACGGGCTTCTTTTACTTGGGCCAAACGGCTCCGGAATTTCTTGATCCCAACAGTTGACTAGAGTGCAAACCAAAGATGGTGCGCTGCAGCTTTCAGGCGGTAGCAAGCCCTTCTTTTTAAGATAGTGGCACTATTCAAACCAAAGATGCATTATTTTTATACCATGACTTAGCCATTTACGGAAAGTAAGTATATGGTCAAATTAATGAACAAAATGAGTCCTATTAATTCTTTTGAAGATGTTAATCAAGTAAAAACTTAAGTATATCCACATATAAACATATCATGAAACAAAAACAATGCATGTAAAACTTAGCTAGCCGGGCGATCTCTCTCCATTCCAATTTATTTTTGTCACGTATATTAAAAAGAAAGGCATAGTCTTATTAGTTCTATTGGAGATGCTTCTTGTCTCAAAGAATTTGGCTCAAATATGGTGATATGAATTACTTAAGGGGACTTTATTTACAGTAAAAAATAATGGCAAGTATTTAAAAAAACAGAGTAAAGTACATGGTCGGTCTTTAAACTTGTCCAATTGTGTCAGCTAGTTTTCACACTCTTAAATTGTATTTCTGGCCCCTAAACTTAGGTTCGAGTGTCATTTTGGTCCCTATACTATCGGAATGCAATTCTCGCTCCCTAAACTTAGCTTTGGATGTTATCTACATCCAATACACTCTCAAAATACAATATTATCCCTATTAAACTGATTAAATTGGCAAGAATGCGGATATAACCTTCACAATGCATGCAAAGTTTGTATGACTTGCTATTTTTTATGTGGTGACTACAATTTGTATCTTTTTGTTTTAATATATATTTTTTATTTTTTGAAAATATAAAAAGTGAAATAAATATGGAGCGAGAGTCAATTTTATGATTTCATCTCACTTGATTGAACCTGTACATCAATGTAATCAAGAACAACACAATATTAGTTACGAGATATTTAGCTAATGACTAAATGAAGTAAATTTGTTATTTAGCATCATAAGGTTGTCCAAATGGTCGTCACTTCACTTAGCCACTACTCCCTCCCTATCAAAATGTAAGGATTTGAACCATTTAAAATTCTTCCGAGGATGTAAGCATTCCTACGCATAAGACAAAATCCGGTGAGTTGATGGCTAGTAAGGAATTGACGAGATAGTGTAAAATGGGGTACGAGTAATGTCGGGGGAAAAGATTAACGCTGCCACGTGGCAGCATCCGGACCCACCTAACAGGGGGTTAATGCGACCACGACATCACCGGAAGCTGGCCCGCGTCCGTACGAGGCTAGCCAGGAAACGACCCCGGCGCCTTACTCGAGGACGTCCGCCTCGCACGACCATGACGCCTTGGTCGAGGGGCTCCGTCCCGCACGACCTTGGTCGCTCGACCCTCACGCTCGACCTCGTGACTCGACCACCAACCGCATTTAATTTCAACTGCCCCGGCGCCCACGTGGGCTCGGCTCGGGAATCATTGGAGGGAAGCTCGAGCCCATCCCTCCTGCCGCCACCTGCTCCCGTCCGGGCACGCCGATGGGACGTCCCGTTCTCGTTGCTTGGCAGGAGTTGGCGTGGACCGCGAGCTCCGGGAGGAACCACTCGCTCACTAATGTACGGATGTACGACCCCCGTCGAGCTCGTCGAACAGGTGTAGCTCAAGGTCGAGCTCGAGCTACACCTCGCCCCACACGACCTTCCCCCACAAGCTCGAGTCACGAAGGGAACCACTCCCGTACCTCGACCATATCCGAAACATCATCACGCCCGACAAAAAGGACGGGTATGGTTTGTCCAAATCCAACCACTCTATGAACAGCGCCACCCGCGGCTCCCCCAATTGCGGAGCACTCCACTTCGACGCTCGTCGCTACGGGAACGACGCGACCGCCCGATCAACCGGGACGGAACGTACAACAAGGGGGCTGATTGGACAACGCCGAAGCTCGACCATACCTCTCTTCCCGCTCTCTCTTGTAACTCGGGCCCCACCCCGTGACTATAAAGGGGTGTGACTCTTCTAAAAAAGGACACGACACACGCAGACCCACAAGACGGAAAGAGGACTCGGACGACCGACTCACAAACACCACATATCGCACGGGACTTGGAGCACGCTCCTCTCCCCCACTCCTGTATTCGCATTCTCATCTTGGCGGAAGGAACACGACGCCGTGAGGCCCCCCGCCGGACGTAGGGAGCTTTCCCGAACCAGCCTAAACCCTTCGTGTCTTCCCTTGTGCACCATCCGGCCTAAAACGCGCAATCTCCGGAACAAATTCTACAGCCGGTGGTCCGAACACCGACGGTTGGCGCGCCGAGGTTGGGGCTGTTGCGCGTTTCGTCACACTTCTTTCGGCCCACATGGCGCGGATGGTTGATTCCGAGCCTTCGTTCCGGGCTCCCGGCACTACCGTGCGCTTCGGGAGCCTTGATTTCGTGGCTACCTCCGAGCGGACGCGGTGCGCGCCGAGCCACCGGCACCGCAGGCCCGGTGGCCGCCCTTGTCACCACGAACGTGACACGACTTAGCGCTCTCCCGGGAGCAACTAATCTCGCGAGAGGGAGAGTTCGTGGGGATGGTAATCCATCCCTCCGAATCCCTCTTCGACCTCCTCGACGTCGGGGAGGAGGAGGATTCGGACCGAGGGCAGCAGCGATGAGGCTCACGGCCCCCTCGTGAGTGCAATGTAGTGCACGCCGCAGGAGCGGGCGCCCGGAGCGCTAGGGGACCGGCCGCGCCGGAGCCCGACGCCCTGGAACCCCGGCGGCGCAACGCGCGCCCCGAGCGGCGACGACCTCCGGACTCGCCTCCGGGCTAGGCGCCCGGAGTTGGAAGAGGCCCGCCGTGGCCTCGACGAGGAGACCGCGGCGGTAGAGCGGGAGTTGCAGCAACAGCGCCGGCATGCGGAGTGCAACGCGCGCCCGAGGGCTCGCCACGTCCAGCAGCGAGATCGTTGACGACGCCGGGGCCAAAGCTCGGCATTTCCCGCGCGCCGGACAGAACGTGGCTGCTGCGGCCGCGTTGCTGAAAACGCTCCCCGTACAGCCGACTCCCGAGTCGCAGCGGGTGCAAAGGGAGATGGCCGCGCTCCTCGCCAAGGCGGCGGAGCAGCACGCGGAAAGCTCTCGGTGACGTGCCGCGCCGTCGGTCCAGCACGCTAGCGCCGGGCGGCGCGACTCCCGAGCGGGAGGCTCGGTGCACACCTCCGTGCGGCAGCCCGCGCAACCGAGGCCAGCCCGAGCATAGGCAATCGGTGCATTCCCGTATCGGAGCCGCTCGTGACGCGCGCTCGACCTTGGACGCGCGCCGCCACGTTCGGGACGACAAAGGCCCACGCCTCGTCCGAAACCCCCGCTGCGGAGGCCGGGCGACGTCGAGCATGAACGGAGCCGGAGCCCCGACCCCCGGGTCCTAGGGTCTTCGGTTCCGCGATCGGGGAGCGACCTTCCCTCTACGCTTCCGTCCCCCGACGACGGTAGCCAAGTATGCGGGGAGTCGAACCCCTCCCTGCGGCTAGAGGACTACCGGCTGGCGTGCCGAGCGGGCGGCGCGAGTGACGATCTCGTCATCATTCGAAACCTGCCGCTGTACCTCGCCGATTCGGCGAGAACCAGCTCGAGCACTTGCCCGCGGACCGGATACGATCGTGGGGCGACCTACGAGAGGTTTTCGTGGAAAACTTCCGGGCCACGTGCGCCCGCCGGGTAACCCCTGGGAGTTGAAGAACTGCCTGCGAAGCCGAATGAGCCGCTCCGGGATTACATTCGACGCTTTTCCGGCGCTGCAACGAGCTGCCCTATGTCGTGGACGCGGATGTCATTGGGGCCTTCCTCTCCGGAACGAAGCTGCGAGGCTCGGTCCACGAGCCGGGGCGAAGCTGCCCGCGAACGGCTCGGGAACTCCTCGATATCGCCACGAGCCACGCCTCGGGCGAGGAGGCGATCGGAGCTCTCCTCCACCGCGACCTCCCCGAGAAAGGGAAGGGCAAGCGGACCGACGGCAACGCGGGCGGGGGACCTTCTAGCTCCAAGCCCAACAAGAAGAATAAGTCGCGGCCGGCCGACGGCCACATGGTAGCCGCGACCAGAAAGAAGGGCGCGAAGCAGCCCAACAAGAACCCTCCGGACCACTTCGAGAAGAAGTGGAACGGGCCGTGCCCCAACCACGAGTTCCCCGCCAAGCATTTGATGCGGGACCGCTCGTTGATGAAGAAGTTCATCACGCAACACGGGAGGAAGGGGCGCCCGCAGCGGGACCAAGAGGAGAACGTCGGGGTTGAGGGCGACCCGGCGAGGAGAACGAGGAGGGCTTCCCTTAAGCGGAGGGTTGCCCGATGATCTTCCCGAGCTCCGACGCTCGTCCCGGCCGACGCTCCGTCAAGCTCGAGCGTCGCGAGGTCTTCGCCGTGGAGCCCGCTATCCCGGCTTACCTCAAGTGGTCGGAGCTCCCGATCACGTTCGATCGCGCCGATCACCCGGCGCGAGTCCCGCGGCCGGGTCGATACCCGCTCGTGGTCGACCCCATCGTCGCCAAGACACGCCTTTCCAAGGTGTTGATGGACGGAGGCAGCGGCCTCAACATCCCGTACGCCGACGTCCTGGATGCTATGGGCATCGAGCGTTCGCGGATTCGCCCGAACGGTTCGCCGTTCCATGGCGTCGTCCCGGGAACACGAGCCGTTCCCATCGGGCGGATCGACCTGCCCGTCACATTCGGGACTCCATCGAACTTCCGGACGGAGACCCTCACGTTCGAGGTCGTGGGATTCCCGGGAGTCTACCACGCCATCCTCGGGCGGCCGTGCTACGCGAAGTTCATGGCCGTCCCGAACTACGTTTACCCGAAGCTCAAGATGCCCGGGCCGAAGGGAGTCATCACCGTGGGCGTGTCTTTCCAGCACGCCTACCAATGCGACGTCGACAAGCTGCGACCTGGCTTCGGCGCACTTGGCCTCCACCACCGAGCCGGCGGTCATCGGGGAGCGAGTAGTCGAGGACCCGCCGTAGTCGAGCCGCAAGGCGGCCTCCTTCGAGCCGGCGGAGGGAACCAAGGAGGTCGCCCTCGACCTAGAGGGAGACGAGAAGAAAACGGTGCGCATCGGCACCTCCCTCTCTCCCAAATAGGAAAGCGCGCTCGTCGACTTCCTCCGCGCGAATGCCGACGTCTTCGCGTGGAAGCCCTCGGACATGCCGGGAATCCCGAGGGAAGTAGCCGAGCACTCCTTGCACATCGGGCCGGGCTCCAAGCCGGTGAAGCAACGCCTGCGCCGCTTCGACGAGGAGAAGCGCAGGGCAATCGGAGAGGAGATCGCGAAGCTTCTGGCGGCCGGGTTCATCAAGAAGGTGTACCACCCCGAGTGGTTGGCCAATCCTGTTCTTGTACGGAAAAAGAATGGGAAATGGAGAATGTGCGTTGATTATACTAGCATGAATAAGGCTTGCCCTAAGGATCCTTTTCCTTTGCCGCGCATCGACCAAATAGTCGACTCGACCTCCGGGTGCGAAACCCTCTGCTTTCTAGACGCGTACTCCGGGTACCATCGGATAGCGCTCGACGAATCCGACCAACTCGCTACCTCCTTCATCACGCCCTTCGGCTCGTACTGCTACACGACGATGCCCTTTGGGCTCAAGAACACCGGTGCCACGTACCGGAGGTTCATCCGGAAATGTTTTGACTATCTCATCGGAGATATCGTCGAAGCCTACGTGGACGACATCGTCGTCAAATCCAAAAAGGCCGATCAGCTCGTGATCGACCTCGAGCGTGTGTTCGCCAAGCTGCGTGAGAACGGCATTAAGCTCAACCCCGAGAAATGCGTCTTTGGGGTCCCGCGAGGGATGCTGTTGGGGTTCGTCGTTTCGGAGCGTGGCATCGAGGCAAACCCGGAGAAAATCACCGCCATCGAGCGCATGGGTCCGATCCGGAACGTTAAAGGGGTGCAACGGCTCACGGGGTGCCTCGCGGCGCTAAGTCGTTTCATCTCACGACTCGGAGAAAGGGCGCCGCCGCTCTACAAGCTCCTCAAGAAGTCCGAGCGCTTCGAGTGGACCCGGGAAGCGCAGGTCGCGCTCGATGAAGTGAAGAGCATCCTAGCTAACCCTCCGGTCTTGACTCCCCCACTCCCGGGGGAACAACTCTTGCTTTACGTCGCGGCAACCACACAAGTTGTCGGCGCCGCCATCGTAGTCGAGCGAGAAGAAGAGGGTCATGCGCTCAAGATGCGGCGTCCCGTCTACTACGTCGGCGAGGTGCTCTCCGACTCGAAGACTCGGTACCTACAAGTCCTCAAGATCCTCTATGCCGTGATGGTCGCCGGACGCAAGCTGCGCCACTACTTCGACTCGCACTCGATAACCGTGGTGAGCTCCTTCCCTCTGCGCGATATCATCGAGAACAGGGAGTCTGCAGGCAAGGTCGCCAAGTGGGCCCTCCAGCTGATGGGGCATGACATCACCTACGCGCCCCAAACGGCGATAAAGTCCCGAGTACTAGTCGACTTCATCGCGGAGTGGATGGAGACCCAGCTACCACCGGCGCCGGTGGACCAAGAGTACTTGGGTCATGTACTTCGACGGGTCGTTGATGCGCCAAGGAGCGGGCGTTGGACTCGTCTTTGTCTCCCCCGGGGAGTATGCATGAGGTACGCTATTCGGCTGCATTTTTCAGCTTCGAATAATGTGGCCGAGTACGAAGCCTTAGTCAATGGCCTTAAGGTCGCCATTGAGCTCCGAATCCGGCGACTCGAGGTCCGCGGGGATTCCCAACTCGTCGTCGACCAAGTCATGAAAGAGTCGAGCTGTCGAAACGACACGCTCACACTCTATCACCGGGAGGTGCGGAAGCTCGAAGAGAAGTTCGATGGGCTTGAGCTTAAGCACATCCCCCGACGACTCAACGAGGCGGCGGACTCGCTCGCCAAAATGGCGTCTAGTAGGGAGCCGGTCCCGACGGGCATCTTCGCCCACGACCAGCTCCGGCCGTCGGTACGACCTCCTGTCTCTCCCAGCAATGAGGAGAAATCCTCCGAGATGGGCTCGGGGACTGCCCCGATCGCCAACCCCTACTCGAAAGAACACCCGAGTCAAAACGAGGCCTCGGGGGCTAGGCCTCCGCCGAGGGCCGGGGAGGTCATGGAGATCGATGCGCCGGCGGTCGACGCGCCGCAACCAGCCGGCCGGAGGACGCCGTACATCGAGTACCTCCTCCACGGCAAACTCCCGGCCGACCGGACCGAGGCAAGGCGTCCGCACGAGCGCTCTAAGTCCTTCGTCTTGGTCGACCACGAGCTTTACAAGCGCAGCGTGTCGAGGATCCTACGGCGATGCATCCTAATCGAGGAAGGCGCACGACTCCTCGACGACATACACGCGGGCGTTTGCGGTCACCACGCCGCGCCACGGACCCTCGTGGGCAATGCCTTTCGACAAGGCTTCTGCGGCCAACCGCCATGACGGATGCGACCCGCATCGTCCGCCGGTGCAAAGGTTGCCGGTACTTTGCTCGACAAACACACCAGCCCGCTCAAGCCCTCCAAACTATACCCGTCACTTGGCCTTTCGCGGTCCGGGGTTTAGACTTGGTCGGCCCTCCGAAAAAAGCGTCCGGGGGCTTCACCCACTTTCTCGTCGCGGTCGACAAGTTCACAAAGTGGATCGAGGCTCGAACCATCGGCAAGATTCGCTCCGAGGAGGCGGTCGAGTTCTTCCTCGACATTGTCCATCGTTTTGGCGTCCCCAACTCGATCATCACGGACAATGGCACGTAGTTCACGGGGAAGAAGTTCCTCACGTTCTGCGACGACTACCACATTCGAGTGGATTGGGCAGCTGTGGCTCACCCCGAGACCAATGGGCAGGTCGAGCGGGCCAACGGCATGATCCTGCAAGGGCTCAAGCCACGCATTTATGACCGCACTGAAACGTTTCGGCGGTCGTTGGACAACCGAACTACCGGCCGTCCTCGCGGAGTCTTCGAAAGACTCCAAGTCGAGCGACCGGCTACACGCCATTCTTCATGGTCTACGGATCGAGGCGATCCTCCCAACCGACCTCGACTATGGCGCTCCAAGGGTTCGCGCCTTCAACGAGCAAGGGAACCGGACGGCCCTCGAGGATGCGGCGGACCAGCTCGACGAAGCGCGCGAGGCCGCGCTCTTGCATTCTGCCAAGTATCAACAAGCGCTCCGACGGTACCGGGATCGCAACGTCAAGAGCCGAGGCTTCAACATCGGAGACATGGTGCTTGTGTAGAGTGCGAGCAACAAGGATCGCCCCAAGCTATCCCTTCCCTGGGAGGGACCCTACATCGTCGCGCGCGTCATCGGACCCGGCTCCTACAAGCTCAAGACGGTGGAAGGTCGAGAACTAACCAACGCTTGGAATATTGCGCGATTCAGTAAGTTCTATCCCTAAGCTCGCATTTGATTCCTTTGCTCCTTAAGCGATCGCCCGCTAAGTACGGTGACCCTCGACCTCCGCTGCGAGGTCGAGCCTCACTCGGGGGCTGGAAGGCGGGCCAAACCACGATTTTTCAAAAACAAAAATCGCCTACACTTAGCTCTTTTTTTGCGAACAAATTTGCTAAGTTTCGCTTGGTCTTGAATTTGAATCTCGTTGATGACCAAAGTAAGCGCGAGTAAACGAACTCACGAGTCTAAATTGGTCGGAAGGCTGAAGCTCGAGCGCCCGGCGGCCCTAGCGAACGCTCACCAAATATGACTAAGTTCAACGAGGCTCGACGGCTCAAGCTTTGCGAATCAACGAGATAAGATAGAAAGGCCAAAACGTATTCAAGTTGAACTTAAAATTACTTGATAAAGAGCGAGACCTCGAAAGGTCAAGCGCAGAACTATTTAATAAAACTTAAAGTTATTTACAAGCGGGGAACCACGCCCCTTTGTTCTTAACAAAACAAAAAACGAAAGACTAATCCCCTAAACTGTCTACGCCTTGGGCAGGGGCTCCTCCTCGAGCTTTGCAGCCGGAGCGTCGGCCGGTGCACGCGTCTCGGCCTTCGGCAACTCCGGCTCGGCGCCGGCGAAGCCGGGGACAAGTCCCGTGCTCGACGGCCCCGAAGTCGAGGTCTTCGTAGTGGGACGCCGAGCACCGTAAAGGTCGCGCGCACGGCGGAGCGCCTAGCTCCTCGAACCACCGCGCCAATCTGCTCCGGCAGAGCGGCCTCGACATTCCGCTCGATCTCCACGTCGACGAACGCGCGGTCCGAGGGCAGCATCGAGCTCCCGCCGCGACGCCTCCCCGTGGTCGGCCTCTGCTCCCGCCCCGCAAGGAAAACCGAACTTCGAAACCCGGGCTCGAGTAGTCGAGGAAACGACTAGGGGACTCGATTAAGGTCAAGGAGGAAAGGCTCGGAGCACCTACCCTCCTTCTCGGCCCGTTACTCCTGGAGCTCGCGAAGGTAACCGGACGCGGTCCGGTGGGAGATCTCCGCCGCGACCACGGCCTTCTCGCCTCGGCTCCCGCTCCGTTTGGAGCGTCACCTTGACCTTCTCCACCGCCGAGGCGGCTTCTTCGGCCTTTGCCGGCGCCGCGAGCGCCTCCTCCCTCGAGCGGCACGCCTCCGCGGCCTCGAGCTCCGCCGCCTCCTTTGCCGCCCGGAGAGCCTCCTCCCGGGCAAGCGCCCCGTCCGGACCGGCGCGAGCCTCGCCGGCCGCCCGCATCAACTCCCCGGCCTCCGACTCTAGTTGAGCCGGGAACGCCCGCACGGCCGGCGCAAGCCCGGCCACGAAATTCGACAACCTCGCGGTCCGGAGGCTGCCCGGGGCACGGCCGGACTCCGCCGGCGCACCCCCGCCCCCGTCATCACGGCGGTCGCCTCTTCCTCGACGCCCGTCCTCCTCGACCTCGCGGCCTGCGCCGCCGAGGAGGTTAACGACTTGCGTAAGGTCGTGGGTGGGGCCCTCCTTCACGGAGGTACCGTCCCCTTGGGCGCGGGAGCGCTCTCGCCGGGCTCGTCGTCGCGAACGCGCTTGCCGGCGGCCACCGATGGGTCGACCGCCGGTCGCGGAGCCCTCTCGGCGGGTTCCGCGGGGACCTCAACGGTGGGGAGGCCTCGCCGGTCGCAGCCGATTCAAGGACATCGACATGCACGTCCGCATGCCGTAAGACCGTCTCGCCGGTCGCAGCAGGTTTAGAGACGTCGACGCGCGCGTCCGCGCTTCGGTCTTCCGCGTCGCCCTTCGCCGCCTCGGGGACGGCCCCGCCAACTTCTTGGGCTCGCAGCGCCTCCGCGCTGGAACCTTGCGCGGGTACCACGTCCGCGGGGGCGGTGGGGGAGGACCTCGCAGATCTACGCCAACCGCCATCCCGTTCCTGGGCACCGCGGGCGCGCGGTTCAGATCCATATCGCCTCCGACTAGCTCGGCGATCATCTCCGCAGCCTCCCTCGTAGCAACGGAGGGATCTACCGTAAGGCCGACCACCTCTATCCCAAAAAAGGGGTCCGGGGTAGTCCCGGTCCCCCCGCACGAGACACCTCGCCAGCCCTAGAGCTCGACTCACCCCCGTGAGGAGCGGGCTGACTTGAGGGGCCGGCCGCGAAGGTCGAGGTCGAGGGAGCCGAAGACTCGAGGCCCGAGGTAACGGCGCGGCGGGAGCGGACGAACGGGGTTTCCCCGTCGCTCTCGAACTCACCGGCTCCGCCCTCATCCTCGGAGTCCGTCGGTACGGGGGTCGAGGCGGTAGACGCCGTGTCGGGGTTCACGCCTCGCGAGCCGGTAGGCTTCCCTGTTCCTCCGGCACTCAACATCTCGCGCCGTCTTCTCCGAGCTGCAGCCTCACGGCCACGTCCCTCGCGGCCTTCCTCTCGGCCTGCACCTCTGCGGTATGGAGGCGGTTGGCCTCGCGCCGGGCGGCCTCCTCGAGAAGGCGGAGCCCGGTGCGCCGACTAAGCGGGACCCGGGAGGACCGAGAGACGGAGAGGACGAATTAGCGAGCGGACCGAGACAAAAACTCGAATAAACTTCGAGACGACGAAGGTCGGATTGACTTACCACATCCGGAGCGTCCGGGTGCGGCTTCATGGGAGGGGCCCCCTGGACGGGCCGGGGCGCGCGGCCGTCCCCGGTGCGCTTCGAACGCGCGATGCCACGGTGGCGTCGTCGAGCTCCTGCACCGCCATCACGGTGTCGGGGACGACATGGTCGCTGCCCGACACCCGGTGCATCGGCATCGAGCGCCGCATCGGTGGCACAAACCTAAGCTTGTGGAAGGAGCCCACCACCACCGTCGCATCGACGTTGAACCGGGCCAGGTGCCGGATCGCTTCGATCGCCATGTCGACCTTGCGCGTGTTGGCGCGGGGGCAGCCCCACTTCCACTCCTCCGGGGCCTCCTCGAAGACCCGACCCTCGAAGGCCGGGAACGGGTGCCCCGGGTCCTGCCGAAGGTAGAACCACTTCGGGTGCCACCCTTGGTTCGACGAATGGGTGGTCACCGTGATGTAGTCTCTACCACGGTCCCTCTTCATCACGATCCCCGCGCAGCCGACGTGCGCGGGAACGTCCTCGCCTCCGGAATTCCTCCTCCGATGGAGGTTGATGCGGAAGTAATACCGCCGGAGGTAAAGGTCGGGCTCCATCCCCAGGAAACCCTCGCAGAGAGCAACGAAAGTGCTCAGCTGCTGGATCCCATTGGGGTTCGAGTGCTGGAGCTCCAGCCTGTTCCGGAACATCATTGCCCGCAGGAAATCGTTCCCTGGCGTCCCCAAGCCACGCTCGTGGAAATGCAAGAACGAGACCACATAGCCCCGGGGAGGCTCCGGATGAGACTCACTGCCGGGGAGCCTCCACCATCGGTCGGGACCACGATCACGCAGCAGGCCTTGCGCCACCGGGCGGTCGAGCTCGGCCCTCGTCGTCGTGGAACGGGTCCAGGTCGACATGGCTAGGGCGAAGGAGAAAAGGCTCGAGGGCCCGGAAGGCGAAGGCTAGGGCGAAGAGAGCGAAGGCTAGGCCAAGGAATGCGAAGGCGGGAAAGGCAATGGCATGCGTGAGCCAAGGGACCCGGCGTGCGACGGCTTAAATAGGGGGCTGCATCGGACGTCCACGACTCTTCGATCCCGCAGCGGGCCCCACGATCGCCACTACCCCGGTAAAGTTTCTTAATCTCCCTCACCCCGATTCTCACGCCGCCGCCTGCAGGTATGCAGCCCGGCTACCCGTACTAACCGCGCGGGTCCCACCACTACCAAGAAGAAACCGACCCCGCGCTGCGCGGGCCCGCCACTACACGCCATCGACGGATAAGGACCAGCCTCGATCCCCGAACCATGGAAGCCGAGACGGTGAAAATCCCACGCCCCTTTCTGTACTTTTTATCCTTTCATATTCTCTCACCCGTATGCAGAGACGGGAAAGGGCACACACCCCGAGGGAGCGGCTCGACCTCCCATCGACTTCCGCCAAGGTCGAGCGCTCGACCTCGGGACTCGACCAACCGAGGCTTGACCTCGACGGTAAGAGGGGATAAGAGGCTGAAAACTGTCTCGACGGCCCCACCTCGCTGAGTTTCGAAGGCTGGCCCAACCGAAGGGTTCGACAGCTGCCTCGAGCAAATATATCCCGAGCCGGGGAGTGACGTCGATGGGCCCACCTAGCGGCCGCGACCTACGCGCACGAGCGCAACGGGCATCGACTAACGCGTTCAAGTCCCGGTCGACCTCGACTTAGGGGAGTCTCATCGTAGAGAGGCATCGAGCCCCCGAAACCCATCGAACGGTTTTGGGTCCCAATCGAAGGTGACCGCACGGATTTATGGAGTTGTCCCCGGCGGGCCCGACGGAATCTCCACGACGAGAAACCGCAACTCCACTCGAACTTTTCCCGCTATCGAGCTCCCCGAGCCCCGCGTGCAGGCCCTTCCGGGCGAATCGTGGACCTGCTCTACCCTCCGTCGTACGAACGCGACGCGGACGGGGAAAACGACTAAGACGAAACACCTCTCGATCGGCCGTTCGCATCGCCCGGAAGGCTCGGGGCCGGCATCGCAAACACGAGGTCCGACGGTGGGACCGCATCACGGTAAAACGACTCAGCCGGAGCATAAGTCCACGACTTATCCCCGGCTCGGGGGCTACCATCCACCGGACGCGCTCGCGCGCACCCGGCGGAGAAAACACCTCCCATGAGGAACACATGAGGACGACCCCCACCTCTCGTGAAGATCCCCCGAGCGAGTCCTTGACTCACCCGGGGCTCGGGGCTACTGTCGGGGAAAAGATTAACGCTGCCACGTGACAGCATCCGGACCCACCTAACGGGGGTTAATGCGACCACGACATCACCAGAAGCCGGCCCGCGTCCGTACGGGCTAGCCGAGAAACGACCCCGGCGCCTTACTTGAGGACGTCCGCCTCGCACGACCATGACGCCTTGGTCGAGGGGCTCCATCCCGCACGACCTTGGTCGCTCGACCCTCACGCTCGACCTCGTGGCTCGACCACCAACCGCATTTAATTCCAACTACCCCGGCGCCCACGTGGGCTCGGCTCGGGAATCATTGGAGGGAAGCCCGAGCCCATCCCTCCTGCCGCCACCTACTCCCGTCGGGGCACGCCGATGGGACGTCCCGTTCCTGTTGCTTGGCAGGAGTTGGCGTGGACCGCAGGCTCCGGGAGGAACCGCTGCTCACTAATGTACGGATGTACGACCCCCGTCACGCTCGTCGAACAGGTGTAGCTCAAGGTCGAGCTCGAGCTACACCTCGCCCCGCACGACCTTCCCCCACAAGCTCGAGTCACGAAGGGAACCACTCCCGTACCTCGACCATATCCGAAACATCATCACGCCCGACAAAAAGGACGGGTATGGCTTGTCCAAATCCAACCACTCTATGAACAGCGCCACCCGCGGCTCCCCCAATTGCGGAGCACTCCACCTCGACGCTCGTCGCTACAGGAACGACGCGACCGCCCGATCAACCCGGACGGAACGTATGACAAGGGGGCTGATTGGACAACGCCGAAGCTCGACCATCCCTCTCTTCCCGCTCTCTCTTGTAACTCGGGCCCCACCCCTGTGACTATAAAGGGGTGTGACTCTTCTAAAAAAGGACACGACACACGCAGACCCACAAGACGGAAAGAGGACTCCGGACGACCGACTCACAAACACCACATATCGCACGGGACTTGGAGCACGCTCCTCTCCCCCGCTCCTGTATTCGCATTCTCATCTTGGTGCAAGGAACACGATGCCGCGAGACGCACCCCCTCTGCCTGGACGTAGGGAGCTTTTCCGAACCAGCCTAAACCCTTCGTGTCTTCCCTTGTGCACCATCCGGCCTAAAACGCGCGATCCCCGGAACAAATTCTACAGCCGGTGGTCCGAACACCGACATGTAAAATCTACTGAGTTAGTTATAATTGTTCACTTGATTAATG
>JAUNZO010003822.1:0-72345 GCA_031894775.1 Chloris gayana | reverse complement strand
AACATCATAAATTAATTTTATTACTAATATAGATTTATTAAAATAATTATTCAGTCTAATCACTTTTATGTTTTCCAATATTTCTCTCGAGTTGACAAAATACTAACCAGCAAGGGGCTGTCTATTCACAGCACACGGAGGCAAGCTCGCAAACCATGTTCCGACATCAGAAAGTTTCCATCTTGGGAAACTTTTCAGACCCAAAATATTCCATTTTAGAAAAAAAATTCATAAAAATTTTACAACAAACTTTGGAGCGAAAGTTTTCCCATAAAGTTTTAAACCAAACTTTGACCACTAGGTGGTGTGCGATGCGGTTGGATGAGGAATTTCGAACCAGTAGTGGTGGGTATAGGAGATAACGGATCCTGACCAATAGTTTTGAGAAAATACTGACTATTATTTTAGATAGTAAAATTGTTCTTGCTTATACAATGTCTTGTTTCTTCTCTAATTCAGACTTGAGAAATTTGACAACATATAACAAATATCAAATGCACTTAAAACAAACAAGTATATTGATTCACCCCTTAGAAGATAACATATATCTAAATCATCCAATCAAAATACTGACCATTATTTTGGATAGTAAAACTGCTCTTACTTTCTCATATGCTATTATGTTTCTTTTGTGATTCTGATTTTGAGAAATTTGACGGGCGTTTAACAAATATTAAACAGATTTAGAAAAACAAACAAGTATATAGATTCATCGTTTTATTCCATTTTGACTTTGCACACTTGACATGACACACTACTACACAAAGAGATAGGATTTGTTTGAATGGAACAAAAGGAACGAGAGATTATTGCCCAAAGCAATATAGCAAATTAAGAAATTAACTGAACGCATGTTCTTGCCAGAAGTTGGTCAGCCCATCGAGGTAAAAGTCGCCAAGCAAGTAGCTTGCGTCATGGACCGTCACTGTGAAGAAGTCGTCCTCCCAACCTCGCGCCCCCAAGCCCGTGCTAAAGCTCGTACTCGACACCGACGGCGTAAGCAACTCGGCAACTGCTACATTCCAGCAGTCGGCATCCTCGAGAACAGAAGCGTCTGTCACCAGCTGGGACATATTAACCACGGCAGGGGAGGAGTTGATGTTTAGGATAGCAGAGCCAGCGCCCGTACCCCACGACTGATCATCAGGAGTGTGGAGGGCGTTGAACATGGCCGGCGCCGGCTGCCTTCGTTCGTCCTCGCCGGGGTGACCTCTGCTGCTCGCGGCGGGGTCTTTGCTCCCCGCCGTGGATGACTTCTGCCGTAGCTTCTTCCGCAGCCGAGCGTTCCAGAAGTTCTTGATCTCGTTGTCCGATCTCCCGGGCAGCCTCTCCGCGATCTGGGACCAGCTGCAAGTCAGAGACCCACATCAGGTTATCACATAATCACAATGTATGAAACAGTTGCGATCTGTACATCAAGATGACACGAAATGTATGTCTCTGACTCACCTGTTGCCGAGGGCATTGTGGAGAGAAACGATGAGGTCCTCTTCCTGCCTGGAGAAGCGGCCCTTCTTGAGGTCCGGCCGCAGGTAGTTCATCCACCGTAGGCGGCAGCTCTTCCCGCATCTCTGTAAGCCTGAAAATTATCAGCAATATATAGATTATGGCTCTAAAATCCGGATTGAACTCGACTAGATGTTTGAAAGGAGACAAGCAACACCAGCTCCAATTAATGAATCACCTGCAAGTTCTGGGATGGAGCTCCAGCAGCTGACGCCGAAACGGGCGATGTGGGAGACGAGCCTCTCGTCCTCCTCCGGCGACCACAACCCTTTCTTCAGCTTCTTCTCCGACGAGCAAAAAGGCTGCATTCTCCCCATCTGATACACATGCACCTAGTTAGGAAAGCGTGTTCCGGTTGAGGTGACCAGCTCTCAGTGTCATCCATACGATCGAGAAACCTTACCTGATTAGGTAGTAAGCTCTCGATGGCAAGAAATAGCTTAAACTGAGCAGCTGCTCTATCCGACATCGATATTGTCGTCCTTATTAACGCATTTATATATACTGGCCCAACGCAGAGTACTCTGTGCAGGAGTCTTAGATAATAGTATAATAGCTGTAAAGTGCCCCTGATCCATCAGGATGCTGCATGCTGCCGGGTATTTAGTCCAACTTGCAGCCGCACTTGCTGTCATCGCAAAAGCAGCCATTTTTGTGTTGTCCCTAGCCGCGTCCCTTCAAACAATGGTGTCTCATGAGATTCAGCTTGTACACAGTATAAAAAATAAAAGACCTTATATTGTATTGGCTATTTTCCTTAATCTGGTTGCAGACAGACCATGGTTTGATTGATCTCTTCATTTCTCATAAGAGTAAACTTAAGTTCACAGATATCAATTGTTCAACACTACCAATACACTAAAAGGAAACCTAAAAGGATACTTTGTTACAGTATACAATTAATTTCCCTGTTGCAACATGGACGACTGAAGATAACCATATCCAAATGGATTAACTTTGTTAAAATGCCTTCACTATAACAATAACTCACTATAGCCACGCAGCTCAAAACCCTATAGCCACGGCAAGCAAAATCGACCGTGGCTATAGTTGGGTGCGGGCTACTATGCCGTTGGACCGTGGCTATAGTGGCATACTATAGTCACGGGTGACCTGTTTTCCGAGGCTACAGATGATTTTCTGTAGTCTCGGAAACATAGCCACGGTTGGGGCTGACCGTGGCTGTAGAGCCTCCCCCAACCGTGACTACAGTGAGTTTTTGCTATAGTGCTTGTTTGTACATGCACACAGATAAAAAAATTATAGGAATTTCTGAAAACTCTTGTCTCTTGGGCTGAATGTGTCTGTAGCATAAATATATGTAATATTATGTTTATTGGGCAGGGCTGCAATGCTATCTGGTGGCCATCCACCCGGTGGCCAGGTGGTCGCCTTGGTGGACGGTGCCCACGGGGGAGCCAAGGTGGAGGGGTTCTTACAAGGATACTTGCATTCTTTTGCCATGGCTGTCCTTAGAACAAAGAAGAAGAGAAACAATGGCAATGGAATACAGAAATTAAATCCACGCAGCCAATTTTGCGTCTCAAAACAAAACATGTACAATTCGTTTGCAGGAAATGGTGGATTACTATATACTCATGTTTCTATATAACTGTACTTTTATCCATTGTGGTTTTCCAGTACACGGGCTCGACCATTACCTTTTCATTCCAAAATTCTATGTGAACCAAAAGAAAGGAGTTGGTATTGGCCTTTGTTCAACTCAACGGACAAAAAATCATAAGGAAGAAAAATTTTATGAGCAAATGACCATATATATATTTGATCTGTCAATCTAGCAAATCTGGAAGTTGAAACTACTGCAGCGAAGATAAAAATATTCTTTTGATTCCTTGCTCGGGGAGTCATTTTATCAAAAGACAACCTA
Source organism: Chloris gayana (assembly GCA_031894775.1). Classification (NCBI taxonomy): domain Eukaryota; kingdom Viridiplantae; phylum Streptophyta; class Magnoliopsida; order Poales; family Poaceae; genus Chloris; species Chloris gayana. Next base: position 68,951 of record JAUNZO010003822.1, on the reverse strand, counting down.
GCATAGAGAAACTGGAGGGTAAGCGAAAATTGTTGTTTATGCAATAGTAATGAAACAATTCAACACTTGTTTTTTTTATTGCCATCATGCTAGGAATATTTGGAGGTAGTAGCTACAGGTCTTAACCTACGTATCTAGATAATAGCTCATATTGCAGGCGACCGGCTTTCTCATAGTCACTACGGGAAAATTCAGGTATGTCGAGTGTTCACGCAAACAAATACACTCGGTGAACTCGCTTGTTTGCCGAGTGCCACGAAAATACACTCGGCGAAGGATGGTTTGCCGAGTGTATTTTTTGCACTCGGCAAAGAAGTTTGTTTGACGAGTGTATTTTTCTGCACTCGGCAAAGAAGTAAAACTTTTTTCCTTTGCTCATCTCAAAACCTTTTTACCCATCACATATAACATGCATAACTCCATGTTAAAATTTGAAGTTTTTTTCGATTCATTTGCTATATTTACTTAATTAATTACATTTCAAGCAATTTTTTGAATAAATCAAATTTGAACTACAAGTTATTCATATAATAAAATAAAATGAGTATAAAAATTACAGTCATGTTATTTAGCCCAATTTAGGATCTTACCCATGAAAGAAAAAGAAATTTGACATATATGTTTTCAGAAATATGACCGTCAACATATGTGTGAATGATTTTTAAATTCTAGAAAAATCAAATAAAGTCAGAAACTCATAATACTTGTTATGATGTGATGGTATCACACGTAGAAGCTACGATAAAAGGTAGAGAAGATTTCGGAAAAGTTATCCCATACATTACTTACAAAATGGAGAGTCACATAATAAGAACCTTAGAGTTGAGAGTGAATCTTTAAAATTTAGAGCCAAATTGATGAACAAAATATATTTTCAATTCATATCATTTTGTATAGATAATAGATCATATAAGTAGTGTCATGTAAAAATTTGATTATTTTTAGAATTTGTTTCCTATTTTTTCATTTTTTTAAAAGTACTTCAGATTTTTTGCCGAGTGTCAAACAAGACACTCGGCAAATCAGCTATTTGCCGAGTGCTTTTTCTATGGCACTCGACAAAGATGCCACGTCACTAATCCCATCCCTCCAATCTCTCTCCTCCTATTGGTCTATCTCCCCACCACCGGATCCCCTCTCTCTTATCTCTCTCTCCATCCTTTCTCCCTTATCCCCTACCTACCGTCTTCTCCCCACCACTCGGATCCCGGACCCGAGGCGGCACCCGGCGGCGCATCCAAGCGCCCCCACCTAGGCAGCACGTCCAGGCGTCGGCGGCGCCCCCAACCGGCGCGGAGGCGGCCTCGGGCGACGCGACTGCGACGTCAAGCGGCGCCACCCCTAGGCGGCGCGTCCGGGCGGCGGCGGCGCCCCAGCCCGCGCGGAGGTGGCCTCGGGCGACGCGGCTGCAGCGTCGGGTGCACCGGCGCCGGCAGGGAAGGCGCGGCGGATTCGGGCGGCTGGCGGTGGATTTGGACAGCGAGCCGCGGAGCGCCTGGCATGGCGGTGGCCTCAGGCAGGGCAGCGGCGGCCTCGGCGGTAGTGTGGTGGGCCTGCCAGCGTGGACCACTGCTCCTGTGATTTTTTTATTATTTTCAAAAATCTTTGCCGAGTGTCGAATGTAGCACTCGGCAATGCTTGCCAGTGCTCGAAGGATTGCACTCAGCAAACGTTGTTTGCCAGTAAGACCTATGTCGATGGTTGTATGCCGAGTGCGGCACTCGGCAAAGGCTTTGCCGAGTGCGCTTAGCATTCGGCAAATATGGATTCTCCCGTAGTGAGTATTAACATAGAAAAGATCAAGATTATTTTAGTGAGTGTGGTAGCTATATGTTGGACAATATGGCGTTGTAGAAATGATATTGTTTTAATAATGTTAAGTATACATCATTTTTGTAGGCTGTATTTAAGAGACATACTGGCTAAGATAATATTGTTTTAATAATGTTAAGTATACATTATTTTTGTAGGCTGTATTTAAGAGACATACTGGCTAAGATATTGGACGTTGTTGCAGTCTGGAGAGGTTTGAGGTCAAATCCGCGAGGAGAGTATGGTGCCAGAGACGATGGTGCTAGACCTATTTTCCTCTCATAGGTGGCGATTTTATAATAGACTCCAAGCGTCGTAAGTTGTTTCTCTATCACTTATCGTTGCATTGACAACTGTGTAATAATCAAAACAAACAAAAATTGTATTGTGTGCTTTGGAGAGGCCAGAAACTATTGTTTCTATTATTAAAAATATTTAATCTGTCATCGACTATCAAATTAAGATATTATTATTAGAAGCCAACAACACGTTGGCGGTTGTGTCGGCCATGCACATGACACTGAAACTGACAGCACATGATCTTGCTTATTATATACGCGAATCCTTCTATAAATCTTCTTGGCTTTCTTTACACATGCATGGATAGGTACTTGTGACCAGCTATATTTTCACGTGCCAAAAGTACCGTGCTAGTATAAAATATGTGCACAGGATTCCAGACATATGCACGCATAAGAAGACACGCATATTCGGCCATACACTTTTCTGCGTGAGATATACTTCATTTAATTTGATACCTAATTGAGGACGAACAAACAACATCTATGAAAAATTGGAGACTGATTTCATAAAATATTATATATATTTGCCACTGCAAATGTTTACAATAGGAAAACCGCTATCGCAAAAGACGATAATGAGAAATATGCCATTGAGGTTGCAATTCCCATAATTTTTGCCATAGTTGACTATTCTATGTTGTGAAAAGAACGAACTTCACCTATCGTTTTCTTCTCCCCTTCGGCCTTCCCCACCGGTCTTCCTCTCCTTCCTCTGACTTAGATGGCAGCTCGGATACATGTGGCGGCACAGGGCCTTGGCTGCAGGCTAGCCTCCTTACCAACCCTAAGCTAGATGCGCCGCCGTTGTGCTCGACCCTGAGTCGCCTCTGTCACATTGATGCCTAGCGCCGCCCCTTCTCTCCCACGCTCTGTCGCCGCCATTATGTTTGAGCCGGAGCCGGAGCCGCTGTCGCCTCCACCCACACGCAGTCGCCGCCGTGCCTACGCCCGTGCCAGAAACTCTACCAGCTTGCTGCACTTCTGCCGCCATCACGGAGAATCAGAGCAAGGCAGCGTTCCTCAGCACGCCACGCTTACGTCGCCCTCATTGCGCTTGGCCAAGGCCTCATCGTGGCAGCCATGGCCGAGCGCTCAAACACCACGCAACGATGAGGCATCGCTACGGAAGCCATGGTGGCCCAACGCGTCACGTGTAGCCGGCCTCGTCACACCATTCCGAGCTAGTCACACCACTCCAACTCCTGGCTCGTAACCCATGTGTCCCCATGTGGAGGCAGTGACTCAGGCAAGCGGTGAGGGAAGGAAACCAGTAGTCGGAGGCTAAAGAAGGGCACGATTGGTATTTTTTATATAATTTAGCGTTGAAATAATGGTCAATAGTGGTAAATTTGTTCGATAATTGCAACCTCAATGGCAAACTTCTCATTTCATATTTTGCGATGGCAGTTTACTGATCGTGAACTTTTGCAATGAAACAAATCTATATAACCCCATCATCAAATAGAAAATCATACGAGATGTTTTCTGGTGTTTGCAAAGAGAGAGCTGCACGTGAGAGGGGGGGGGAAGGAGGGGAGTGTTGGAGTATAAGTGAATTGCTCACCTTTCCCTATCAGCTTAGGCTTTTGGGTGAACTAGTTGGTGTATGCAACTCAATAGTTCTTATGTCGATAGTTGTTAAACGACATATCATCATTAATGATTTTCGACCTGCCCCTAAGGACGTGCATCGTCTTTACTCGTTGGCGCCGCCACGCCATCAACAACCGTCATTGTTGATGTGAGCAAGGAAGGAAGGTGCAATTTACATTGTTTCGTATGATTTACTCGTAATTATTGTAGGCTGAGGTGGAGGATCAGGGACGACATACCCATTTTGATTTACATAGTATTGTTCAGATTTACTCGTTAAAATGCGATTGATTAGGGTTCTTATGTTGATAGTTGTTAAAGGACTTGTCGTCATTGATATTTTTTGAGCTCCCCCTAGAATGTCGATCCTCTTCTATCGCTGGCACCACCATTGCTGACGCTATAAACCCATTCAATTGAAAAAAGAAAAGAAAATACATTATAAACCCATTCAATTGAAAAAAGAAAAGGAAGATGATAAGACTAACTTGCTTGGGCTGTCAACATGGCCCAAAAAATTATTAAAACGATAGCCCGTCAGATGTGAGGTCAAACTAATCAAACCGGTGTTATCGTGTGACCTTGTGACTTGGATGAAGAACCCTAGATCGTGCAATGGCTGCAATATGGAAATGGAAACAACACATCTTTATTGCCTTGCTCAATTTTTGTATTTCTTTACTAAGGTTTGGATTGCATGATATGAACCTCCTCACACCTTATATAATTCCTGATACCCCTATATGCACAATAAATGTTTCTAGAATATGATGCATATTTAGAAAGTTTTATTTACAAAGATGGAAGTGTAAATAGACTCTAAGGATATTTTTCTCCTTAGTGAAGCCCGTTTTTTTTTTGTAACATGGCTCCCAAAGTTGATTTGTGTAAGAATATTTCCTATTGTCACCGCATGCACGAAAACTTGGCAAAAAATTCGTGGATGTCCATGATCGAATGATGTACTACGTACTTTGTTAGATTGATATTTTTATATTTAACCAACTACCTGACACTGTGTTTTATGCTCTTGATCTCTTCTATAAATCACTCTTTTTTGCGCTTCCTTTGTGGAACATATACAGACGTCAAAGTCCACTACTCACCATCATCTAGTAGTTGGATTCTGACCGATGGTGTTCTTTGTGCTGCTTGTAGATATGAGGGGAAAAAATCTGTCACCGACCTGGCAACCGCTACCAATATGCCTCCGCGGCTCCCCGGCAAGTAAGAGTAGTTATTTACAAACTGTGACCCTACTATATCTTAACAACGGAGTCATCTATTGTGTGCAATTTGGTTTCCTGCAAGAAAATTATTGTGGCTCTTGCTGAAGTTGCCATCTGTTTTACCATATCCCTTCTGATGGGTTGGTAGCCCCCTCACATTCCAGCCAAGTACGAGTACATGATTGTGCGACATCTAGGTACAAGTAACAATAGTAGAAGGACACAACACGAAGAAAATATGATATACTGATCTTGGCTAGGAGCATCAGTAAACCAAATAACAGTACAACACAAGTACAAACGAATGTTGGGCAAGACATACACCACGGGTGTTCTTGCATGTACACAGCTGGACCCTGCTGGTTGCCAAGCCAGCATCAGTCAGGGTTGCTTGGGAGCGACAGAGTCGCTCACGTTATTTAGGCTACTTTGATACTGACCTCACGGTTCTATTTGGAAGCCACATCGTTTCCAGCAATGGTCGCTTCTGATGTCTACTACGCTTCATTTGGCCTTGGGCGCAACGACTTTTATGGCAAACTTAGTGCCCTTGTTAATGTCGATGCTCATGGCCTACAGTAGGTCTTCCATAGCCTGCATGGCTTCCTCGGATATGGGTCCATCGATAGTTTCATGATCTTGTTCCTGACCTATCCTATCTTGTCTATGGTCTCCTCTAGCACTCTCAGCTTCTTCGCCAGAACCTCTTGTGCCAGCTCTTTTTGTTTCTTGTTACACAACTTCCTCTGTTTGGTGGCCAGGCGCCCTCTTTTGCGAATGCAATTTTCCTCATCCACCTCAGCCACCTGAATCATGCATCTTGGTGTGTTAAAAATGTAGGCTGGGCCACACCGCGAACTGGGAGGTGGGTGTTGATATTGCCTGTTGTGGCAGGTTGTCGTCTTTGTTGCTTTGCACTTGATTTCCTGCCGGTTCAAACAAGTTGTTGTGATTTTTCTGCGAAGCCTCACTGAACATGGGGTCATCCTCCTCCCTCAGTGGAGGATCCGATTGATTGTGCACATCCAGCTCTGCAAGCTCGGCATCAAGATTCCTGCAGATGATGATGAGTTGGTCGTGTGCTCCAGGTTGAGCATGCTCCCCCATAAGCTTGCTACTCGCTTTCATAAGCATCCAGTCCTCCCTTTCCTCTGTTGGTGCCCTCTACAACTGAATAAGTATGAGGTTATGCTCTAGCTTTAGATTGTCACTCTAGCTCGGCTGCCTGTTATTGCGGCCTCAGCTTCATCTTCCAGGATATCTTCCCGTGGCTTCTTTTGATACCTGCATCTTCCTCCATGCGTTTCCTTTTTCTTGCTATATTCTAATTGTTGTTTGCCAGAGTACCTTTGGATCATCTGCTCCAGAGATCTCTCACGAGATCATCTTGTGGCAGCGCTCAATGTAGAGTAGTTGAAGGCGCTTGCATGGAGCTACGCAATGCTGACTGAAATTGCTCTTGCATGGCTATCAGGGGATCAGGGGAGCGACGCCGGAGCGAACAACACAGTGGAAAGAGAGAGGAAAATGTGATACGGTAGGGAATCGAACCCGCGTGCAAAGGTTAAAAAATCATACGTTTGCGGAGGGGGTTTTATGAAAAGTTGCATATGTGCAACTCAGAATTTTCTCTTCATTTTGATTTTAAGGAACTACAAGGGATCATAAGGAATATATTTGGCCTGGGTTCCTGTTCGTGAAGGGACTTTGAGGATGGCGGGTTGTTACTGAAAAAATACAAGGGTGTTTGGGCAAAAAATGGATGGTCAGGATGTATTTGATCGCACGGCCACAACAATTCTGGTGACGTGTCTGCGCCTGGGAAGCCAATTGTGGTGGCTCTTGTAGTGGAGAGATGTGGCTAACCAAGTAACATCAGTAGAAGGACACAACACGAAGCAAATAGTAAATAGCTGAAAGCGTGTAGATTTACGGCCCCTCGTTAATCTGAGCGACGTGGCCTTCTTCGGTCACGACACGCCACTTTTTTGTGTCGTGGCATCCTCCAAGACGAGCGTTCGGACCGGCGCCCGGCCCGTCTCCCGCTCTCGTGGTTGTTATCCCTGCGGTCTCTTATAGTTTCGGCCCACCTCGCTGGCGTAGCCCGTTCGCGAGCATGTAAGTGTTGGCTTCTGGTTACCCGGCCCTGTTGGCCTCCTGGCCTAGGCCTGCGGAGGATGCCGGCAGACACAGGTGTGCCATGGAAGCTGGTCGGGAGGGCAGTTCATCCAACATCTCGAGCGCCGTCATTGGATGAGTTCGGTCCGGTAGCTCGGGGAGGAGGGAGATGGAAACGTGGGGGCTCGCCGGGCGCGGAGTTTCTTTGTGCAGGTCGCGGCATCGCCCGCCATAGCCGGGCAGTTTCCCGTTCTTCTAGCTCGGGTAGACGTCGACGATGCTTGCTGGGCGGGATTGAGCCGAGACAGGGCATGGGGTGAGGTAGGGCGAGACGGGGCGACCTCCATGGCAGTTGAGAGAGAGAGAGAGAGAGAGAGAGAGAAACGAAGAGGTGCTGCCTGCCATAGGAAGACGAAGAAGCCAGGCTAATCGGATAAGAACGTGGGTGTTGGGCACATTGTTCACATGCACCCTTCCCTTTGTTTGTATTTCACATCCTAACCAATTCAAACAGTACACAAGATTCTTGGATTTATTCTTATTCACATACCTATTAATATCTGTTACAAAAAATACTCATGCCTCATGGGCGCGGCGGAGCGCGTGATCTTCACTAGTATGATATATTGATCCTGGCTAGGAGCATCAGTAAACCAAATAACAGTACAACACAGATACAGATGAAAGTTAGGCAAGACATGCACCACGAGTGTTCTTCCATACACACAGCTGGACCCTGCTGGTTGTCAAGCCAGCGTCGGTCGCGGTTGCTTGGGAGCAACGGATTCGCTCACGTTATTTAGGCTACTTGATACTGACCTCATGGTTCTATTTGGAAGCCACATCGTTTCCTGCAATGGTCGCTTCCGATGTCTGCTGCGCTTGGTTTGGCCTTGCGCGCAACGACTTTTGTGCATGCTTAGTGCCCTTGTTGGTGTCGATGCTCATGGCCTGCAGTAGGTCCTTCATAGCCTGCATGGCTTCCTTGGATATGACGCATCAACCAAAAGAAAAATATATAGCCAACTTAAGGTTCAGCCGCAATGAAAAATGACGCATCAACCAAGACAGTAAAAAAAATGACAAAAAAAAGGCAGACCTGAAATAACGGGCCAACAACTACCACACCAAGCAGGCTTCATTATTGGCAGGAACAAGAATGTTTGAATTTTGCTGATCAATTGGTTTCCGTCTATAATCCAGTCCTTAGAAAAGATTTCTCCTTTCAGCCTTAATGGAACATAGAATTGTTTGCCATGTTGTGAGGGGTGACTTGGGCAAAATATTTCATTGAGGCAAAGATCATCAACGACATTTTAAATACTTGTTTTATAAAAAAAAATACTTTTCATGGTTGTCAGTGGTCTGGTGACTTTGGTCTGTATATGATTTGTATGCAGCTCTTTTCATTCTTCATACAGTGCCCAGGCCATGTCACCTGGATCAATGGAAAATCAAAACATCAATAACGTTTTACTGCTCCCTGTGTCATTTATTCGATAGATTAGGAATCAACGACGATGAGGACTCCATGTAACAGGCGGCAGGGTCAGGCATCGCCTGAAGGTGAACCTGAGCACTAGCCTCGAGCATGTACACTACCTGGTGCATGGTCGGGCGCAACGCAGGGTTAGGGTCCATGCACCAGAAGGCCACGCGCGCGAACCGCTCCACTCTCTCCAGGTCCTCCTCCGTGTCGTCGTGTTGCAGCAGCATCATGTCAGTCCTCCGTGCGCTCACCAGCTGCGCGGCCCACCCGAACAAAGTAACCATCTGGTCGCTGTCATCCGTGCCTACTCCGTCAAGTGCCACCACCGGCTCCTGGCACTTTCGGCAGCATATCATTTCCAGCAGCACGACGCCGAAGCTGTACACATCGGCCATGGTGTCCACGCGTGCGTCACCACGGAACCACTCTGGCGCTATGTACCCTCTTGTTCCCCTGACGTTGGTGACCGTGGCGTGCACCTCGTGGCTCCCAAGCAGCTTGGCGATGCCGAAGTCGGTGATCCTCGGGACTCCGTGCCCGTCGATGAGGATGTTGTCCGGTTTGATGTCGCAGTGGATGATCGGGGAACTGCACCCGTCGTGGAGGTACTCCAGCCCGCGTGCGATGGCGAGCGCTGCCTCGGCGCGCCATGACCACGGCGGCGGCTGCTGCTGCTGGGCATTATTGAAGAGGACCCTGCGGAGCGAGCCGCCCGGCATGAACTCGAACACGAGCATCCGGTGGTTGCCTTCCTTGCAGTAGCCGAGCATGCGGACCAGGTTCCGGTGGTGGATCTGCCCGATGGACTGCACCTCGTTGGTGAACTCCTTCTCGGTGTACTCGTTGGAGTTGATGAGCCTCTTCACCGCGACGAGATGCGGCGGCGGCAAGGACCGGATCGTTCCTTGGTACACCTCGCCGAAGCTCCCTTTGCCGAGGAGTTTCTCGAAGCCGTTTGTGGCTTGGTGAAGCTCTTTCCAGCTGAACGCTCTCACGCTGGAGCTCGTCAGTAACAGCAGTCGTTGGCTCTGTTGTCTGTTCCAGCTGCTGAGGTAATAATGATGTGCCAGGAGGCCCATGGTGATCGCCAGGAGAATAGCCAGACAAATGGTGATGATTTTGTAGGGATATACAAGCCTGGTTCTTGTTCTCGGCAGAGGCGGCGGCGGAGACCCCGTTGCAACCTTGACTAGCGCCTTGGTGGCGACGTCATTTGCCCGCCTTCCGTTGGTGAGCGCCGCAACCTCGACGCACTCTGAGTAACCCGAAGTGCCGCCGACCAGCACAGCCGCGACGCAGAAGCAGTCGGCAAGGCAGTGGTCGCGGCACTGGTCCTCCGTGACCAACGACAGCCTTTTGTAGGATGCCGAGGTATCCCAGGTAACGTTCTGCAGCTGGACGAGCGCAAACTCCTCGCTCTCCGGGCCGCCGCCGCAGGTCTGCGGCTTGAACGACGGTGTAGTTGTACCCGGCCGGGCACAGGCATTGGAGACGGTCGCTATGGTTCTGGACGCAGAACGACCCCGAGCCGCACAGGCCCTGCACCCCGGACCACTGCCTGCTGCATCCGTCGGTGGGGAAGAATCCCGTGATCGACCAAGTCGCCTTGTTCTCGGACCGGACGTAGGTGCGGACGTATGCCGTCCGGGTCCATCCGGGCGAACCGGAGGAAGTTGGCTCCAGAAGAATTGGAGCTCGTCACCGGCGTGATCAGGCTGGTGACGGTGCCGTTGGGAACAAGGGTGTAGTAGAGCTGGCCGCGGTCGTCGAAGGTGACGGTCACGCTGCTGTTGGGGCTGTTGGTTCCAGCCGCCCAGTAGGCGTTTTCGGTCTTGGCGCCGAAGAGGAGGTCCACGTAGAGGACGATGTTGCCGTCCGCCTGCACGACCATGCCGAACCGCCCGTTGGTGAACTCCGCGTCCGCGCGCTTGGAGAAGAGCTGCCCCTCGGACCGGTCGTCCGGGCCTAACGACTGCCCGGGCAGGAGCGTGTCCGTCGGGTACCAGAAGCTCTCCCACACCACGGTTCCATCGCCGTCGAGTAGCCGGACGTTGCCGGAATCGGCGAGCGCCAGGACGGAGCCCTGCCGCTTCGAGCCGCTGGACGTCGACGCGTTCCAGAGCAACCGGTTGCTGCCGTCGGTGAGCTCCAGCGCGCCGTCGCCCGTGACGCTGAGCACGGACTGGGCCGTGCCCAACGCCGTCGCGCCGGCGGGCGACTGCTTCGCGAACCACACCACGGACTGCGCCGGCACAAGGGACTCGTCGCCATTGCCGGAACGGAACCACGTGGCCAGGAGGAACTTGGTCGGGTCGGTGTCCAGCGCGCGGAAGCCGAAGGCAAAGACGCCGGACGGGCTGGTGATGTAGCCCGGCGGCGTCAGCGTGCCCCCACGGTCAGGTTGGTCCCGGCGGATACGGCCACTTGTGAACGAGCCACCACTACCAGTGCATGGTGGAGCAGGATGGCAACGAGGCGAAGATCAGCGAAGCGCCAGGGCAACGCCATCGACATGGTCGCGCGCGCAGCAGGCTGGTTGCTTCGTGTCACATCACATGCCTATAACACTGGCATCGATCGCAAGTTTCTAACTTTCTACGTGCCTGAGCGGCTGAGCCCAGTCTCTGCACCAAGGCGAGCAATCCTGTCAACCTCCTGAGTTGTCAACTGATCATCAAAACTCGATCTGCCGGGGAAAGAAGCCACCCCGATGGCATTATATAAGGAGAAGAGCCTTCTCACGCAGGTCGAGAAAACCCCGAACCTTCCCCAACCATACATAGGGACTCAGCTGGCCTTGTGAGCTGTGGCGCGAGTCTTTACCTATGCTTTGATTGGGGAGAACGAGGGATTTTTTTTGCACTGTACGCTTACAACAGTATCTGCGCGCTGCAACAGTAAGTTCCAATATGATCTCGCTTACATCACTAGCAAGCTTGTCTATCTCAAGAATATAAACCATAAGTTTGCTGCCAAGTTAACCAATTATAGCATTAGTCTTGCATGAGTTGTCTAACAACAGTAGCTAGCTTGTCCATCTCAGATTCAAACGTTTTTTTTTATCTTCCCACGCATCGCCCCACAACTGCCCCCTGCCTCTGAAGTCTGAACCCCACCACCATCCCGCACGCCTTTTGCAGCACCGCCCCCTGCCTCTAGTGAGGTGCAATGCGGCATCGCACGAGGCCCGGGCGTGACAGAGCTCCATACCTCCAGCAGCATGTCATCGTTGTGGCGATTCGATGATCAATGACCTCGATCGAGGCTATGGATTGCCGGAAGGGAGTTTGAGGATGTGGACACGGTCTTGCAAGGTATGGTGGCGTAGGCTCCAAGGTGGTCATTCTCGCCTTCATCATCGACGTGGCCTGTCTTCGACCACATGAGGACGTCAGGTGCAACCCAATAGTGTGAAATGCCAGAAGGCTTACTCATGACGTGTTGGCTAGGGGTGATGTGTCAGTACAGGATTGGACGAGGGGGTGCTATGTGGATTTCAACTTATTAGCATGTAAATATTGCTCTGTCCATGTTAAAAATGTTTATTATTGTTTTGTTGTGTGCCTAAATGAAATGAGAAAACGGTATACAACTTAATTAACATTATTTAGCCATAAAACACATTGTTCGTTCAACTTACGACATTAGTAAGCTTTTCTATCTCAAGAAGCAAAAAAAAAATCCAAGAATACAAAACACATACTACAAAAAATTGAGTTCTATTGTCTAGTTAACCAGTTATAGCACAAATTGAGTGTAGGTCAGATGATTATGTTCCTTGCGGTGGAACTAAACACCCAAGTTCAAAATCTCATATTTGACATAAGTGTTGTATTTACCGCTAATTATTGTTTTCGTTGTAGCGAGACGATTGTGGTGACTTAGTGAATCTCAAGATCAGTCAGCCCGATCTTTCGGAGGTGCTCATACGAGTATGTTTTGTATGCGTGTGTTCATAGGGGTGGGTTCTTGTACATGTAGATAAGTGTATGCATTTGTACTGTGTTTCTCATAGAAAAAGTTAACCAATTATAGCAGTAGCTTTGCATGAGTTCTCTAACACCTTGTACAAAAACATAACAATTTCTAGCCTATATCAAAGTTAACCACTTCTACAAAAAAATACGATTTGCAAGATCACCGTGCATTAAAAGTACTTGGCAGACACTACCTCAGATCGGGCCTATACCGACGGGGATCTAAGCCCAACAGCGTCGTGATCCGTCCCCATCGCAGATTTCACGTCTGTAAAACATCAGCTGTAGCGACGGGGATAACCCCGTCGCTGGGATGTGGACAGCTGCGACGGTTCCGTAACCCGTCGAAAAACGCCTCAGCGACGGGTTCCGAGAATCCGTCGTTAAGGTTCAGCGACGGCGGTTTAGGTGATTTTGCGACGTGGTACCGCCGTGTCGAAAAACGGAGCTGCGACGGTTTATGAAACCCATCGAAAAGTCTTCTTCAGACGTGGTCTCAGAAACCGTCGGAAAACAATTTCCGACGTTGAGCACGGAACCGTCGGAGAGCTTTCTGCGTCGGGTCCGCCAGCCCCGTCCGTGCCAAGTTTGCGACGTGTCCAGAAACCCGACGCAAATTCTGTTCCTACTTTCGACGGGTCTCAGTAACCCGTCACAAACTCTGGTACGCCTACCGACGGTTTCTCAAAAACCGTCGAAACTACGAAACACCGTCGCTATAGCGTGACCCAGTTCAGACGGATTTCCCTTAACCGTCGAAACTAGATTTACGTCAGACGTGTTTCTACGAAACCGTCGGAGCTAGCCACCTTCAGACAACTACGTGGGACTGTGTTCTGCGGACCCGTCGGAACTGCTTTACTTCAGACGGGTTCTGCTTACCCATCGCTAGCAATGCGTCGGTAAAGCCCTGTTCTGTGGTAGTGAGAGTACTCAGTCCTTGCATGAGTTGCGTGTTGGCCAGACACGTGATCCGTTCATGTAGGGGTGAAAGCGGTGAGGATAATTTCCGAATCCGATCCGATCCGAAACCGTTATTTGAGGTTGTGGGGGAGCATTTGAGGGTTTTTTGCGGATATGGATAATCCGAATCCGATGACACGCGGATGTACGATAGGTAACGGTATTGATAAAATCCGACGGATAAAGGTTATCCGATAATTATAAATGGATTATCCGATACTCGTAATAGGATTATCCGATAATATTTTCGGCCCACAAAAGTACACCGCCTAAGGCTATAAACCTACAAGGCTACAACCCAACCGGACAGCTCATTTATGTGATTATGTGGATCGTGTCCCATAATAATACTTTTCTACATATATTTTATTTTGTTTTATACACTTCTTTGGGATAATACGGATTGGGTTGTGTGGTGTTTTGCTTGACTCGAATCAACTCTTTACACATGCTCCATATATATTTTGCAAATTCTTAATAAGCATATATTTCTCTAGTGAAAGATGTATTATATCCGATAATTTTAAGTCCGCTTCCGATCCGCCTCCGTCCCGAATCCGTACCATCTCCGGCTTCCGAAAAATCCGTATTCGAATCCGTATCCGTGTATTATCCGCACCGTTCCGAATCCGATAAGAAAATAAGGATTAGGATATGGGGAAGACATTATCCGATCCGATTCGATCCGCTTTCATCCCTACGTTCATGCACTACTTTATAGACTACTGTAGGCACAGGAGTCCAAGATTTTTGTTAGCTGACCGGTTCATGCGGATGGTGCACGTCAGTTGGGCAGAGAGTCCTAATTCGGGCACAGCTTCTTTGCTCCCAATTCTTACTCCCATGGTATTCCCCCTACGTGGTCATTAGTTATTATTCCTGCTTTTTTTTTTACCGAAGTCAATAGGAAAGCCCCTACCTATTTTTTTTCTTTTTGAAATATAAGAGTATATATAGGTCGTCCATGGCCGTCGAGTAGCCGGACGTTGCCGGAATCGGCGAGCGCGAGGTGCGAGCCCTGCCGCTTCGACCCGCTGGACGTCGACGCGTTCCAGAGCAACCGGTTGCTGCCGTCGGTGAGCTCCAGCGCGCCGTCGCCCGTGACGCTGAGCACGGACTGGGCCGTGCCCAACGCCGTCGCGCCGACGGGCGACTGCTTCGCGAACCACACCACGGACTGCGCCGGCACAAGGGACTCGTCGCCATTGCCGGAACGGAACCACGTGGCCAGGAGGAACTTGGTCGGGTCGGAGTCCAGCGCGCGGAACCCGAAGGCAAAGACGCCGGACGGGCTGGTGATGTAGCCCGGCGGCGTCAGCGTTCGCCCCACCGTCAGGTTGGTCGCAGCCACCACTGCCACCACTACGTGAAGGAGGACGGCAAACAGGCAGAGATCGGAGAAGCAACAGGACAAAGCCATCCCCATGGTTGTGGTTTGTGGACGGAGATAGCGAGTGGGTAATCTCATCGGAGACTTTTTGCAGCTGAAGGGGAAATCTGGTCATTTGTGGTCGTAGGTGTTATGTCACGGTCACCCCGCATACTTTTTTCTTATTATTGATGAATAAAAAAGTTTATCACTCACATGTCTTACTCTATTAACTGCTTTCAATTTATATAAACTATACTAGTATGTAACTATAGACCATTTATGTGAACTATTTTTAGCTGCAACATTGTGGTCTTCTCATAAGTCACACCAGCCGGCAGTTAATTAAGCAGATGGATGGCATGGCGTTTTCTCTGTTTGTTGGAATCACAATGGGAGGACGACGTTCCCGTTGCAGATCGGATCAGCATGGAGGATTCTATGACCAGATACTACAACTGTACCCAATATGGGAGGGTAAAAAAACTCGAGCTTTGATTTGGTCGATCGTGCAACGGCACCGTTTCACACGTGGTCACCTTGTTGGACTGACTTGCCTTCGACTCTCCTCACTGTGTAACATTTCATAGTGGAAGTGCACCTATATCCTTTCATAGTGGTAATGATGTCACCTTACATTACATATTGGACGAGATCATTTCATAGCGGCTAAAAAGAAATCTACGCTGTGGGCTCAGCAGATTTCGTAAGAACCATTGCCTTATCTAAGCACATTTGTTGGTGGAACTTTTGAAAGCACCCAGCTAAAGAACTTCCACGTGAAAACCTACTCTCATAATTCTGCCTAATGGAAATACAAATCAAACAAGTTTACTAGCAAACTTTAATGCGTTGTCATTGCGTGAGTTTTTACGGTTTCAAGTATTATATGCATGTTTGAACGATGTATATTGGAGCAAAGTATATGCAATATTTTCGTTTTTTTGGGAGGTTCGTCCTATGACTGTTATTATTTTTCTTTTTTTTTTTGTGTGTGTGTGTGTGTGTGTTCGTTCTTGATAAAGTATAATAATGAATAAAATAAAATATTTCAAAAACTACTATGTGATAGTCTTTTGTTTTACCTAGTAATAGCGCCATTGCCTGTGCCTTTACTGGACCAAAAGTGTCATGGTCATGGCAAACTGAACAAGGTCCAATAGAATACTAGTATGTATGATCTTAGCTATTGGTTGGCTTAGAGTTGTGCTTAACCCTAATGTTTTATAGTGAATTATTATTTTTTAAAACATAGATGGCTCAAAAAAGAACAACATGATATAGTTGATTCAATCATATATAATAGAAATGGGATATATTCGCTATTTTTATTTATCTCAAGTAATCCATTTATAGGTTGTTTTTACCTAAAAATTGCCACCTGGTTGCATAATAACCATCTATTTTATCTAGTATATCCATACATACATATAGTCTTCTTCTTTTCTTCTCGAAAATGCAGGGAAAATCTGAAAATGCGCTTCATTGTATTAATGAGTGATCATGTACAATCTTTCTTCCTATTGATCAATACTATTATCTTGCAAGTATTGAGATCTAAAATGACATATATGAAATAGTCTCTTATATACAATATATTTCTACGCCATGTTTAAAATATAATTTGTGAAACCATGCACTACAATTCCACCTACCTCATGCATGAGTTCAAATATTACTGATTGTATTTACAAACAACTAGAAATATTGATGATAACCATTATAAAAATATTTGAACACAATTACTCCTTCAAGAAGACACTTTTGTCAATTAATTCTAACATTAGTTCATATTACATAACAAAATTAAAGATAACGAAATGATATAATTGTTCGTGGTGGCGCCCGCCCTGGCCCATCGACAACATAAGGAGGCCCAAAGGGCAAAGAAAGATCGTGGGCAGAATGCGCTCGACGAGATTTGTTCGGCTAAGGCGTGACAGCAAGTGTAGGAGGCGAAGGCTATGTGCACCCATTCGACATCCTATGCTTCCTCGTCATCAACATCGGCTACTTCTCCTCCATGCACCCGTTCGGAGACCTCATTCTCGCCTCCTGCCATCACGTCCTAATTGTACAAACTGATCTCCGTAGACTCTGGAACTACTAGATTGGGAAGCTCAACCCGCAGTTCTTCGAGACTTGTATCCCTCTTTGGAAAAATTCCACTAATTTCTGAGGCTTCTAAGAACACAACCTGTCTAGTCTCAACAAACTTAGTGAAGCGACCAGGACAGAATTGGTACCCTTTAGACTTATCAGGATATCCAATAAAGTGATAGCTCACTGTCTTAGAATCTAATTTCTTTTTATCGTGGATCAAATAACTTAGCCTCAGCAGGATAGTCCCATACTTGTATATAATTAAACGACAGTTTCCTCACATTACACAACTCAAAAGGTGTCTTGGGAAAGACTTAGAGGGAATCCGATTAAGTATGTGAGCGACTGTTTTTAATGCTTCCATCCACAACTCCACAGTCAAGATAGAATTACTAAGCATGCTACATATCATATCCATTAGTACCGTTCATATCCATTAGCACCGTTGCGACGTTCAGTAACTCCATTTCGATGTGGTTCTCCCGGCATGGAGTTTTGCACTCTTGTGCTATTTTTTTCTAAATACTTAGCAAACGGTCCCATAATCTGGTCGTATTGAGCATGCTTCCCGTAGTATTCGCCACCCCTAGTCACCTATCTGATCTCACAATCCTAATGGAAGTGTTGTTGTTTCTCAACTTCTTGCTTATAAATCTTAAATATGTCTAGCGCATCTGAATGCTTGCGAATGGGGTAGATATGTCCAAGAATAATCATCAGTAAATAAAAGAGTCAAAACCATCTACCTATGTCACTCGAGAGCGGGCCACAGATATCTGTGTGAATTAATTCTAAGACGCTTGTACTCCTAGTAGCTCCTTTCTTAATAGTCTTAGAATATTTTCCTTTCGAAGAGATCTCATTAAGATGCTTACGCTTATGTGAAACATTAGAAACGTTCATCACAAAATCATCAAGAGAGAGCATATAAAGCTTGCCTTGCTGAATAGCAAGACCCACATTTATTGAATTAAACTTTATCACACACTTATTGTTGCCAAACTCATAAATATGTCCCAATCATCTAAAACTAACATAGAAAGGTTTCACTTTAAACTAGGAACGTAAAGGACATCATCTAAACAAAGTTGGAAACCGCCCGACAACTCTAAGTGGAAGCTTCCAACGCCTTCAACTTGAACGATGTTCCCATTAGCCACTCTTAGGCTTTGCTCCCCCCTTCTTATAGTTAGGATCGAATGGAATACCTTTAGTGAATTAGAAATGTGCACAGCGGCACCTGAGTTAATCCACCAAGTATTAGGAGAAAAATCTGCTAACAATAACTCATCAATGAACGAAACAACATCAAACTTATCATTACAATTTTCCTTCAGTCATTCCTTGAAGTCAGGACAAGCCTTCGAAGATGCTTAGGAGAGTCGCAGAAGGAGCACAACATCTTGCCACCCTTAGTCATGTGGCGCTTGAACTTGTTGTTGTTGTTGTTGTTGTTTCTGGGAGCAAAGTTCTTGTTCCCACTCTTCTTGTGGCCTTGCTTGCACCTACTTGACTCATGTTGGTTCTTAGGTCGGTTGCTTATGTTGAGGTTGCCAACCATGTTCACAACATCCTTCATCTTCTTAGTCTTAATCCTTTCTTCTTCCTCAGCACAATAGTTGATCAACTCACTGATGGACCAAGTGGTCTTGTTGGTGTTGTAGTTGATCTTAAAGGCAGCATACTGTGATAGCAGTGAAGTCATGATGAAATGAACAAGGAAACCTTCAGAGATCTCCATCTTCATTTCCTTAAACTTAGAGAATAAAACTTAATTTATGTGTGTCCCTTTTGACTGAAGCAGCCCAGCACGTGAGCATCCCAGGGCGTGGCCTAGCAGGCAGCACGTGCACGACTCAACGCTGCAGTGCGTGGCGGCCCAGCATGCAGCAAGCATCCGGTGGCCTAGCGCGCAGTGCTCACGACGTGTCCTAGCAAGCGGGCACGGTAGCGCATCGGCCCAGCGCGCACGAAGAGGCTTACCTGCGTAGGATGCAAGCGGCCCAGCTGGATTTGGGCCGAGCCAACCAGCGAGTAGTCCATCATTTTGGCGTAGACGCCTAGTGACGAGCACAGCGGGGCCGAAAGTGACCAGCCCAGCTGGCTGAGGTTTTCTCATCTCCGCCTGAATCGTAGCCGTTTATTGCGATGGATGGTCGGTATTGGCCACATCTCACTTAAATAGGGAAATTTTGCCATCTCTGAAACACTACCTCACTTTCACTCTTAGGGGCTGTTTGGTTGAAGATTAGAACTTGTCACACCACAAGTTCGGCACGCCACAACACATTAGGCTGTTGTTTGTTTCTTGACTAGATTGTGGCGTGCCCAAAAAGTTAGGCAGGTAAAATGCGTAGTACCGAACCAAAACTCCTCCATTCTGAGAGCAGCCAGCAGCAGCAAGGGAGTGGCGTGTGCGATGCAGTGAGCGCTCTGCCGTTTAGGGGTCCCGCAACATAAAACTGATCTACTAATACTGAACTTAAACATGACTAGAACATTAATCATCACCTCTGACTTAACTAAAATCAAACCACTAACATAAAAACTAGTGGATCTATGCAGACTAGCATAAAAGCATCCGATACCATTTGTTATATCGGTAGATCTAGAAACTTAAACATGAACTTAATTAATACTTAACTAGGATCTCTATCCTACCAATTAGATCAGAACTAGAACATGACTAATACGAAATAGAACGGTTCGGGTCAGTACCGGCAGCAGTGGTGTCCATTGTCATCGGTGCAGCGGTGATAAAGTCGATGGTGAAGGGGTTGTCGAGGATGTAGCATAGTCTTTTCTTCAGCATCTTCTTGGGGGTAGAGGAAGACGGTACCAGGATTGGCCCGATCGAGAACGTCGAGCTTCCGATCCATCCAGAACCCTTAGTGATCGGTGGGTGGATTAGGGTTGGAAAAACCTTGGATTCAGTGCCATAGCCGCTGGTAATGGAATGTTTTACTTAGTTAATGCACCAGATCGACATGTGCTCGTAGTTCTCAGTCCATCTCATATTCACATGATCCCCAGCCACGTCTGCAGATTGCCAACATCAACATTGATGCACCTATGCCTCAGATCAAAACTGATGCGTCGTATACTATCACGTTGAGTACCTTATGGAATCCTCCCACGAGCTCTTTCTGGTCTGCCTTTTCTACCTTGGCTCCAGCTGTCCAGCATAGAATGCATCGAGGACGTTGGTGCCTACAAGATGGATTTCGATAAGCATGAATGGTGCAAGATGACTAACATTGGCGATAGAGCGTTTATTCTTGGTCCTGAAAACTTCGCAACCTCATATCCTCCGTCGGTGAGCATGGTCTCGAGAGGGGGCATGCCTGTACGTTGCCTACAACTCGCTTGGGGATGTTAGATAGATCTCCACCGAGTTGGGCCCAACTCCTAGATCTGCGTCCTGATCGGGGACGCCCAACCCTACATGGTTGGTGGGTCCCCGTCGCACTGCGCTATAAAAACAGAGGTGGGGGCCGAGGCGTGTGGTACGAGGTTGACCACGCCGCCAGCCACCCCACTAAAACTCTAAAACCCTAGCCGATCCAGGGAGCGTAGCAAGCGATGGGAAGACTCACCGCCGTCACGGCGACGTCCGCCGCCGCAGCAACGGACGCCCTCGCCCTTTGGTTCGACACTGTCCTCACGCTCGAGATGGCCGGAACCGACTCCGCCACCGCGTCCACTTCAGCTCCGGCCACCTCTTCACCGGCGCTAACCAGCACCACCTCGGCGGCTCTCACCACAGAGATGGCGCCTTCCTCCTCCTCGGGGCCACCGATCCACATCTCCGGTAATGCCTTTATCCCCTCTCTTTATCAGATCTGAGCCCCTAGTCAGCTACTACTACTACTAGACTAGATCGATGACAAGATCCATGTTCAACAGGGGACAGCAACTACTTCACATCTTTGATCTCGTGGAACTGTGGACGTCGCTGGAGGTGGCTCGACAAGCCAAGATGTTCTAGCTCTTTCCCGCAAACCTTTTTGTCTGGTTCCGTTCACATTGAAGCTCTTTCGATGGGAAACAGGCTTGTGCTTTTGTGTTCCGGCGCTGAACTCGCTTTGCTGGACGTGATACTAAACATGACCGAGGCGCTCGAGCCGCCGCGACATCGTGGCTCTAGCTGAAGCATCATGGCGCGAAGGGAATGGTAACAAAGATCGATGCGCTTTAACGCAGTCGCGGCCATCCGGGACGCGTGCACGGAGCCGGCCGCGAACACGGGTATTATTGGCTGCTGCTTCCTGTTCCCTTTCCTCCAGTTACGCCCGTTCTGGCGCCATTTCACATCATCGAGTCAACCATTTTGGCGCGCTTGAGCTCCCCGTCCCGCATCATCACGTGGCCTGCCGCGCGACGTGGCGGTCGCACCCAGCCAGCACAGCAGGCCTGCATCAGCGACTCCCCGATCGATCGTGCGTGTCTCCGTGCTCGACTCTGAGCGGTGGGTATGCATGTGTCTGGGTGTATTTAGCGGCCATGCAGAGGACCAAACTCAATGTATTTTGTGTAAACAGCGTGACATTCTGATGTTGTCCTCCAGGCTTAATCGTGTGGTTAAAAGAGGGAGGCGAATATTAGATCAACGACAAATAACAGGATGGGTAGAAGATCGCAGGGTAACACATATATCGTATAAAGTTTATTCTCTATAGTGTAGATTTTTTATTACCTTTTGAACAAATGTAAATATGAGAGGAAACATAAAATTTTCTTCACAGTATGGCCGATCAAATGAAAGTTTATCAGGCCAACATGTTGCTGATTTGCATCAATCACGCGACCAAAACCGGTCAGACCGGTTTTATCATAGAAACTTTTTTCTTGTTTAAAACAGGTCTATCGCATCAAAGCAAAAGGAAAAGAAGGTCAACAGGGTTCCAATATCCATGATGCAGGGGATCATAGCTACAGGAAGTGTTAAAACTGGTGATATCAATGTGGCTATTGGAGAAACTTTTAAAGGACCGATTAGTATTGATGATCAGGTCACTCCCCCAATTAATTCTATTTTTGAGCTTCAGGAAGACAATACCAGCAACAATGATGCATCTTCATGATATCTACATCTGAGGTGGTGTCCCTCCCGGGTCACTATAAGAAAACGGCACTATAGCCACACATCCCAAAACCCAGTAGTCACAGCAAGCAAAATGGGCTGTGGTTACAGTCGAGGCGGGCGTGAGCCGTGGATATAGTGGTCACTATAGCCATGATCCATTATAGCCACGGTCAATGTTGTCAACCGTGGCTATTGTGTCAGCCACCAATAGCCACGGCTGACATGCCAACCGTGGCTCTTGTTGTTTTAGTCTTTTGTTGCATTTATCTTATGTAAATATTTGTATTCAAACTTTTGGTTTCAATAAAATATTGTAGGAGCGTCAGCTCCTCCAAGTTCTTTTTAAAAAAGGAAAGTTTAGGCCAAACACAGTCACCTACCTATAGCTAGCTTGGCCCAAATCAGTAGCACACAAGGCGCGCACTGATACACTTATAAATTTTAGATAATGGAAAACAAAGTTTACAATGTTTCGGTCTCTATATAGTGCACACAACTAGTATTTTCATTATTACAAAAAGCACGGTTATCCGACTGCCACACGGGGAACACAATCAAGAAGAACCAAGCTTATTAACTGATACACTTGCATGACTAAAAATAAATAAAAAGAAAACATCTCCATAGGGTAGTCTATATTATGACCTGAGGCGGATCTTCAAGTAAGTTCAACTCTGCAAGCTCTATCATTGAGCCTAAGCAATTGCCAATCGAGACGAACACCATGTGTTGATTTAAAGGATGACCACCCAAGCTGCATATCGGATTTGCAATCCAAAAGTGAAGGGAGTTTCAGGAATATCACACATGAATAGTAGAATTTTGCATTACAATATACTTCTTGTTCATGAAACATCATATATTATATGGTACACAATGTTTGAGCATTAACACACACAACAAAACGCTCCGGAGTCACAGAAACAGAACTAGGCAATTGGCTAATTTCCATGTGTTATTTTCTTGCGCCTGCGAGTGAGGATCATCTGCAAGACAACTGCCAGTGCAAAGCCCACACCATAGCCAGCACCAATTAAGAGCCATAGCACCATAAGTTGGAACCTGTGGTCTGCCGATCCATCAGGCACTTGCAACTGCGACAGGGCATTGGTGCCCGACGATGGATGCGCCAGATTGCATCGCACCGGAAGCGGGCATCCGTAGAGTCCTGGGTTGCCCTGGAACGAGCTGCTGGGGAACGTCGAGAACTGGCTGCCCGAAGGTATGCTCCCGCTCAGGCTGTTGTACGCGAGGTCGAGCCACTCGAGGGCCGTCATGGCGACCAGCTCCCGGGGATCTCCCCGCTGAGGCTGTTCCACGAGAGGTCGAGCGACTCCACCTGAACCAGGCGGCCGAGCTCAGCCGGGATACCACCGGTGAAGGCGTTATGCGACAGGTTGAGCACGATCAAGGCCATCAGGTTGCCGACCGTCTTGGGAACGGGGCCGCTGAATCTGTTGTTGGACAGATCAATTACCACCAGAGTGCTAAAGACTCTATCCATCTTCATGTATTGCTGCTTCATGGCGACATCCACCGTCACAGGAGCAGAGTCGAACTCCGAGTCAGCATGCAGTGCATTATCATCCGAGCCGTCTACAGTAGTGTGGCTTGGGCCACGTGCCATGGACTTGAAGCTGTCCAAGAGTTCTGAAGGTATGACTCCGCTGAAGTTGTTTCCTGCAAGGTCAATGATTTGAAGACACGGGAAGTAACTGATGCTTGAATGGTTCTTCCCAACAAACGGGATGCTCAGTGGGCCGTAAAATTTGTTCGATCTCAGAACAAGTAACCGAAGGTCTGTAAGGTTACCCAGCCATGTCGGGAACACATCCACAAGATTGTTCTCACCAACGTCAAGGAACTGCAACGCCACGCAGTTCGCAAGAGTCCTTGGCAGAGGCCCTCCGAGCTGGTTCCCGTGTAAATCAACAAGAGTCAGGTAGCATGATAACGTGCCCATCTCATCAGGCCATGTTCCACCGAGGCGATTGTCCCTAAGACTTACCACTGACAGGCCAGTGCAGCCTTTAAACAGATAAGGAGGGATTGGCCCACTCAACTTGTTGCCGGATAGGTCAAGTACTTGCAACGAATTATTCGAATGACACTCCGCATATGGCAAAGGCCCGCTGAGTTTATTGTTGGCCAGGTTGATGTGAACCGTCACCTTAAATTCCAGCTTGTTGCCGACGGAAGGGAACGGCACGGCACCACGAAGCTTATTGGAGCTAAGATCGAGGAACGTTACGGTAGTGTTGGAAGGGATCTGCCCCATCGTCGTGAACTTGTTGTTGCATAGGCGCAAATTTCGCGTGCTTCTCCAAATCCAGTCTGGTATCCTTCCACTGATGCGATTGTAAGATAGATCCAGGTCTATTGGCTGAGGAAGATACCTGAGGGCACTGGGTATCCTGGTTAGGCTGCAACCAATAAGTGCTAAATAGGAAATACTACCACTAAAATTGAATCCATTATCGTCTGCGGTAGCAGATAACAAGCTATTGTACGAGGCACTTAGGATAGAAAGTTTCCTTAGTCTAAAGTATGGGTTTAGGTCCAGTGTACCAGTGAAATTGTTTGAATTGAGGTTTAGGCTGGAGAGAGCCGTCAGCTGTGAGAATGAGTTTGGGACTGAACCAGTAAGCTGGTTGTTACTCAAGTCAACATCAGTCAATGTGGCAGATGGGTTATGGAACTCCGCAATCGGACCAGAAAAATTATTCATGCCGAGGTATAATTTCTGCAATGAAGGATGGGTAAATATGGTCGCCGGTACTATGCCAGAGAGTGAATTCTGGCTTAGGTCCAGCCATGTGAGGTTAGGGAATACTCTTCTGTCATTGATTAGAGTAGTGATAGGCCCTGCAAAAAGATGGTTGATCAGACAATTTGGTTTTCCTATTTTTTTTACAATATACGGAAAAAGATTCTGGACAAAAGTGTTATATAAAATGTGATAATCGCCCAAACAAATAGATCACCAAAACTTCTGCCGAAAAGAAAAAAGTTCCCATAAATGGCTAAATGTACATAACCACCTGACATTCTGACAATTCAGTAAAGTCTGTAACCTTTTAGTATTCATCTCAAAGTATTTGCATATAATCCCCAAGCGCCACTATAGCAATAGTTAAGTGCCAGAATTCAAAAAAAAAAAAGACAAGCTGCAAAAGTTTAGTGCCAGTGACATACCGGTGAGATTGCATTCGCTTAAGCCCAGGAGTTGAAGCTGTGTCAACCTGTCGAAAAAGTTGGGAGTGGTAAAAGTTGTTGCCGTCCAGGTCAAGGTTATGGAGAGAGGTGAGGCTGAACAGAGCAGGGTGAAGGCCTGCGTTAATTTGTACTGTAGGCCGTAAAATGCGAAGATGAGTGCATTAACTCTCCCTGTGACATTGTCGCAAATGACACCCTCCCACCGGCAACAGTCGCTGCCCGCCTTCCAAGAAGTAAGGTTCGTCCTCGCTGGGTAGCTCTGGCAGCTGGAAGCCGTGAACGTGAAGGACTGCTTTAGCTGGAGGAGCGCCGCCGCCTCTTGCTCGTGGCATCGCGCCGGAGCTTGCCCGCCGGTGCCGCTGCCTGGCATGCTGCCGTTTGTTGACTGCGCATACGAACAGTGTGAGAGTTGGGTTGCTATTACTAGGTGCAGAACAACGAAGAGAGCAGCCAGCTGCAGCAATGAGGCCGGCTCGATGAGCGATTGGACAAGCCATGGCGGGTACAGCAACTCGAGGCACGCCTGGATGGACCCTTGCCAGTCACATATGTACTCGATGAAGCATCATTTCCTGCTCTTTTCTTTCTACAGGGACCACGTTCGATCACCCTATACTGTTGATGGAACCGCGTCTGGTCGGGGGTCAGGTCGTGCCTAACACGGCAGCACAAGTTAAAAGTTGACTTGAAAAGAAAGTCAAGAAACCAGGATATACAACTTGACTTCAACAGCGACTCAAGCAGCCAGAATTGACTTGTCTTGCGCTGTTTCGGCCGAATTTCTCTCAACAGCCCTCACCGGGAGTTTAAAGATTGAGAAACAAATGTGAGGTTATTTTGAAATTGATAAGACATTTCAAAAATATTTTCAAACAGATACATTTAATATGTTTCAGGTAAACAAAGAAAATTAAAACAATTCTACTCGGACTGTCCTGTCTTTGGATCAAAAGATTTTACTGAGAAACTAAATTAAAAACAAGCGTTGATTTGTATGCACTACATATATTAATATATACAAAGTCCATAGGAATCAACCACTAAGGGCTTCCATTGTCTGAAATCTCACCTTTTTTTTACGATACCAAAATGAAATCATGGAGGCAACAAGTTTCACTCCTTCCATTTTTTGCACAGATTCTTTATCCACCACGACGTTGAGGTCGTGGAGAGCTGGCACCGACTGCTGCATCTGGGAAGTCATTAACTGCGCGACCGTGTTGCTGGCAAGGTTTACTGCACTCGACCTGTAAAACAAATATCCAGATCAAGAAACAGCTTTCACCCCGGCCTGTTCAACCTCATCACCTCCCTCAAATACCTCAATGTTAAACAATAAGTAAATTACCTACCCTTTCTCATCAGCTTACGGGCTTCTGAGTACAACTGGTTGGTGCACAGTAACTTAACATGATGTCGGAGTCAGAGCCTATTAGAACTGCACGTGAGAGAGTGTTGAACCATAAGTGAATTACCTATCATTCCCCATTAGCTTTTAAATCTTTCGTCCCTGAGAGAGTTATACCTCTGGTGTAACAGCTTCATAGGGGTGCTACCCTGGTCTCTTAATAATTGAGCACTTTTTTTTATAATGGATAACTTTAAACAAAAAGTTTCCTGCCTTTTGCATATTGAATGCATACGGCATTCCGATTACATTATTACAAAGTTTACCATATAAAAGAGAGATAAAGCTGATCAAGCACATAGCCTATGATTAAACGGCCATCCATTGTTGGCGAAAAATTGCATTGCCACCACCTCCAAACGCCGGCAAACCACCAAAATGTCCTCTCTCTTATACTCCTTTTGTAGCAAGCGCCAAAACCGTATTCAATAGGTTCCACGAAAGATAGCCTGCATAAACGTTGTCCATGGCTTCTTGTTAAAAACAAAATCATTGCGACACTTTTACCGTGCTCCATGATACCAGGGACCATAAAGTATCATAGACACAATCTAACCGTTTATTATTAGAGGGTGATAAGGTAATTAGTCTATTAACCAAATAATGAGCCGTGTTATCCTCAAGTCGCCCTCTCTCCACCTGTCCTTTTTCTCCAGCCACCGCCGGCTCCAGGTGCTGTGTGTAATGGGCGATCAGGATCGCCGGCGGTCGTCGGTCAACCAGCCGAGTGAGCAAAGACTTCGTCCTTCGTTCCCACCCTACGGTTCGCAAGAAAACTCCAATCAAGAAGAGTAGCTTGTTTTTTTCTTCACCAACCAGGCAACAAGCCAACACCTACAGATAGATGGGCAAGGATGAGTTCCGGTTGGATTGGTGATGATGGTCATTGAAATGGATTCATAGGAAGCTGTAGATTACAAATATGCAATCAATTTTATCCAAGTTCATAGATAATGAATTTCACAACTTTGTGGCTAGGGTATGAGAAGAGAAAAAATACAATTGATGACAAATCAATTGATTAGGACAAACTGCAGCAGAGCTGCTGACAATGGATGAGATGCCGCACAGCTCCTAACTTGTCCGCAAACCATGGCTGACTTCTTCCATCTCGAGCATAAGGAGCAGGAAAAGCATCTTTGTTTTGTGCTTAGGGGTGTTTGTTTTCATGGGCTAAAGGGCTAAACTAAAGTTTAGACTAAACTTGAGCTCTAGGAAACGAACGGGAGGACTAAAGTTTAGACTAATCTTTAGCTCTAGAGAGAAAGAAGGGTTAAAAGGAGACAAAACTTTAGCCCTCCAAGAGGTGCTAAAGTTTAGCGCAAATTTTAAAAGCTAAACTTTAGCTCCTAGAGGAAACGAACACCCCCTTAGTTGAGGAGCGGGTCACGTCTCCGGTTCTCCATGCCTGCCCATGATGGATGAGGAGCATTGTGTTTGACGTCATAGGATTCAATCGATTGCATCGGACTGGAACCGGCGACATAAGGATGTTGTGTGTCCTCCCGTTTCAGCGACGCCGCCGCAGTCGTTACCGCCGCTGGTTGCTTTTTTTTCCTTATGTCGCTGCCGGTTCCTCGACAATAGACCCAATGAAACTGCAAGACGTGGGATTTTGATTTGTCTTCTTAGAAACAGAAAATAACACTTTTTATTACTAAAATACCATTTGATACATATGATACCTCTCTATGATATTTATGATACTAGTGAGAATTGAAAGTATCATGATCATGATCTCAACCATTGGATCAAAAAAATAAATGGTGTACATTCAATCTGGAGTACCATAAAAGTGCTCTAATAATTTGGCGCACTTGACTCTTTTAAATTGTCATGATTCTGGAACACATATGCAGCTTTCCAACAATAAGCTGATTCGTAAGTCCTTGCATACTAGCAATTAAATGTTTCTTCTGTTAACTTTCCTTATAGGTGTTTTATTAATATTTATGTCTCTGTACAATGGGCCAAAGGAGCTAGTAAGATATTCTATTGGAGAACCGCCAGCTATTTCTTGCGAAGATCTTCATATGGCTATAGTTTCAGTACAGCTGATTTGGTAAAAGGAGAGAGATCCACTTTCATACATTTCTGATTTCCCCACGACTCACCTATAAAACTAGAGCAAGGTGCTGCCATTCATCTAGCTACATGTTGTGCCAATGCAATATTTCTGTCTCTGTACATTGCTGTGAAATTCGACTGAGAGACCATAAGGACCTCAGTTAAAAGACGCTGAGACAAACTCGGAAGTTGGTATAGCACAGAGATGAACGTACAGATCATGCGCCGACGATGAGAGTGAGACCATAGGCCAGATTGACATCCTTGTTTACATGAAGATTAATTTACATCATGCTCCAGTTCGTATTGAGCAGTGAACACCCGGGTAACCATTTCGAGGATTCCCCGATGAACCCCTCAACGAACGAGAGCAGGGGAACATACATACGTGGTCGATGGATGGTCCATATGAGTGTGTTGATCTCACGAAAAACATCCTCATGATGGTGGCCCGCGGATGAGTTTGGTGATGGTGAGCGCGATGCTGCAGAGCTGGTCCACCTCGCGGTTGCGCGTGGTGAGGATGTTGCGGTGGTCCGGCACGGCCTGGCACCCCTCTGGCACAGCTTCACCTCCGCCTGGCTCGCCGCCACCAGCGCCTCCGACTCGCTGTACGCGCCCGTGTCCACCGCCGTCGTCGCGTCCGTCAGCTGCTCCACCGCCGCCTCGTACCTGCATCAATTACAATATATCGCATCCATCACAGAGCCATGTCCTGCGGCAACGAGACACACATGTTTTACATACCTCTCGCCGCAGTCCTCGAGGCACTGCTGCAGCTGCGCCGTCTTGTTCTCGAGATTGGCGTCATCGTAGATGCTCGACAGGAACGTGGCCGTCTCCGACGCGTTCCGCTGCGCGGCAAGGATGGCCGCGCGGGCCAGCCCCGCCGCTGTGTCCGCCGTCTTGGACCCGGACGACAGCGTCGCCACGCAGAGGTCGTGGTGCCCGGCGGTATGCTTGCACGCCTCCTGGACCGTGTACTTGGTCGACGGCGCGGCCGCAGGCGCCTTTGCGGCAGAGCCTGGTGGCGCCGCGCCGGCGACGGTGACGACGAGGAGGGAGAGCACGGCGCCGACGACTGCGGCGTAGGACGTTCCGGAATCCATTCTGGCAATTTGTCTTTTTTTTGTTGTTGTTGTTGCTTATTATGCTCCTGACATGTTCCCATATATGTCGCTCGAGTTGGCTAAATTAAGCCATGAGCTAATGATTTCTAGCTAAATTTAGGAGTACCCAACCACCGACGCATGAGTATCACATTGAATTGCTAAGAATCAACCATGAACTGAAACTACAGTCTAGGATATAAGTTAATTTAGGTCATCTCTAGCAGTTATATTGCATGAATCGAATTAAACAACTCAAAACAGTTTCCATTGTTTTATAAATTTGTTTAGGCAGCTAAACTATTTTGAAAACATTTTATTGTTAAACAACTAAAAAGGCTATCTATCTGCATTCTCAAATTTCACTGCGAACACAATTATTTCTAACATCTGATTTGTGATATTGCAGAATACAAATACAGGAGTGTAATTTTATTCATAGATATTATGCCTGTTTCTACATGAACATATGTGTATTTATTTTATCACGTGTGCACTACCCTAAGTAATCCTAAACTCTAAACCCCGTAAAGATCATCGGGTTAGTGATATTACAACTGCGTAAACAAAGTACATTGTCTCAGAGGCTTAGCTCATCGGCAAAAGCCTTGGTCAGTTTCTGAGATGGGCTCAGGCTCCCGCCACGGCTGATCCGGAGTGACTCGATGGTCTTCTGGATTTCCATAGTCATGGCGCTGTCAACGCTGCCTGCAGATAGCCTTTTGTGTGCCTTCTGTAGGTGCAGCTTCAGTGAGCTCGTGCTCAACCCGACATTCTTACTACAGATCGGGCACACCTTCATCTCTGGCCGCTTGTGCTGCCAGTCCATTGACACCTTACCGTGCAGCTTCTTGTCAAGGGCCAGAAGAGCCTTAGCAAAACCATCGTTTGGTTGTGCTCGACGGTGTACTTTCTTCAACAAGTTCCAGGCTTTTGCAAGAGTGAAGCCCCTAAAAGGAACAGCACCATGTATATGGTAAGGTTCACTGATGTTGTTGCATGGAAATCATGATGTAATTCACTTGAAACTGGGACTAGTTACGATTCTTACTTTCTAAGCATCAGGTAGGCAAGCACGACTGTGGCGCTCCGACTTTTCCCCTCAAAGCAATGAACTAGAACCTTACCTCCAGCACGATCTACGTTATCGATAAATTCCGATGCCTCCTCAAAAGATCACTGATATTTGCATCATCATCATCACTAATCTGCAAAAGATAACAACATCCTATCAATAATGAATTATGT
Source organism: Chloris gayana (assembly GCA_031894775.1). Classification (NCBI taxonomy): domain Eukaryota; kingdom Viridiplantae; phylum Streptophyta; class Magnoliopsida; order Poales; family Poaceae; genus Chloris; species Chloris gayana. The sequence goes on along the minus strand of JAUNZO010003822.1, from coordinate 37,862 downwards.
AAATATTATGACATGACAAATTCCTAGACCAACAGAGATTAATGCCCTTACTGAAAAGTTCTTGTACTCAAAAAGATCAGGAAACTGGGAATCGGATTGACCAATCTCATTCGAACACAAACATAGTACATGGGTAATGCCCAAATGCTGCAGGGTGTACTTAGACCTTGCGGCCAGAGCCCCACCTATGAACAAGTTGTTGGCAACAAGAGAAGGCCGCTCCGTATTTGCAGCATCTGATATCAAGGCTACCCTTTCAATGATGTGTTCAAGGCGTACCTGCAATAATTATTATCAAGCTCATTAGCTGCTTTGAAACGGAGTTGACAAGTCCAGGCACATTTTTAAAACCCACCTTCAGTTCATAGGCATCAGCAACCATGTTGCTTTCAGTCCCATCAAAGAAACCAGAATGAAAATTGTTCTCTTGACAAAACCCAATCACCTCAGTCTTAAGTGTTTCATTCCATTGTTCAATCTCTTTGAGAATTTCAGGATCAACCTGTTGCACCAACATAGTACTTAAAGCTCAAATATGATAATAATAATTGTAAATGTCCAAGTGAGCAAAAAAAAAAGGTGCACAGGAACTTTAGGAATTAATTTAAGGCATGAAAAATTTGCAACATAACTCAATCAGGCTTTGTCTTTTTTTGCACTTGTGCATCTACCTGATAGCAACTAGAATTGATAAAGATTATAGCAATCACAAGCTGGTCTCAACATGGAGTGTATCAGGTAAAATGAAAAGACAAGAAAGCAACCCAAACCTAAAATTTCATACGTTGGATTAACCATAGGATGTTGAAACAAAAAGCAATCCTTGCTTACAACCACTGGATTCTTACCTTCGGGTTCTTATAAAGATCACGAAGTTTCATGGTCATTCTTAAACTTCGGGGTGCCTCTGCACTTCCCTTGACATACTTGTTGCTCCAGCTCTCCCTGGACACGGGAGAAACTGAATCTAAGCTTCCACGGGATCCCGCAGAAGTTGACTTTGTTGCAGATTTCAGCATATCAGAATCCCCCTGCAGTTCACTGTTCATTTGTTTATTAGGAGGACAAGGAGTACTGTAGCCACCTCCTGGTGATGGAAAGTCCGAAATAGCGACCTCGTTCTCAGATTCTTCAGAGCTTTTAGAAATTATGGCCCAAAAAACTCGCAAAACACCATCCAGTTTCTGGTATAGTTGGAGAAGGAATAGATGGAACCCCTCCAGATCCCTCAGTGCTGCACGAAATGATCCTCGAAATTCATGTATTGCCGCAGCATTTTCATCATCAGAAAGGGAGCAAGAAGAATCTACAGAGGCAGTGTCATCTGGTTCTGGATGCCCAAGCTTACCGCTCGAAATCTCATATAATATATTGGAGCAGTAGTCCAAGTTATTCACAATGAGCTCAACAACTTTGGGATACCGTTCATGATCTTTAACACGTCGCCCTGTCGGGGGCGACGGGGCACCCCGGTGTCAATTGCTACAACGTGAAAATTGGCATTCATACATTTTGCATTTAGTCTTTCATTTCTTAATGATTCCACTTTTGGTGACATGCCATCAAAGTCCTGAGAATCAAATCTTCCATTTGCAGAGTGAGACTGCTCTCTATGAAAGTTTTTTATAATTTGTTGATTGGGACTACATGTAGTGCTCTTGGAATCTTCCGATATGTCCACATTGGGTGACAACGATCCATCTGAAATCATCAGGTTTGCAGGATTACCACGCCAACCAAGCTGACGACATGGGAGTCTGTCCTCATTCCGCAGTATCAGATCAAGCATCAACACCCTTCCTAGGGATGATGCAGTGACACAAGCAGATTCTGCTGAATTGAATGCCTTTGAATTCTCATGCAATGGGGAGCCATGGATATAACTGCCAAGCCAGAAGGAAACAATTTACAGCTGCAGTATGTAATAGAAATGAAAACAATTATCACTGTACAACAGTCGTACCTCATTAAAAAAAGACAGCGGCTTAGCTCAAGAGCTTCCAACAACTCTGAGCAAGTCATCTCGCCAACCTCATCATTATTAGACACTGCTACTGCTCGAGCATTTTCTGCGGCATGTCTGATCTGCTGCCACTCCTGGCAAGAATTATAAACTATTCTGGCCTGCAGTTGTTTGGAGAGCTGAATAAGAAACTGGATGTTTTATAGTTAAATGATTAAAGTGTATAGCACTAGTTCTTAAGTACCTGAGGTGTCTTGACTCTAAGCAATCTTGCGAATTCGTAACCCAAAAGCTCTGCCTGTGTTGCCATCTTTGATGATGCAAACTTTATGACAGCGGCTGCTTCTTTAGCCAGTCCATTGTGACCTAGAGAATTAAATAATGCGAAAAACACGACACCACCAGAGTTAACAGTCACCTGTAAAACAAAGAAGAAAAAGCTATCAAGCCCTCAGGTCAATAAAGATGATACCCTTAAATGGAAAACCTTGGAATAGAGTATGATCTTTCTAATCGATCTATTAAATGTTAATCTGTCATGACCTTGCGATGCAAATTAACCTCAGATATGGTCAAGACTGGTATGAAAGCATTTGGCTGTTTTTCTACTGCAAATACAAAAATAGTTGAAAGAAAGAGGACCCAACTAACCTCAAGGGCTTTATTTGTTTCATCTTCAGACTGTTCCGAACTACTGCTATGTTCGGTATGGTGCAGTGATGAAAGCATACTCCATGAAAAGTCAGAAGATTCAATGTCTAGAGAAGCGGCATTCCCAAGTCTCTCCCACAAGCTTATTTCAGGAGGCTGATCAAATGTCAATGGATTTTCTTCTTTGCAAATTGACTCTGTTCTAACTAGTTGGTCACTATAGAAGGAATAGTAAAAAAACAATCATAACAGTAGCATAGGAAGTTTAATAAGCTAGGAGCTTACAACATTGTGAAATTAAAGAAAACATGCATACATATATTACGAATTTTCTACCATTTTATTTCAGAGGTATGCTTTATTAAAATAGAGGACAGTACAGGGGCAAGCTTTCACCAAAAAAAATTAAAAAGAGAGAGAGAGAGAGACTGGAAGATTTAATGCAGTGAGATAGAAAAGGACTCAGTTTTCTCGGTAATTAAGGCAAACATGTAGAAACTTCATAATGTACAATCCTGCTTACCAGGTAACAACATAGGCATCACAGTTCAGATGCAGACTGCAGTACTGGAACATAAAAAAATTAGACTGGAAGATTTAATGTGTTGAGAGAAAAAGGACTCATTTTTTAGGTAATTAAGACAAGCATGTAGAACTAAATAATGTACAAATCTGTTTACCAGGTAACAACATAGGCATCACAGTTCAGATGCAGACTGAAGTACTGAGACATAATAAAATGTTAACATCAAAAGGTTCTAATGTTATTGCTTTTGCCTGATGGAAAGAATACAAGAATTCTGGTAAAATGCCACAAAAATGATTTTTAACTTATACAAGGATATAAGTAGATGGATTTTGCTGACGAACCTCAAGTCTCCACTACTAAACAGTGAGAAACTCCCACTCGGCATAACTTCAATCCTCGAATTCCGACGTGGGAATCCTGATGGACGGAATGCTCCACTACGTTTACGTACCAACAACAGCCATTTCTCAAAGGTTTGTACTGGACTCGTATCACCACCAAATAACAGCGAAACCACCTGCAAGCACAAGCAAAATAGAGCAGATCATTTTTTTATTAGTTAGGTAATGACAGCAAAAGGTTTAAAAAAAAAGAACCCTGGAACGTAACAATTACACGAGACGATAGCTTCAGATCCCTATCCTCCTCATTTTCCTGCAAGTAATGTCGCATTCCTCAGATATACTCATTCTTTTGTGTGAAGTGGAGTACAATATTTTGAGACAGCCAATAGCATGTTTCACTGATATATTCTGAACAACCACAACACTGGGTACGAAAGAAAGATGAGAAGCATAAACAATATGGATTCTTTCAAAAACAAAACTAGATGTGTTACTTATTGGTGCCCATTTTCTCCAGATTCTCAACATCAAACAAAATCTAACACTTCATCTTGCCTCTCAGGCAACCTCTCCAATGATTTGATTCTATAAGTGTTCCTATTTGAGTTGTCAACCCAACAAGGACTCTTGTTTTTTTTTCGAGTTACCTGTATTATACTGTGATTCCATAAATAGGCTTGAGGTGTTACTTTCTGTCTGATCTTACTTTATAAATAAATTTTTTGTTCTTCTACCACGAAAATGCAGCTTCACTTGAAGAATCGGAAGCTACAAATAAGGGGAAAATTATGTTAACTAAAGCGGGGTTCTTCCGGAATGCTATCCCTAGACTGGATCGGAATGTGACAAGCAATATGCACTTCCGACGGGATTGAAGTAACAAAGTGTAAACGACAACAATCTGCGGGGCATTAAGCCATTAACTCCACACATTCCATAGCCAAGCCGGATCAAGAACCCACACTAAACCTAAATCTGACAATCTAAATGCTCCCCGAAAGAAGCCACATTCTTAGCTTCATTGCATCCAGAAATCAATCAATCACGGAATCTATCAAGAATCTACACCCAAAGCAGATCAAGATTCGCCGTGAAGCGCGCTCTGCCCCAAAGCCAAACTCCCACCACCCAAATCCAAAAACCGACTTTAGATCAGGCCGCACGAGAAACGAGCCTCACCTTGAGAGGCACCGACGGCTCCTGCTCCGCCTCCTCCGCCTGCGGCTGCGCCTCCCGCTGTTCCATGGGAGGGGCACCGGCGCTGGTAGCCGTTGACGACGCGGGCGCGTGGTGTGATATACGGTCTTGGGTTTCAACCGCCGCTACGGCCTGTGCGGCGCGGCCGGTGGATTGCGAGAGCGGGCCGTCAAATCCGACGGAAAAGGCGGGATCTTGCGGGAGTCGTGTACCCCCGCTGCGCTCTTTCCGTTCAACTGTCAGCCTTTTTCGTAATGGAGGCCGGAGACAGAGACGAAAGTAACAGAGAGACGAGTACACTGTAGAGTGTTGATCACTGGACCGCGTCCAGTTCTGCTTCCGTAACCACAGTACGGTCATAAACTCAAATACTGGCTGTTTCAAATTATGTTCGGTTTACATTTAATCAAACCCAAATGATTCTCTCTTTTTTCAATGAAAAACATTTTCTTTCTTTAATCATACTTTGTGAAAACTTGTGTTTATAATAAATTTTAAATATGAATGTCATAGCATAATATCAACTTTTAGGAATGGATGGCAAAAAGACATTAACATTTCTCTCCAAAAAAAGTATTCCTCTGATTTTGTATTATTGAGGCTATGACAAGGAAACCAGTTCATTTTTGAACTATACAATCTTTGTCTCAATGTCAACAAAATATAAATAGAGGAAGTACCATTTAATTTAGTTTAATCAAAGCACATTAGTTGTCTTGCCCATTTTGCCTTACGCTTGTACAGATCTATTAAAGAGGAGTTTGGCTCATGTCAAGTATGTTGGCCCGAATATTGTCATTAAAGAGGAGTTTGGTTGCTGCTAGGGGTGGAAAGCGGATGCGGGAAAACGTAAATATGGTATAAAATATATGTATTCGATTAATATTTTTAGACTATTCGTATTCATATCTGTATTCATTTGAAAATATGGATATGAAAGTCATTTGGGATTTTAACATTCGATCTATCCGTATTCGTATTTGTATTCATATCCGTCATTATAACATAATTATATATTTATATTATAGCTAATGTATTAGAAAATATGGTTAAATTTAATGTGATTTGGTGACTCTTAAAGTACAATGTATCAAACTAAATAACCAGTGGTAGTTTTAATATGAAGAAGTGTAGATAACTATCTTTATAACATATAAAGTTAGATGTATTCATATTCGTCCGAATTAGTGAGTTATTCAATTTGTATTCGTATTCGTCAAACATCCGATTTGTATTCGCATCCAAACAATATTCGTATTTGTATTCGTATCCGTATTATGGATACAAATACAATATAGGCTCTATTCGAACCGTATTTGATCCGTTTCCATCCCTAGTTGCTGCCACACCTAATTTTAGATAAGTTTGACAAAATTGGCAAGTATTTGGTTGGCAACAACTTAGGCAAGATCATTTTAGCCTTCACATGTCCTAGAACCGAAAAACGTGGTAACATTCCTTTAGGCATGGCAAAGTGCAGCTTCAAATTTCTTTGTACACTTTAAAAAGTGTGTCAAATAGTGGCTAGCAACCAAAAATTTTAATCAAAGACTGATCATGCTCTTGACTCATAAGTCATCAGTCAACGAGCATACATTATCCAGCAGAGCTGGTCTTGCGCAGTACGAAAGGTGCCAATGAAATGAAAATTTTAATGAAGGTTTGCGAACCAGCTTTCCGGGCTTGAGATGAGTCATCCAGACAAGATAACGATGTGATGAGACTGAGAAAAAACTTTTGCGGCAGAAATAACGCTATACTAGTAAGTACATGACGTCCCAATTTCTTCGCATCACACACACGCGCACACTAATAAATGGAGTAACGACCAACGGTGAGTGGTGACTAGACCGGTGCATCCATATCCAGCACAGCCGACGACGCCGACGTCGTCGTGTCCGTCACGCCACCGCCGCCCTTGGGCCCCGCCTCCGTCCGGACGGCGACGAAGACGCTGGCCCGGCAGAGCGGGCAGGTGGTGTGCCGCCGCCGCAGCCAGGCGTCGACGCACGCGGCGTGGAACCGGTGCCCGCACCGCGGCAGCGCGCGCGCCTCGTCGCCGTCCCTCAGCTCCGCGATGCACACCGCGCAGTCCTCCGCCGCCTGCCCCTTCTCGCCGGCGCGCACGACGAAGGGCGTCGGCAGCGACGCGATGAGGCGGTCGTCCTCGCGCTGCTCGCTCTGGTTCCTCAGAGGGGACGGCGCCGGCGTCGAGGCGGAGGACGAGGTGGGGTCCTCCTCGTCGTCGTCGCCGGCGGCGGCGGAGTGCTTGCGGGAGAAGAGCCTCCAGAAGTAGAGGTAGATGAGGGCGACGAGCGCGACGTTGACGGCGACCAGGCAGGCCGTGAGCGCGCGGCCGTTTGGTGCTGAACGGACTGCGCTGGGGGCGGTACTTGGTGCTATTTCGGTGCCACTGCCAGTATCACCGCCATAGGAGGAGTTTGAGCTCGAGCTCTGTCCTGACATGGCGCCCGTTCAGAGAATCAGGTACGAGTCAGGAGGAGTGGAATTGGGGAAGAGAGAGGCCTCGCAGTCACACTACCGGAGCGTGGCTTCTTTGGCTGCCGAGAATTTCACTCTGGCTCTGCTTGTGCTTGGGGAAAGTGAAGGGGGAGTAGAACAAGAACAAGGAACAGGAAAGCTGTCAAGAAGACAACGAAGGCAGCCTACGTGGTGATATGTGCTCATGGCCTCATGGGCGATGGTGGGCCAGTTTGGCAGCGTTGACGTGGACATTTTTTGTGGCATCACATTATCAGATATTTTAATTAATTGGCAGCTATAATAAGGAGCATCAGTCTACCGGCATGGAAACTTGGACAGCTCCGTCCGTCAATTAACCGTCGAGATCAATTGAGGGGTCGTGGTTTGTAGATGTAGTCGCAGAAAGTCCCACACAGCCGGCGGTACAATATACTCCAGTTTCCAGCAAGAATGAAAATGCTGTGGAAGTACAACTTACAATGCCCCAGCAGAGTCAAAATCAATACACTTTACTTTAGTTCCTTTATATAATTATTTATCAAGCAAGCAACATTGTTCTGATATACTCCCTCCGTTTCATTGAAAGTGTCGCTATAGTATTCGTGCTAGTCAAACTTTTTAAACTTTGACTAGATTTATAGAAAATATTAGTAATATTGGTATCTCTAAATAAGTTGATTGTGAAAGTAGATTCAATTATCTATCTAATGATATTAATTATATTCAACAAATATTTATAATTTTTCATATATTTTTTATCAAAGTTTAAAAGATTTAACTTCTCGGAAGTGAGAACGACACTTCAATGGGATAGAGGTAGTACATGGCATCTACGACAAAGAGTGAGACCCGAACGACTATTCTAAATATAAACATCACTCATGTCGAAGTGCGGATATTGTACGTTTCATTGCGCAACAGTAATCTCCCTCCCTCTCTGTCACACACATTGTTCTGAACTTCTGATGTACAGATAGATATTTATTATTTGTTCGATATTGCTATCTCCAATTTAATAGATTCCAATCCATCCGTTTAGTCTTCATGGTTAAAGTTCACTTTACTCCCTCCAAATATGATCATAGTCCATATAACCCCTTCAACTATCATTTGATTTATTTTACCCCATTTATTCGCTAAAAGAGTCCATATTTACATCTTTAATCAGTATTTTAATCCCAATTTTTCTAATACTGACCGGGATTGAGCTGAAATTGCTCTCCGGTCCTCACATATGTATGTTGTCGAACAAGGTTAAGGAATGAACAGGACACATAACAACATCTCTGATTCGATAATGGGGTATGCATACCATGTCCATGTGCTCTCTCGCCCGCTAGAAGCTCACCCTCACCCATGCATTTTCTCTCATTGGATATCGATCACTGTGATATCATTGACCTCATTCACCATCAAACCACTATATTTGTACCCTTATTGTACCTTTCTCCTCGTGAAGATGTATCACTAGAGAAAAAGGACCATACACAAAAAGGTTCGTATTGTGATGAAAAATATATGGTCTGTTTCATTATTGTGCCGCATCGGACAATCCATATGAAGGGTCAAGAGTAATATCACCTTAATTACAATTCAAATTAGCAAGTCAGGATTAAAATATATACCAACTAAATGTGTAAATGATCTTTTTTTAGCGAAATAAGGGGGTAAAACAAACCAAACGATAGTTAAGAGGGTTATCTAGACTTTGATCATACTTTGAGGGAGTAAAGTGAACTTTATCCATTGTTAAATGACTACTCTTCAAGTTTATGATTTTTATCGTAAGGTCACTCGGCAGATACAGTAGCATCCTAGGGACAATTTCATCTTTTTAGATGTCATCTAACACCGTTAGTGAGTGAAATAAACAATAGTGGCACCGAGGGCATCAAATTTTGCGTGAATGGTAAATAAGGAACTTCATAGTTTCTGGTGGCTCATAAGGAACAAGGTAAAGCTTCAATAGCATACGAGGAATTTGCTCTTTTATTAGCATATGTTCTTGAGATTTCACCCATTTGAACAGACACAATACCGCTAAGCGCTAATCATTTAAGAAAATATCGTACACATCTATGTATCCTCTTTATAACTGGTACAAGTCCGCTTCATTATGGTTACTTGCAGATTTCCTATATTTGCTTTAATGCTAATTCTAAAGTTGCAAGAGAAGAAGAAAAATTGTTTTTCAACACACTATGATCGTTCTTCTTACATGAATATCTAATTACAAAAGGATTGGTGCGCTATATTGCTCTAGCGTCATGTTTGATGAATCCAAAGCTCTAGTAGATCTTTACATATTTTTTTCACCAACATATACACTATTATGTGTTCTATTATTATGTGTTCTATCTTAAAGATAGTGCTCAACACCTATGACAAGTTTGGAGCTCCACACATTAGAGGATCCTAATTAAACTCTAAAGTTTAGGATGAGAGTCATGTCACTAAATCATAAGGAATTACTTAAGTAATAAAAGTGTATGAGGTTAATGTACTATGAATCCATCCCTCACGAGTCTTTGCTAACACAATCCATATTGCATACTCTACTGTACTTTGTTTTTCAGTATGGTCCCTTCATGTAATGCCTCTACTTTGATTAGCTGGATACCAATGACCAGCCTACAGGTCGTGATCGATGCATACCACTTGTCCATACAGGAAATACCTTTTGAGCATACGGGAATGTGCCATCCCCCTCAAAAAAATGTTATTCGTGACCTAAAATAATACTTGAACACGCATAATTTATAAACATTACTTAGCTATATAGGTGATAATCAATTCAATATTATTTTTCTTCTGATCGAATGGGACAACACAAAGCATGTTTTAATTGTCTTTACTATGTCCGCTATTGAGGGGCAAAAGATGAGCACGACCTACTTTCTTTTGTTAGCCATAACTAGTTGTGAATGAGGTTAAGAAAATCATTAACTAGTGAGTTTTCCTAAAATGATAGCTGGTGGATATTATTCATGATGTTGCTCTTGTTTCTCTTTTTTTTTCTATGGAACGGTCCCGGAGGATGGTGCCGCAGTGTATGGGGGAGTAGGGACGTTAAGGCCTCCGAATTTCACCATTTTGTCTTCTAGATTCAGAATGAGATGCAACATAATTTTGATAAGCAGCTAGTAGTGAAAGTCATTCTGGATCTAGTTTCAGAACCAACATTCTGTAATTTTGATAAGCAGCTAGTGTCATGTCTTGTACTCACAATATTGATTTGTCTAGGTCCCTGGAGAAGTTAGTTGTTTTTCTGTACCATCTTGTGTTATTTTGAAGTACTTTAGTGATATAAGATTAGTTAGCTCAGTCTCATGCGGTGAGATATCCAATAGTATTGTTGAATGTAATATGTCAGGGGAACGATTAACTTTTACACTATCTTACTTACAGTAAAAGTATGAGTCAGTTAAATTATCCTGCCCCATTTCACTCGATTTTCTGCCAACTTGAAGGGCCGTACTAGATAATTAAGATACATACGTAATCAGCAACCAAGGCAGGTATCAGGATAAGGACATACGGTGCTCTATTCATGATCAAAACTAGCAAGAATGATGATAGTAGTCCTAGCATCACGGCATCACCAACGAATCTCTGTACAGTGGAACGCTCCTAATAATTGACGGAGATCAACAGATCCGTGCGTGTACAGGGGGCAAAAACAGAGGAAGCTTCGCAGAGCCATCCAGGACCGAGGCCCCTGTCAAAACGAGGTGGATCGGGTGGAAGCGAAGAACGCCCGCCTCGTCTTGTCGAGATCCGTGCCGCTCGGCAGCCTCCCCATCGCCATCGCCGTCGACGCCGCCTTGGGAGCGGCCGCGCCGTCCACCCCGACGTTTATCCGCACCTCCGGCGGCGGCGGCGGCGGCACCTCGTCAGCGCCCGGAGCGAGGGCGACGTCGGCGCGGCAGAGCGGGCACGTGGCGTTCCCCGGAACCAGGCGTCGATGCAGTCGGCGTGGAAGACGTGCGCGCACCGCGGCAAGCAGCGCGCTTTGTCCCCCGGCTGCAGCTCCCCGAGGCACACCGCGCAGTCCCCGGCGGCGGGCGGCGCCGCTGCCCTGCGCCACCGCCATCAGGGGCAGCGCGCGGAGCACGGCGGGGTCGAGCCCGCGCGGCGCGGCGACGCCGTCGTCGCGGTCGTCGCCGCCGAGGATGGCCGGGCTCCGGCCCAGCCGGCGCCGCCGCCACCGCCGCCGGTGGCGGCGGCGAGCGCCGGCGTCGGGCGGCGTTGTAGAGGTACATGGCGACGAGCGCCAGCAGCACGCCCGCGAGCGCCCCCGCGGCGGCGAGGAGGATCTTGCCGGCGACGGCGTAGCCCGCCGGCTCGGCCACCTGCTGCGGCTGCGGCCTGGGGATGCGTCCGACGTGCGGCCGGTCCCAGGGGAAGTTGTAGAACGAGTGAGGAAGGCCGGGGCCGTCTTCGCTGCACGGGGGCTGCGGGTTGTTTGCCGCCGGGTGCGGCTTGTTGTCGCCGTCGTCGGGTCCCATGGGATCACCCTGGCAGCTGACTCGATCGAGGCGAGCTCAGCTGCGGCGTTCTCTGCAACAAGGGGAGGAAGGGAGTGTGGTGGGGGTTTGGTTAGCGTGGGTATACTTATACGTAACTTTCGGACCAAACTGCCCTCGTGAGAGTGAGACCGGAACGATGTGGCGGGAAACGGAAGGGCAGGTCGGGGGCGAGAACTCTGACGGGCCGTGGGGGATACGCTCCATGGAACGGAAGTCCGTGTGCCCGTGCCTCAGCAGCTGCTGACTCGCTGACCGGCTACTCTGACGTGAGGCACGCGGATGGCCGTGATGTGCGAGGGTCACCGGTCAAGGCCGTAGTTGACTAATGCTAGACTAGAAGCAGCAGTCTCTGTCACTGGCGCGGCTGGCAACATCGCGCGACCCGGAAGGCGCGACTTGGACCGGGGCAACAAAATATCGATCGTTTTTCCGAGGGCCGGACGACGACGGGAAGCGAGGAGGACGGGCCAGCCACCACATCCGGTTTCCAGTTCGGGCGTCGTTTGCGTGGATGCGGGGCCGGCCGCGAAAGTTCCCGGAAACAAGGGCCCTGTCTGTCGTCGCGACGCGATTCTTTCTCAAGCAAGCACAAGCACCTGGCTGGGATCTCTCTCTCTCTCTCTCTGCATCTGCGCGCTGCCGGGAACCGTACGATCCGAGACCGGGTAAACAACAAGTAGGCTAGAGATCAGGGGGTTTGCTCCCGGACGTCGGTTTCGGTCCAGGCCACGACAGGTAGAGAAGACGCCTGGCCATCGTCCGCCCAGGCCCAGCTGTGGTGGCCTCTCATCGTCATAATCAGCACGACGGTGATCGATCCTGCCGACGGGCTTACCGGGGAACGTCATGCGCATGCCCCCTTCCAGGCAGCATCCGCGCGCTGCTGTCTGGGTACAGAGCGCGGCTAGATCTCTCTTTTCATGTGCTCGTGTCCCTGTCACACACCCATCGCTCGCACCTTCACCTTCGGAACGCGGGAGGCCTCCTCTGTCCAAGCGTGATCGAGATCGCGCGCGGAGCCCAACCCGCCTCTCGCCTGACGACTCAGCGCCCACGCGGTTGATCTCGGGTCAGCTGGCCACATCAGCCACGCCGCCGTCGCCGGCTGCCTTGATGGCTCCGCTATCCACCCACATCAGCCGACCAAAAGGAAGGAGAAACGCCCGCCGCTCCAGCAGCAAAGGGACACAGTTAGGTGTGCCATGCCATCTACATCTGGTAACACATTTTACTTACCATCTGTAGTAGTACCAGAGTATCACTAGTCTCCATCTTCCGTGTTCACAGCTTGGCATGGATCCAGGCTCAGAGTCAACCAAATGATCCAGTGGATGCTGCAGTGTCAAATTCAGGAGGAAATGGTGTCCATGTGAGTACCGGGGATACGTAACAACAGAAAATGTTCACACTACAAGGGTGTTCTTAATTGAAAATTACATATTGTTCAATAACGAGTGAATTGCACATCTTTTCCTGCCAGCTTAGCTTTTTAGGTGCAGCTGGTTGGTTTATAATAACTTAACATGGTATCGCGCTGGAGGTTTAGAAACAGAGCATTCCTTGATATGCCTTTTATCAAAAGAGCTTAATGCGCTTGTGTTTCTTGTGCATTATCTTGTTAAGTTCTCTCCTCTGTTTCACACTGAACATTCAGAGACCCCCTTTTGTTATTGTGAATATATATTTGTCTTTTTGTTACCAAAGCACAAATTATTTTTCCCCCACTAAGGTTAATTGGTTTCTTCTTGTGGTACAGGTGCAGAAGATCTTGTAAGTTCTAACCTGTCGTCAACTTGTCAGGTTACAGGTGCAGAAGATCTTGTAAGTTCTAACCTGTCGTCAACTTGTCAGGTTACAGGTGCAGAAGATCTTGTTGTCATAGTGGTTTCATCGGTGGATTAAACCACATTTTCTTGAAACTTGAGCATCTCTGACACTTCCTAATAATTTTACTTTCAAAAGACTAGATTTAGTGATTTGCTATATCTATTGAAAGTGAAAAAAAGACACGCACTCCAACAATTTCCAATAATCGTTTCCTAAATAGTTTAAATATCCTTTCGGGAGTGAGAATCAGGTGACTAAATATAGCAACCTCAAGGCTATGTGTTGGGAGTTAGTAAATTTAGTAACCTCAATTAGAGAACGGTTGGAGAATGATTTTTACTAATCACATACTAAATTTTGATTTAGCAACCCCATTTAGAGAACGGTTGAAGATGCTTTTACAAGTCCAAGGTAGTAAATTACTCTTGTCATATTATGAATTAGTATGCTCACACACACCCTGATATCATTAATCCTAAACTGTGAGATGTTGTGCAGGCTATTCTCTTGTTCGAGAAAATAGGTGTGCAAGTATGCCTATTCATAATGTACGTCCAAGAATTTAGTGTGGTGCCCAACCAGTGGCATGTTTATTTGTCATGCTTGGATTATTTGGCAATCCTAAACTGTGAGATATACGTCCAAGAATTCAGACCTAAGACTAAAATAATTGCCTTCTTCTGGATCCACTCGCGAAACGGTAGTTGTATAATTGAACTAAAAGTTTTTTCTTTAGGGCATACTCACTTCGTTCTTAAATTGTTGACGTTGTTGACTTTTTTAATTACGATTGACTGTTTGTCTTATTAATCAAATCTTTTATTATGTTTTGTTTTATCATCAAATGAAGTTGAAACACAAATTATAATTTTACATAATTGCGAAAATATTTTGAATAAATTAAACGATGAAGCGTAACGAAAAAAATCAACGGCATGTATAATTTAAAAATGGAGAGAGTAGTTATGAAACTAAAAGCTGATTCCTTGGGGATGTGTCTCAAGTGTGTGATCTTGTGAGTTGACCTCTCAACCTAAGAATTATAGTACTGCTGGGGAATAACTGAAAATATTTTTGCCCCCAGCACTGTGGAACATAATGAATATGGAATATTCAACTAAAAATGAATATGGAATAAATGAATATGGAATATTTTTGTTATTAATGCATTTAAATCTCCAAACTCATCTAATAATTTCCTCCAAGACAGAGGAAATTATATGTGAATCTGCGCATGAGTTAAGCCAAGCCGGCAGAGGAGTCGTACGCTTTATGCTCGCGGCTTCTTTAACTTGTACAAGTACACATTTTTTTTGAGACAAGTACAAACATTTTTTGCACGCGAGGCCTCTCTGTCTAAGGACCAAAACTCCAAATTAACGTGATGCCCAAGCCGCCCGCAACGTCCCCCCATTCGCTTGATTGCCGACGCGATTGATCAAGGGCTAGGTATAGCGACACCCGCCACGCCGCGGCGCCGATCCGCCGTATACCCATTTGCCGACCATACGAAGGAGGAGAAACGTCGCTGCATCCGTCGCTGGAGAGAATCAGTAAGACATGTACAACCCACAGACAGCGGGTGTGTCTCCAATAACTCAAAGTTATCATTCAGATAGTATAAAGATAATTTATATAACCTACTGACAGAGAGTCTGTCTATAAACTGTTTAAATACTTTGTATGTAACTACGATTAACTATAAATGTATTTGTGTATGCTATTGTGTGGCTATTTGATAGAATATTATCAAGCATGAATAAGAGAAACATGATTACCTGTTCAGTTTCACATTAGCACTATGACAAAAAAATGTTAACACTAATTTGGCCGAAAAAACATATGGTTCACATTATATTAGTGCAGACACACATTCAGTTTCACATTAGCACTATGACAAAAAAAATATTAACACTGATTCGGCCAAAAGAAATCTAAATTTATCACTTGTAAAGTTCTGCACCACTTGCAAAGTTGACAATTCACCACCACTTGCAAACGAATCAGGGTGCATCTTTGTCCCTGCAGGAAATGAACTAATCATATTAATGCATAATGACTAACCATTACAGAGAGAGAAACGAATTCATCTTGATCGAAAAAAATGGACGAACTGTCCATCCAAAGCCTGTGAAGCACCTTTGAGTTACAATATTCTACGAGATTGCATACTATATATGATAAGAAATCTCTACCAAGCAACATACTCCGCATTCTGAATCTAAGAAGAAATTAGTGATCACCTAAGAAGAATCTGAAATCAGTAGTTTCTTGTAGATGGACAATGAGGTTCAGAGGAAGAAGAGAAGATGAACCTTCGCGGCCTGTCCACCGTTGCCGTTTCTTTGTAATGGACATATCGCCGTGGCCCTCACCCTCAAATACGATTCATACATCACGCCGTTGCCGGTTGAGGAAGTAGAGGAGGCTGAGGGGATGGGATCTCGTCACCCCACCTGCTTGCTGGAGCAGCCCGATTCGGGGGAGCAGAGAAGCCGCTTGCCGGAGCAAGTCGTTGCCTCGCTCTCGACTTCGCCGCTGTCGTCGGATCGATGGGGTGTTGACCTCCTAAATTAACGCTGTGACTTAGGATACGGGTTGGAGTCGCCGCTGCTGCCGCAACCGGTTGCCGACGAGGAGATTGTGCGAGATTCGAGGAAGCGGAGTGTAGAGGCCAGGGATATGGCGGATGGAACGGAGTGCAGAAATCTCCCGCGCAAGCGCGCCCCCGCGCGGGATCAAGGCACGCCATCGTCTCTAGTAGACGAGGTCGTACAACGAAGGTGCATTCGTCTGCTCCGCCTCGGAGCCCAAGAGAAAGGCGTCGCCTCACGAGACGACGGGCAACCCGTCTCTCAGGTAAGCCAGGGAGGAAAGCGAAAAAAAAAAGCCTGTATAGAGACAGTGACAAAGACACGGGTGGTACATACCCTGAGGTGTGCCCTTCCGATCACATAATGCTGCTTCCTTCTCCTTAATTGCCGTAAAATTTTGTGTATCTCAGAAACTCAAGACCTATATGGAGATGTTTTCCGCTGATGATTTTACCTTTTTTGTTTTTTTTTGCCTCGCCAATAGCATCAGAGTATCACTGTATCAGCCTCTCAGTTCCGGTGTCCCAGGTAGTTATGGAGGTGTCAAAATCAGAAAAACGCAGACAAAGAAAAAGCCCTCTCACTTATGGAATGGTTCACTCCAGAACAAGTCAAGGAACATATTGACAGTACAAGACGGTGCGGTTGGACAGGTACGATCAGTAACTAACAGTAGTGTCTCATGTGAAGAGTGCAGGGGATAAGTAGGAAACGGATTTTTTTAATAATAAAAGGATGACGAAATCTTCACCCCTTGCATCCTCACAGCAAGAACATAAGGAAAAAGCAGTGAAAGTCTAACATATGTCTCGTTTTGACAGAGTAAGGCTAAAGTTGAAAACAATCCAGCGATAGATGCCTCGGGTAATGTAACATCATGTCAGCTCTGCCAAGTAGCTGAACTTAAATTTGAGCCTCTGGCAATGAATCCGAATTCTCTGCACTAGCCTAAGGTAAAAGTAAAAATTCACGCTACAGTAACCGGTTGGAAGGTATAAATTCACGGCACAGTATAATATACTGTAGCAGCACTGTAGGAAAAGGATTTTTACTGTAGCATTCAATCTGAACCGTTGATTTTTCATCCATAGGTATTTGGTGTGAATAAATTCGGAGGCACTGTAGCACCTCTGAATTTTCACAGAGGATCCAAATCCTCTGGCAATATACTGCTCTCCTTGTGGAGCTAGGATGAAGCAGAATACGCCATGCTACATGGTTGCTGCGAGTAACACTTGCTACTATTTCTGTACCAGCTGTTACAATGAGGGTGTGTAGGTTCTACTTTTTCTGGTTTTGACTTTTTAAAAAAGCCAGTAGCCCAACTAAAGGGGATGACTACCAACAAAAGCTAAAGCTAAAAACAACTTTTTGCTAGCTCATTTCTGAAAGCAGGTTTGGAGGTCCTTTTTTGGACTTTGGCTTTCACAAGTTTGAATAAATTACCTAGATACAAACATGTATGTGTGTATATATAACTATATATATATATATATATATATATATATTATATGATATTCATATATTTAAAGATATATGTTAATATATATTATTCATTTACTTATTTATTTATATCTTATTTATATGTTTATATGTATAAGATACATATAAATAAATAAATATACGTAGGTATACTAGAAATATGTTTATAAGTTTAAGATATATGTGTATATATTTATTTATATGTGTATCTTATATATATGTTATATGTAGAAGATATATATATTTTTGTTCAATGTATATATATATATATATATATATATATATATATACATCTTATATTATATACAATATAAATAAATAGATAAATATAGAAATTGTGAATACCTATGTATAGATGTATTAAATAAATTTATTTTTATGTATATATAACTATATATATATATATATATGTATATATGTATATATATATACATGACAAGTTGGTCAACTAGTAAGTTTCCAAAAAGCCACGAGTTATTTTACCAAACGGCTTTCAGCTTTCTCACAGCTCATAACCCACAGCTTGCTTTTTTCACAACCTACAACTCACAACAGCTTTTTTTACAGCCACAGCCAAACCAAACACACCCGAGTCTCGTGGTGAGCTGTTGAGGTCAATGGTCAAATACTT
This sequence comes from Chloris gayana, assembly GCA_031894775.1. Classification (NCBI taxonomy): domain Eukaryota; kingdom Viridiplantae; phylum Streptophyta; class Magnoliopsida; order Poales; family Poaceae; genus Chloris; species Chloris gayana. The sequence goes on along the minus strand of JAUNZO010003822.1, from coordinate 19,631 downwards.
TCAAAGACCGAGTTAATGGAAATAAACAATGATGAAACGGAAGAAGTGGTAAACTCACCTTTCCTATTGTGTGATTGTTATGCACCGAAAATTCTTGAGATATATTCTTTCTGTGCTAAAACATCTGCAGTGGGTTCAATGTGACAAGTGTGGGCGCTGGCAGCATCATATTTGTGCTCTTTATAATGGAAGGGCGGATTATGGAGGACAAGAAGAATATCTTGTCCCAACTGCTACGTTCAGGAAGTAAAATCTGGATTACGTAAGCCACTACCACAGAATTTACTACTTAGTGCAAAGGATTTGCCGATAACTGTTCTGAGTGATCATGTAGAAGACCGACTTTTAAACGTCTTAAGCAGGAAAGGGACAGGGCGTCTGCTGATGGGCAAAGCTTTGATCAGGTTAGTGAGATTAATTAGGACTTATTTTATGCCTTGTGTGTTCATAAAGAGGCTAGTGGGAGTACTATGCGATTGACCTTTTTATATAATTTATTACATGGAGGGTTAATCAGCGAAGGGATGGTACACTGAATGGCTAAGGGTGTGTTTGTTTCACTGGATGGACGTGGATTGGTTTGGATAGGGCTGTCCAATCCGGTGTTAGTTTCACCGTCAGCCTGGATATGGTGGACAGAAATAGAGAATATGCTTCAAAGATATTGGATGAGCATATTCGGAAAATTTGGACGGATAGTGTCGGTGTTCGAACCAACGGCTAGTATTATTTAGTTCCGGGGATGCGCGTTTTAGGCCGGATGATACACAAGGAAAGACACGAGAGATTTAAGCTGGTTCGAGAAAGCTCCCTACGTCCAGCTGGGGGTGTGGCGACGCTCGTGTTCCTTGCGTCAAACAAACAATGGAGTACAAAGGAGGCGGGAGAGGAGCGTGCTCCAAGTCCTTTGCTGCGTGTGTGTTTGTGTTCAACTTGTCAACCGTGTGTGTGAGAGAGAGACTCTTTCTCTTTATAGCCACGTGGTCGAGCTCGAGTTACACAAGAGAGAGAGAGAGGGGTAGCCGTGTGCTTATCCGTGCGTACGTGCCGTCACGTCGGACCTTCTCGGATGTGTGCTCGGAGGGCCTTGTACTAGCCTGTCGCATCGCCCCTGTAGCCTGTCGCGTCGGGGAAGCAGGGATGGAGTGTCCCGCATTTGGCGGAGTCGCGGATGGCGTCGCAGCGGAGTGGTTGGGGGAAAAGACAGTCCGTACCGGTGCTTCTCCGTCGGGTGCATTGATGACGAGGCTGAAGGTCGAGGTCGAGGCGGTGGCTCATCGTGCTCCAAGGTCGCGGGCGAAAGTCTCCGGATAAGGCGGGGAGCTGTACCGCCGTACGTCGGTCGATGATGACCGAGTCCTTGGTCTTGGGCCCACGCTTCCTTCGTCGGGCTATAGGGACGACACGTCCCGTCGGCGTGCTCGACGGGAGTAGGTGGCTGCAGCAGGAATGCTGACGTGCGCTCGGGTAGGTTGAGTTAATGCGGCTAGTGCCCGAGCTCCGGAGGTCGTGCGAGGCGGGGGCTTTCTCGAGCTCGGTGGGCAAGGTCGTGCGAGTCGTGACTCCACCTTTCCCTGAGCAGGAGAGGTCGAGCTCGTCCTTGCTTGATTTGCTCTGCCACGGAGGTCGTATGGGAGTGGGTCCGGTTTTGACCGTTGACGTGATTTCGCGTTCGGGGACTAATCCTTCGTAGGTGGGTCCGGATGGTGCCACGTGGCATCGCTAATCTCCCGACCCCCGGAGATAGTGCTATCCAAACTTTCTAAGCTACTTGATGTAGGGTGTAGGGGATGAAACTACAAAAATCAAAGAACAAATTTGAAAGTTGCCTTGGGGGGGGGTGGGGTGAATAGACGATAATCCTAAAAATCACTTAATTTAACAAATTAGAAAGGCAGGAAAGATTTGTCCGACTCCAATGTCCGACTATAGTAGGACAAAGTCCGACTAGGAGTAATATCCGAGTAGAGTAGGACAATGTCCAGCCTTGTACGGAAAGTAGATCGGCAGCCAAGTTGGACAAATCCATGGGTAATAAACAACAAACAAACAGCTAGCAACTCAAGAAAGCTAGGAAAACAAGGGCACAAGCAAGCAAACCACCTACACAAGTTAATCTAGGAATTTAAGCAAGAACAACCTAGTGATATAGCACACAAATTTCAAGAAACTAAAACGGACAAGGAGACACGCGATTTTTCATCGAAGTTCAGCTCCACCTAGGAGCCTACGTCTCCGTTGAGGAGTCCACTAAGAACCGGGTTGCTCTCAACCCTAAACCTCTTCAAGCCACCACAAAGGCCGGCTTAAAATCCACTAAAACAAAACTTCACGAAGGGAGGGGCAATACAAACGACCCGAGTCTCAACCACAAGCTTGGGAGCTCGCCGGCCGACGCCTAATCGTCTAGGGAATGAATCCCCAAGAGTAACAAACACAACAAGCGCCGGCGATGAGAATGAATCAAGTGCTCTTGAGATGGTGATGAAGCTCAACGAATTCTCCTCATTCTTCTCACAAATCCGACAAGGATTGGAGTGGGGAATCAATTTGAAAGAAGACGAGTGCTTGGGAGAGTTTGGGAGTGTATTTGAGTGTGGGGAAAGTGCCAACCGGTCAAATGGGGATGAAGTCCCCTTTTATAGCCGGGGCACTCAAAAGAGCCGTTGGGCTCGATCGACTCGTTCTTTGTCCGAGTGAGTCGGACATTGTCCGACTCAACAATGTGTTTTGCTCGGAGTCCGATTAAGAAATCCGACATAAGTCGGATATGTCCGAGTACACAATAGAGTCGGACATTGTCCGACTCCTAGGGTTTCCGAAAGGTGGTAGACTCTCCGGAGTTCGAGGGGTCGGACATTGCTGGAGTCGGACTTTGTCCGACCGAGTTGGACATTGTCCGACTCCTCGGTGTGCAACTCTCTGGAGTCCGACTCCAATGTCCGAGTGAGTCGCACATTGTCCGACTCTCCCCGATTTACACGAATGGCAAGTTCTCTCGGAGTCCGACTCAAATGTCCGAGTGACTCGGACTTTGTCCGACTCTTGGGAAGTGGAAAATTGATTTTTGACTTGGAGATGGAATTTTGAGCACTTGAATTTTCACTCTTCATACTTGTGTATCCCTCTTGATAGTACGGTGTTTCCTATACTCAAGACATAAATAAAAAGGCTTCACATCTTGATCTTGAGCATAATTCACCATTATCCAAATCTTGTAAATATGAAAGCTCTTGACCACTTTCTTTTTGTGTTTCTTTGCTCTTAATTGAATTTTAAATATAAACTGTGTACGAGCTCATTTGAAACATTAGTCCTTTTTAATTGTATTGACGTCAATCATCAAAACCATAATTAGGGGCTTAGATGCACTTTCAAAATTTTGTTTTAATCGTGATGTAGGGTGCAGGCTTCACGATGGCAACAGTTCGGAGATATCGCTCCCCTTCTCCTCGGTGCATGGCAAAGAAATGAGTCGGCGAGATCCAACAACACAACATCACAACACAATTCTCCGAAACGAAGGAAGAAGATGGAAGATGGAAGAGAATTTTGTGAAAAAAGAAAATCTAGACATCTCTATTGCCTGATATAGGCGCGACTGCCGTTAAAGAATCATCTCTCATCGAATGACAGTCAATTCTTGAAACAAGACAAGGCCAGCCTGACAGATGGACGCCCCGTCTGGACCAAATGGGTCGACCTGGGCAACTTTGCAGGACCTTGATGTCTCGGACAGGCACCTGTTCGGACCTAAGGCCCAGCTCACCCAGGAGGCCACGGACACAGCTGACCTCAACGCTAGCGTCTTGCACGTGACTACGTGAGCGGCATAAGCCTGGAGGCGCCATGATGCCTTTGTCTCATAGGTGAATGAATTCGCAGTTATATGTAGCGCGCGCTAAGGAGAGCTTCCACATAGCGCACTTTCTGATTCGTGCAAACGTTAATGTCAGTCGTTGGACTGACGTCGTCCTCCTGTTCCCCTTTCTTCCGAGCTTGAGCGACGCCGCTGCTGTTCCTTCTGCCTGCGACCGCGTGCTTTGGCTGTTGTTCTCCACCGCGTGCTCTGGCCGTCGTTCTTCTCCGTCCATGCACCGGACATCAATCCATTCCCTCGAGTTTTCTTTCCGGGGAGAGCCCTTTCTATCATTTTTCTCATCTCAATCTTTTCCTCTAGAATGTCTACAACAACTTGATTCGCCATAGAACAATAAAATTCAACAGCTGGAACATTCGATTTTGTTGTACAGAACAATGAAGTAGTACCTGTGGAACAATGAAGGAGTATGGTAGAACAACAAAGTGGTACATGTGGAACAATAGAGTAATGCAGAGCGGGCTAGATCGAGGATGGCAACGGATTAGCGCAGAGATGGATGATGGTCATGGATCCGTCAGCAGAAGCGGCGGTCGGAGGCGAAGACTGCAAGCGGTGCAAGGTTGAAGACGATTGACTTTTTTAAGGGAAGAAGACGATTGATTCCACCCGCTCAGTTCGGCCATAGTGCGGATGGGCCGTGGGCCGTGCTACACGTAAGCTTCGTGTAGCGCAGGCTACCTATAGGAGGTCCCGTCGGGCGTTGTCAAAAAAAGGGGAAAAATGGTAAATGACTCAGCCCTTGTCCCCGAGTACGGCTCACAGGGCCAGCAATGATGTGCCTCAAGTGTTCTTTTTGCAGTACACCACATAATAAGATGCTAGTTGATTAATGTTCCTCTCCTCTGTCTTGAGCTAAATTGTAATGGCAACAATGCATAACCTGTGGCTCGAATAGTATGTTCTTTGCTGCATTATGCATCCAATGGCAAAGTGCACAACTGAAGCCTCGATTGAACGGTATGGCTAACTGAATTTGCCTAACTGAACTAAGACAGAGGTGGGTACCAAAATATATCTCCTAAAGTATTAGAACCAAAGCAGTGTTCGCTTACCTTACAAATGCCGACTATTTTTTAACTCAAAAGCATTTATAACTTGCTTTACAAAAGAGAAATGTCACCAAAATAAACTGTGTAGTGTGTGGAGCAAAATAAATGGATTCAGGCATTCTGTGCGGCTGGAGCTGCTCCTGAACTCTTCTTTGCACGAGCCGTCTTTGGATCAGTTGCAGAATTCTTCTGAACAGCCATGTGCTTCTGCGCCTTAGACCTCCCTTCCTTTGTTGCTTCTCACACCATGCTTGCTCATTTTAGGACCATGTTTACCCTGAACTTCATGTGGCTGCTTCCTCCTAGATTTTGGTGGCCTACCAACCTTCTTTTCATAAACTGGAGGATTTACTTCAGGACCATTGACATTGGTTTCAGTATCTGAACAAATAATTCTCAAACCATGTGACAAGCCCTTCCCAGGTAGCAGCCAATACACCTTAAAATCTCGTTCCAACAAATATTCAAGTAGAAAAATTAGCTCCTCTAGCAGCAGAAAGCACCAAGAATCTGCTTCAATTCGATCATACCAACTAATCTTCTCATTCAGATATGTAAGATTCTTGCCAACACCACAAAAAAATCCTCCATGATGCACCTCGATTGTACATTGATTACTACCAGACCCTACATCGATAAACACAAATTGAAAATTTGATGTACAGTCAAGTGAATCCTTAAACTCTATACGTGCCCATATAAATTGATCTTGACCACTAAGACACAATCACGAACCATTCAATCAGATATCCTAACTCTCGTAAACATGATTGATCTTGTTAGCCAGGATTCACCGTACACAGGGGGTGGTTCCCCTTCCTTCCTCAGTTGCCGTGGCATGTATGATCCTTGCTGAGATCGCGCAACAGATTCATACCACCACAGCAGCACTTCAACCGATCGTTGCCGAGTTGTCGAAGGTGTGTGCCACCGCCGCTGCTCACTCCGAGGAAAACGAGGAGACGTGGGAGATCGAATGTGCCATGCTGGTGAGCCACGTAGGCAAACGTTGCAACCCCGTGGAGGTTTTGGACCTAATTGACACCAATGAGCAAGTTTAGGGATGTACCTTTGTAAAACACAAATTTGCGGACCTAAGTGACACCTCAAGACAACTTCAAGGACCGCTACTGGATTTCACTCTTTTATAAATATATTATTTTAATAGAAAATTGCAGATTCGGAGGTGTAATCTAAAAATTGCAAAAGTAGCAGCAAGTCGGTTGAATAGGAACCGACTAGCAACTAATCGGGCGCGCAACAACCGACTAGCCCTAATCGGTCCTGCCGTGACCGACCGGCGCCGATCCGGGTGTCCGCTTTAGCGATCGTGTGGGGTTGGGGGGGGGGGATGCGCGGGTATCGACAGGACTAATTGGTAGCCTGGCCACCGATTAGAGCGTTCCACGCCCGTGTCTCCCACGGAGCGCACGGATGAAGCTTGGATCATAATTAATAAGGAACTTCGATATATTTTGATGGTTGATAAGGAATTTTCCCTAATTGCTTTTGGAAATAAAGGATCATATTCATATTGGAGACAAGCAAGAAATTACTAGTAAGTCACATTATACTTGTAGTTCAAGGACACTCAACATGGATAGGAAGACCCTACTAGGTCTAACTTGACATTAATTGTTAAATAAATTAATAAAAAGATCTATCTTTAATCATGTTTCGTCCTTAATGTCTCACGCCATCTTCATCACTTCTACTATTTTGAGGTTCAACCATGAACTATCCACCCTTCTTGCCTTTTGTATGTGTAGAGTGTGGATAACCCCCTTGACTCCTCACACATCCTGTCGACGGTCATCATGCTTCGAGTCCCCCACTTCTGCCTCGTCCTCCTGAATTGACCTCCAAATTCACTTGACCTGCACATAGCGAGACAAGCAAATTGCATTTTTCTTCTCCTCTATTTTTTTCCTACACCTTCACAACTTTGGTTAGTCACAAACATAATCACGCATTATCTCATACAATCCTCAAAACACTTCATCTCAACTCAAATATGAAATAAGCCAACATATCAATTAACTCATACAATACTCAAAACCATATTACATCTCAACAAGGTTCATCACAAAGGATAATGTTCATATGAGAGACAAATAGTACTATTCTTGCAGTTCAATGAAGACTCAAACATGACTCACAGAGAAGACCAGAGGTGGTCTCCAACTTGAAATTATTAAATATAACTCAATAGAAGAAAAAATCTTCTTTAATCATTTTCCTCTCTTATTTCTCAGATGTGGCTCAGCACACGAGGCACATCGGAACCTTTGAGAGGCTTGACAATGAAGTCCTTTGCTCCACCTTCCATACACCTGCAGAAACAAAGAACATATGACTCTCTAATTATTTGTATATTATGATAACAAATATAATACTACAGGCTAGGCAAATATATGTCTACATACATTTTTATTATATCAGGGGAGTCTTCACTGCTATTGACAACGACAGGAAGATGCATCAGCTTGGGTGATTCCTGAATGTAGAAACATAAATAACACATAAGGAACAATCTCATTCAAACTACAACATGAGATTATTTTTGTCGAAGGAATCTACCTTCACTTTCATAAGAAGATCATAGCCAGTCATATTGGGCATGAAATAATCAGTCAAAATCAAGTCCACATCATTTTCCTGTATTCAAAGGTTACAACATAACAAACATGTCAAAAATAGTAATAATTGTATTACAAATTAACAAGAGTAAAGTAAAAATAATGACATGAACAATACAAGTTGTCAATATACCTCATCCAGGAACTTCAATGCTTCCTCTGGACCTTCCACAGCAGTCACTACAAAAATAATGGTAGAAAAGTTAAAAAAAATTAGCATCAAAGGAAAAACATGTGAAAGGGACTAGTGACTTGATTGTGTAAGAGTGATAGGTGTCACTAAAACCTTCTTCTTTAGATATGTTTTTTTACAAATAAATGACATGATTTACTATTTTCACTAAGCTAAAAGAAAGGTAAAATCAATATAGAAATTGTTAGTATGGTGCAAGCAAGGAATAAATCCTACTAAAGCTCTTAGCTTGCTAGTGTGCCACAATAGCAACAAGATAAAATATTCTTCCAAATGGAACCAGATGTGAAATCTATATGCATAACAAAATATAGAATACTATATATAACAACCAACACACCTCTAACACCACAACTAGTTAAGATCTTGGTAACCATGAGAAGAACAATACGTAAATCATCAACATCGAGCACGTGAGGAGGTGCCATGACACTAGTCCACACAAGTTCCTCTAGAACAATTTTCTTCCCTGCTAGATTCTCGAAACCTTGGTACTTAGATATACAGTGATGTTGAGAAAGAGAAGCCGAGAACATCTGATTATATAGTGGCTCGGAGCGGTGCAGATGATATCCTATAGATTTACAAAATTGAGAAATAGTATTAATATCTGGATATCATATCTTGCAAAATGACAAGCGTTGAGATTGTATGCATAATAGGTATATCCTATAGATTGTCCATCCTTTGCTTCTATTTGATAAAGTTAATTATAGCTGCATGAATATATGAATATCAAAATCTTGTGAGATCTCAAGCGAGATCTTGCATGGATAGCAACATCAAATGCAAATAACACGAGAAACCCTCACCGGACGTAAGGCACGTTGCCCGAACGTTGGGCCGACTATAGGGGGGGGAGGGGTTTCGTAGGGCGATGGCCTAGGGCCCGTGAATTTGGGGACCCTCTTCACATGGCAGGTCTACATATAGGCCTATCACCTTGGTCTAGGCCTAGAAGGCTACGAAATTCGTTTTCCTCCCTAATGGGCCTGCTACTCTAGGTAGTCCATAGTCCAGGATTGCTAGCACAACCGGCAACTATAGCCACGGTTCAAAGGGGCCTATAACCACGGGTATGGGAACCGTGGCTACGACCCCGAGGCTAAAAATAAAAGCCTGCAGAGACGCCGGGAAGGCCAATGGTGGCTAAAAAACGAACTAAAAAACAAAAAAAGAGGGACCCACGAGGGCTCGAGCATTGCCGAACGCCAGCCCGCTGCGTGTCACATGCCAGCGGTCGCCGTCGGAGGCCCTATGATGGTTGGATCCACCGCTCCGGTGGTCGGCTCCTGCCGCCGCTTGGAAGAAGGCGGTCGGATCCGGCCCCCGTGTGGTGGCACCGCTGTCCGGAGGAGGGGCCTAGGCAGATCCAGCCCCATGCACTGCCATCGTCGCGTGGAAGATATGGGGCGGGCAGATTTGGCCCCCGCACACCACTGCCTCCGTGTGGAAGAAGGGGGTTGGGCGAGTGCGACCCCGACGCACCGTCAAGAGGAGGGGGCCGTGCGGATCCAGCTCCACACACTGCCGCTGCCGCATGGAGAGAGAGAGAGAGAGAGAGAGAGAGAGAGAGAGAGAGAGAGAGGACGCGGCGACGACAAGTGGAGGCGGAGGATCGACCTTGGGCGGTGTTGGAGGCGGGCAGGGCAGTGGGGCTTGGACCAAGGCTGGCACATGGCGTGGTCGGGTCAAGGGCAGAGGCGATGCAGTAGGGTCAGCGGAGGAGGCGGTGGCCTGGGCCAGCGGCGGAGGCGGCGAGGCGCTGTGGGGTCAGGGGCGGAGGCGGGGCGACGCGGTAGGGTCAGGGGCAGAGGCGGCGCGACACGATCGGTTTAGGGGCGGAGGCGGCAGGGCCTGGACCGGCTTCGAAGGCAGGCAGGGCGGCGGGGTGGGAGCTGCGCACGACGCATGCGGCGGGGCGCGAGCGGCGCACGGTGCATGTTCGGGTGCGGTTTGGCCACGAACCTGTCGCTCGCCCATCGACCGACTAGTCCTATGCCAAGAGCTATCGGTAGCCCACTAATCGATAAGTCTCTTTGCTCCGATTAGGCCCGCTATCCAGATGTTAAATTAGCCAAGGTCAATGCCACGTCAGAAATCGGTCGTTGCGTGCCCGATTAGAGACTAGTCAGCTAGTTGCGCGTCCGATTAGAGACTAGTCGATTATTGCTCTACCGACTGGCTGCTACTTTTGCAATTTTTTAGATTACACCCCCAATTCTGTAATTTTCTATTAAAATAATATTATTTAAGAAAAACACATCCCCAAGGGCATGCGACAGGCGGCAAAAAAATCGGCCCGGTTGCCAAGCGTGCCAAACACCGCGTCGTCAAGGACCTGCAAGTCGTCGCTCCAGGCAAGGATAAAGTCGTTTCTTATTGGGAGCATTCCTATACTCTTGTAAGAATACTTACAAAAGGGAATGGAGGGAGTACCTAAGATGTACAAAATGGCAGTTTTCTGGTCCAACGTAATCATCATTATTTTCTCAACTAATAACCATTAGTTGGATTTAACGGCTTAGATTTAATTTCATAAATTTGTAACTAATGATAATTATTGGGGTAATATAATTAAAATATAATAGTGTCATTTATTATTTTTAGTTTTATATATATTTAAAGAGTATGCATTTTGAGTCATGGGGGCTCGTGCCCACGTGAAGCCAGCCCGTTGGATCACCCATATCCTAGCGATTCGTGCAAGCGGTGTCAACCACCATTAATTTTTCCCCACGCGCCTCCACGAACGTGCCTCACCACCCACGCGTGGACGCGCCTCCACCCGTTTCCATTCCCGTGCCTCCACCCGCTCGCACGAACACCTCCACCCGCTCACACGAACCCACTCAACGGTGACCGCGCGACAAAGTCGTCGCCGCGTCCCTTCCTCCTCGCGACCCGACCGCACGGGAATCGGCCAACTAGGTCACTAGCACCAACACGAGGCTAGAGTTTCTGCCCATGGCGGACACATGCACGCGCACCGCGCAGCGTGCTCGCCGAGATGGAGGAGGAAGAGGTAGATGGGGTGCTCGCCGGCTAGATCTACCTGCTCCCTGCTCCAATCCAAATGGCAGAGGACGGAGACGAGGCCTGCGACCTCCCTATGACAAATTCTCTCCACACCTCGGAGCACCAATGAGGCTACCAAGGAGCTCCCGGGTAGGCATGGCAGCGAGCTCGCCCAGCTGAGCAAGGGGAGGTGATGGAGTGAACGAGGCCGCAAATAGGCATCGGCCCATCACGAAATCCATCCCCAACCCCAATCGCGCACGGCGGCCAGCCCGAGGCGTCGCTCCACTTCCCGGCACGTCCCAAACTAGCTCCCACCGCCTCCCCGCACCTCCCTCCGTCGTGCCCCCGACAGCCTGCTCCCACCGCTCGTCGTTCCTCCTACGGCGCGCACCCGACCGTCGCTCCCCCTCCGGGCGTCGCCGCCCTCTCTCCCTCCGCCCCACGCCGTCGGCATGCTGCCGCCCCCACACCCGGGACGTCGCCGTGGGTCGCCGTTGTGGCGGCGCGCGGTGGAGGGCCACCGCACTCCGCGTCGGAGCACGGGCCGCGCCCGGGAGGTCTCCATGGAGGCCCATCGAGGGGTAGTGGCGGCGGATCTCGAGGCCCGTGCGAGATCCACCGGATGCCGGGCGCGTACCGGATCAACCGAGAGGTCACGCGCGGGGCAGCGGCCGAATCCACCGGAGGTCGGCCTCGGATCCGAGTGGTGGTGGCGTGTAGCTCTATGTAACTCGTTGTGGCGGTGTGCGACCCACCGCCGTGCCGCTTGAGGCGAGAGATTCCCCAGGCTGCGCGCGCTACAGCCGGATCCACAACGTGCTCCCGACCGTGTACGCCAGACGCCCACTGCGCCTCCACCCGCTTTGACGACCAAGCCTGTTTTCCTCCTTCGTGCCGGCGAGCACGCCACGTGGTGCGCGCGTGTGAATTCCGATGAGCACGTGTACAACGAGGCCCATCCTTCCGAGAGCATAGCAGCACCGGCGGCCGGACGACATCTCATTCTCGCCGTCCTCCATGGCCTCGCTCATCCATTGAAAGGACCTTGATGTCGCCTGGGGGGGGGTGAATTGGCGAAACCTAAAATTATCAAAACTTTTTTGCACATGTTATTTCAAACCGGTCGACCTCCTTGTCAACCCGGTCGGACCTCGTTGTCAACCCGGTCTCAGCTCCTTGCACGGACGGAACGAGTGCACACTAGTTCAACCCGGTTTGATCTCCTTGTCAAGGCGGTCGGACCGCCTTGCACAAGCAACAGGTCAACTCTATAAATTTGATTTCTAGCTCAAATAAGAACTTGAGGCGATACTCCGTAGATTTTTCGTAGCACATACATGAAATATCTTCACACAAAAGAGCACACCAAAGTAGATCAAAGTGGAAGCACAAATATAATCTAGAAAACAAGAAAGCCAAGGGAGGGGAGACACACAAATTTGTTTACCGAAGTTCGAAACCACCCAGAGGTGATCCCTACGTCTCCGTTTGAGGAAGCTTGAGCTGCCCACCGACACGCTCCAAGCCGGGTCTCTTTCAACCACTTCCCTCAATCCGCTATCTTGATCTTTTCCACACCGATGGCAAGATCACAACCTTCACAAACTTTCCCAAGGCTCACCACAAGCTTGGGAGCTCTAGGACGACGCCTAGCCATCTAAGAGGCTTCACCTCCAAGAGTAACAAATGAATCACAAGTTGCTTGACGTAGCTCAAAGTGCTCAAGGCTTAGGATTTGCTCACTTGTGCTCACACACTCAAATCTCTCAACCCAACTAAAAGATTTAGCTCAAAACACTTGGATCTCACAAAGAGAGGTTGGGGAGAGCTCAAATGGCCGCTGGAATGCTATAGAGTCGGGCAAGAACCAGCAACAATCAAAGGCTGAGGTGGAGGGCTATTTGAAGGTCTGTTTCAAAAACTAGCCGTTGGACTCGTCATGATCGAGGCGGTCCGACCGCCTTGCACCGGTCGGCAACCAACAACTTGACGCGAAAACCTCCACAAACCACAAACTTGGTTGCTCAACCCACTCATACTAACTATGCTTCACTTCTACGACCAAAAACTCACTAACCTAGAAGTTGACCCCGGAAAGCTTTGTTCAAGGCAGTCCGACCTCTTGACAGGCGGGTCTGACCTCCTTGACCTACCGACCCCGAAAACATAGTTCAAGGCGGTCGACCTCCTGATAGGCGGTCGACCTCCTTGACTTGGCGAACAAACTGTTTGGGGTTTAGGTCACTCGGATTGGTTTCTTTCTCGGGATTTTGAGCATTTTGATATTGTCATTCAACACATGTTGCATCCCTCTTGATAGTACGGCATACCTATACTCAAGAATTAGATAAAAGCTAGTTTTCTTCCACTTGAGCTTGTGATAGAGACATATGCCGAAATTCTTCATATTTTTCTTCGTGAGGGTTGACAACAATTCTTTTCTTGAGCACATCCACCTTAAGCCGATGACTATGGATTTTATCATCAAATAGACAAAACTCCATATTTTATCCATGTCACCTTTTCTTTCTTGATTCATAATTAATTGACACTAGGAAATATGCAATCCTCCATGGCTTTTTGATTCACCGGATTAAAGCATCCACTTCTCTTATCCACCACTAGGTCCTTCGGTGCCAAGCCTCTTGCTTGCCCTTCTCCAATGTATGATCTATCGTAGCCAAGTCCTTACTAATCCTTCACCAACTTACCATCATGGTTTACACATTTCTTTGTATCATCCATTTAGCACACGCTTGATATTCATCTTTATGTTGTCTTGATTTTTGTTGTGATAGATATTGCTTGCTTGGTATGACATCAAGAGTTAAACCACCAATATGAATATGGTGATAATTTCAATGACCAATATGAGACATATCATCCAAGCTTCATTTTTCTTCGTGTGACACATGGCGTGAGATTTTCAATGTTGATCATCCATGTAGTTTCGTCTTCATCACATTCTTTGTCATATGGCATACAATAAGATACATGTAGAATATCCATATACATATCCATGTCTTGATACAACAATGTTTACAATGAATTTACAAGACACTTTACTCGTTACAACTCAACAAATTTCATTAGCTCTTTGAATGTCGCCTAGAGGTTGGGGGGGGTGAATAGGCGATAATCCCGAAAATCACTTAATTTAAAAAATTAGAAATACAGGAAAGATTTGTTCGACTCCAATGTCCGACTATAGTAGGACAAAGTCCGACTAGGACTAATATCCGACTAGAGTAGGACAATGTCCGATCGCCTCGTGCGGAAAGTAGATCGGCAACTAAGTTGGACAAATCCACGGGAAATGAACAACAAGCAAGCAGCTAGCAACTCAAGAAAGCTAGGGCAACAAGGGCACAAGCAAGCAAGCCACCTACACAAGTAAATCTAGGAAATTAAGCAAGAATAACCTAGAGCTATAGCACACAAATTGCAAGAAACTAAAAGGGGACAAGGAGACACGTGATTTTTCACCGAAGTTCAGCTCCACCTTGGAGCCTACGTCTCCGTTGAGGAGTCCAACAAGAACCGGGTTGCTCTCAACCCTAAACCTCTTCAAGCCACCACAAAGGCCGGCATAAAATCCACTAAAACAAAACTCCACGAAGGGAGGGGCAATACAAACGACCCGAGTCTCAACCACAAGCTTGGGAGCTCGTCGGGTAACGCCTAACCGTCTAGGGATGAATCCCCAAGAGTAACAAACACAACAAGCTCCGGCATTGAGAATGAATCAAGTGCTCTTGAGATGGTGATGAAGCTCAATAAATTCTCCTCAATCTTCTCACAAATCTACCAAGGATTAGAGTGGGGAATCAATTTGGAAGAAGAGGAGTGATTGGGAGAGTTTGGGAGTGTATTTGAGTGTGGTGAAAAGTGCCAATCGGCCAAATGGGGATGAAGTCCCCTTTTATAGCCGGGACACTCAAAAGAGCCGTTGGGCTCGATCTAACTTAGATTTTGTCCGAGTGAGTCGGACATTGTCCGACTCAACATTGTGTTTTTCTCTAGAGTCCGGATCGAGAAATCCGACATAAGTCGGATATGTCCGAGTATACAAGGGAGTCGTATATTGTCGACGAGTCGACAATGTCCGACTCCTAGGGTTTCGAAGGGGTGGTAGACCCTCCGGAGTCCGAGTGAAAAGTCCGAGGAGGTCGGACATTACCGGAGTCGGACTTTGTTCGACCGAGTCGGACATTGTCCGACTCCTCAATGTGTAGCGCTCTGGAGTCCCACCGAGTCGGACATTGTTCGACTCCCCCGGTATTCACGAATGGCATGTTCTCTGAAGTCCGACTCAAATGTCCGAGTGACTCGGACTTTGTCCGACTCCTGGGAAGTGGAAAAAGGATTTTTGACTTGGAGATGGAATTTTGAGCACTTGAATTTTCACGCTGCATACTTGTGTATCCCTCTTGATAGTACGGTATTTCCTATACTCAAGACATAAATAAAAAGGCTTCACATCTTGATGTGGAGCATAATTGACCATTTTCCAAATCTTGTAAATATGAACGCACGTGGCCACTTCCTTTTTGTGTTTCTTTGCTCTCAATTGAATTTTAAATATAAACTGCGTACAAGCTCATTTGAAACATTAGTTCTTTTTAATTTTATGATGTCAATCACTCAAAACCATAATTAGGGACCTTGATGCACTTTCACTCTTTAATCGTGTTGTCATCAAAACACCAAAACCCACTAGAGAGCCTTGATGCACTTTCATGCATGGCATGTCGCGTCGAGGGAGAGAAGACAAAGGCACTTGTCGGTCGAGCACCCCCCCCCCCCCCCAAGTCCACTAGTCGTGTTCGTCGTGGAGTTAGACGGAGCGAGGAGGAGGGAGCAGAGGCGGCGTGCGGGGCAAAGGTGGAGCTCGTGGTGAGTAGCATGCAGCAAGCTAGGTCGTTGGCGCGGGTGGCGGTGCAGGTGGGCACGTGGTCAAGGAGCACCCGACTCGGTGGCGGCGCCGTGTGATGTCCCACTCTTGGGACTACATTGTGTATCTGTACCAATCCCTAGAAGAGTAGTTGGTACACACGTAGATGATACAAATCCGATTCAACAACCTTTATTGATTCCTCAAAGAGAAATAGCTAGGGGATACATGGTCCGGATTACATTCAAAGAGGTGGATAGACCAGCCTCACATAAAAGAAAACTCACCGAAAAGCATCATAAACTCCACAGGCAACATCGAGCGAAGGACGCGACCTACTCCTCATCCTCGTGGTATTCTCCATCTTTGTCCGAACAAATTATCAACGGGTGAGTAATAAGGTACTCAACAAGCTCTACCACTAGCAAGGGATATTATACATGCAGTCTGGTTGTGGTCAAGGTAGGGTCACAGTTTTAGCAGAAAGCACGGATGCGGGGCCACTATAGAAGCAAAGGGGTTCTTGAAGAAGAAAACATTTTATAATTTTAGTTGGTCGGACCTGGGGAGATATTCATCGATCCCGACAGTTCCCATTCTTTTTAGATGAGCCTTTCGGCCAAAGGTCATAACATCTCCGACACTTCGAGCCAACACCATTTTCAAAACTCACGGGCTCAAGGTTGCCCACTCACACATCAATGATTTTATATTTGTGGCTAATCAATGAGAGCTCAAGGTTTGGTGTGTCAATATACCGTGACAACGGACATCCGGATAGTTTTATACACTCGTGCAGAGGTTGGTACACTTTACTCACAAGCTATATGTTCTTAGCTATGGAACACATAACGCTGCCACTCGCAACTAGGCATGCTCGCAAGTCCACCCCGAATGCTCAAGGATCCGACGCATATGACACAAGCATACCGTCCACCATATATGTGCCAAGTACTTGGACTTCACCAAATAAACGATCCCTAAACCTCCATCATCTACTACACCCAGTGGAACTTCTTGATCCGTAACCCGAGGTTTGGTGCACAGTCCTGCCCATAACAGGTTATGTGGTTGTACACTAAATCACCAATTTGGGGTCCGAAGAACCGGTCCTTATATGGTAGGGCAAACACTCATCCATCACAAATGGACAACAACTAATCATCAACTACTCTACACCAGTACTAGGAGTTTCATCCACGGCCAATTTCATTTCCCACCCAACTTCACCCTTAACACAGCTTGGTCTAATCACCCACCCATCAACACACACCACCAAACACATTTTCATAAACAGGGTGTATGATGGTAGATAGTAATAGCTTCCTAAGCATGTTGCTACAACATTATCATTAACAAAGTCAATAATAGTATCTAGGTTGATCTAGTGTTCTAATGGCAAACAAGGGTAGAATGTTCATATCTATAGTGATTTGAACATTATCATATAACAATTGGGCTCTAGCAAAATATTTGCAAGGAATAATGCATATAAGAGTAGCTACCAATATAGGTGCGAGAATTGAGAAGAGTAATAGGATCAATTATGATCAAGGTACTAATAGAGCTTGCCTCCTAACACGACCTCGAAGTCTTCCTCGTAGTCGGGGTCCTCGGGCTCCTGCTCTCGGTTCTCCTCGTCTATAGACGGCGTTAGAGTACGTAAGCTACATCACATAAAATAATGAAGGCAAAAAGTAATAACAAGGAAAAACCAAATAAGGTGGAGTGAAGAGGAAGGCTCCAGGGGCTAGGGTTTGTTACGACGATTCCAACGGCGTCGGAATCGCCTAA
Source organism: Chloris gayana (assembly GCA_031894775.1). Lineage (NCBI taxonomy): Eukaryota > Viridiplantae > Streptophyta > Magnoliopsida > Poales > Poaceae > Chloris > Chloris gayana. The sequence goes on along the minus strand of JAUNZO010003822.1, from coordinate 2,158 downwards.
AACGGAGCTACGGTTGAAAAGTTATGGTTGTCGAAGTTCTAGGGGTGTTTTTGTAAAAATGGCTAGGGATTCAACAAAAAGGTAAATTAATTTGATAATTTCTAGAAAGTGGAGGGACTGAAATGCAAAAATACATTTTTGGTCGCGTCAGGGACCTAGTTGTATTTTTGGAAAAGCTCGGGGGCTTTCTACAAAAATCTAAGGGCTCTTAATTAATAGTGGAAAAGATCAAGGGGCTTTATGTAAAAGCGGATTTTCGGGGTATATGGGATTTATGTTCTAATGGGAAAAGGCTGGAAATCGTGGAGCGTTGATCCGGGATCGGACGATCGAGATTTAAATAAAGCGAAGGGGTACGACCGATCTAATTTCAGCCATCGAGCTCGGATCGGACGGTGGGTGACCGCCGACGGGGTGCGACGGCGTCCGAGAAGCGGCGTGGCGGGGAGGCTCGCCGAATTGGGGATTCGGTGGCCATGGGTGGTCGAGGCGGGGTAGAGGGCACGCCCGGGATCTACGGATCACGACGGAGGTAGCGGTGGGGGTGGTGGCTAGCGGGGTCGAGTGGCGAGGATGAGCGACCTCGCCATAGGTCCCGGCGGTAGTGGTTCACGATGGGGAAGGCGGTAGGGCCCGATATAGAGGGGAAACGGGGTCGGGGAGGTGCGCGCAGCCACGACAGGGTCGTGCGTCGCTTGAGCCTCGGCGGAGGGAGGCAGAAATGGCCGGATGGTGATGGGAAACAGAGGGGAGGGCTAGCGGCCGGTGGCGGAGGCATAGGTAGGGGGAAAGGAATGAGGGCGGAGCTTGCCTTGTTGCTCCGAGAGGCGGTGCGGTGAGCAGGTGAGGAAAAGGGGGGGGGGATTTTTATAGGCCGAGGCGAGAGGAATGGCCATGGCCGCCATGGCACGGCGGAGAGGGGAGGGGGCCCGGTACGGCGTGGATGCGAGCTGGTGGAAGGGGAGGGGGCTGCGGTCGGGTCGGCACACCGGACAAGCGGCCCGGGCGACCGGTCGAAAGCGGGGAGCGACTAGGGAGCCGGGTACGGCGGTCCTAGCAACGGGGCGCGAGGGCCAAGGGAATAAGGGGGAGGGAGGTGAGGCCAAGGGAGGGCGGAGGTGTGGCGCGTGGGTCGCGGCGGGTGCACGCGAGCGTGGGGAGGGCGGCCGTAGCGGAGTCGGGGAGGGGCGGAGGTGCGGCCGACGCACGACGCGCGTCGTGCGCTCGTGGTGTGCGGTGGGGAAGAAGTAGGGAGGGGAGCCAGGGGAGTTGGGCTGGGCCGGGAGGCGAGAGGGGATTGGGTCGAGGGAGAGAAAAGGGGTAAGGGCGTACCGGCTGGCTTTTATTTCCTTTTCTATTTTCTAAATCCCTTCTTCACTCCTTAATTCCATATAAAATCAACTAAAAACCAAATAAATTCAAATAAACCAAAATAAAGCGAAACAAAGTAAAAGTAAAGCAAATAAAATAGAAACAACCAAGTTTGCAAGTTTTAGGATTTTATTTAAAAAATTTTATGTGTTATTTTCCCATATATGTACTTAGGTTTTAATTCCTAGTTAATTTTCGGAGATATTTTTCCTGAACAAAATAAAATGATTTATTTAATGAATTTTAATTTGACCGAAAAATCGGGATGTTACACGTGGGCGGGCAAGCGAGTAGTCATGGAGCAGCTGTGGGTGGGGACAAAGGAGATAACAGGAGGGAGATAATGACGTCACCACACGTCAAGAAATAGGTGGGAGGGAGGAGGGGAGGCTTGGATCCTCGGGACTCATAGTATATATTAAAATTTAAATTAGTAATCTATTGTGTTTATATAATCTAATTCATCGTTGTTATTAATTTAGCATTTCTATTATGACTAGCAAGATGCCCGTGCGTTGCTATGGGCTTTGAAAAATACATGAAACATCTATTCATATCTTTTTTTATTGATAGATCTTCTACACACTTTATTACATAGCAATGGATAAAATTTTGAAATTTTCTATAAGTGGCATTTTGAGTTATAGATGACACATAGATATCTTGTGCATTACCGCGTCAACATTCATCTATGCTCATCATGACATGATTTTGTCGTGCTCAAATTAGATATTTCAGTATTAACTAATAACTACAAAAGGCCATTTATATATAATGTAATAGTAAT
>JAUNZO010003821.1:0-13232 GCA_031894775.1 Chloris gayana | reverse complement strand
CTTCTTACTCACAATAAGAATGGTGTAACATCCCTAGAAATGCACTCTGTATTGTGTAATAAAAATATTTGAAGTTGGAAGAGTTTTGAATCAATTTGGAGATCACTTTTGAATTTAGTTCGACGGATTAATTCGCGAAGTAATTTAATTTGAATTCCCGCGACTTGGGCCGAAACTCCGCAGCCCACTTCTCCTTCCTGTCCCCGCAGCCTAGCCTCGAGCCCGCGGTGAACAGTTGTCTTCCACCTCGCTCCTCTCCCCCTTTCCACCTCAGCACCCACCAACTCCCGCCGCGGATGCACAGGAGGCCGCCACCTCGGACGGCTGTCGCGTAGCGCCCCCAAAGTTCACCTGCCCTTTCCCTCGACCGCCTACAAAGCCTCCTGCGCCGCCTTCTCTCTCCCCCGTTCCACCAAACCCTAGCGCCCGCACCGCGCCGTGGTTTTCACCGCCGCCATGGATGAAGTCCCTCGCCGGCCGTGCGCAAGAGGCCTCGCGTGCTCGGCGTGAAGCACCGAGCCCGCCGGTACTCGTGGTTCCGCGAGAAGGGCCCCGGAAGCGAGCGCGACACACGTGAAGTCTCCGTCCGCCGTCGTCTTCGTCCCCGTTCTCTCTCTCCGGTAAGCCCCCGTCCGGTTTGTGATCCGTTTCGTGCTCTCAATCGTTTACCGCTTCGTTGGTCCTAAGCGCGATCTTGTCTTTGTCCGGTAGCCTTGGAACGAAGCTTCGCGTGGTCACCGCCCCCGCTCGCCGCACGTCGTCGTCCGCCGTCGCCAACTTTCGCCGTCGGCCGTCGCTAAGGCCTCCCCGTCCACGCTTTGGTCGTCAAAAGCCCACCGGTGAGTGCGCGCATCTTTTCCCCTTCATCCCATGCGAGATTGTCCCCGTTTCCCTGGTTCCCGTCGGTTTCCGCCGCCGTCCCTCCATGGACGCCGGTGAGCTCGAGCCTAGAGGCGAGCTCGTGTCCCTCGCCCTCAGCGCGTTAGCTTCGTCTTGGTCTTGCGCCGCTCGTGCGCGCGTTAATTTAAGAAAAAGCCCGTGGCTTTGCATGGTTGCGCGAAGCGCCGTTGAGTCGCCGCCGCGAATCTCCCCGCCGGCGACGCTCCGGCAGGGTTTATGATCCGGGAAGGGCTCGGTTAGCATCGCGCGGCCTTGAGCTGTGATTTGCCGCGCTTGGTATGAAGTTTGGAGCACCGGAGGGGTTTTCCCCTTTTCCTTCCGCCGCCGTGCCATCTCCGGCGAGGCTTCACCGCCGTTGAGCTAGGAGTTGGTGCACGCGGTTGCTATTGGAAGGTGCGCGGGAGTGTGGGGAGTCGCCCGGTGCTCGTAGCTTGGCCCGCGGCGAGCTCTAGCGCCGGGACGGTCGAATCCGGCCAGCCCCGCGGCGGAGCTGGAGCGGCGTCGCCCCCTCCGGTGATGCTCGGCGTGGTCGCTGACGTGTCATGATTTTCTGCTGACGTGGCACCACGTAGCATAGGTGTCTGCCGGCGTGGCTCCCGTCCGTCGTCCAACGTGGCAGCCGTGTGGCGTCCACGTGGCAGGAGTAATGCCACGTGCTGTTGATGTGGAGCTAAATTAATCTACGCGGCACCGACGTGGCGTCAGCGTGGCGCTGACGTGGTGCACGCGTGTCGCAGATTATTCCAGGGAATATTCTTATTCTTTTTCCTGGTTTTTCCTGAATTTTCATAATTCCTTTTTCTTTGGAAATTCATATCTTTTTCCTAGAGCGTCGGAAAAATATGCGGTCAGTTACGTTGGACTCGTAGCGACGTTCTCTACGCGTTAGTGTAGCTTTTGGTCATGTTCTAGTACCGTAATTTCCGTCGTTATTTCCGTTCTATTTCCTATTGTCTCGGTAAGCGTGCCTAACCCCCTGTTTCGCGATCCGTCCGTCGGAGGGTGCCGAGGAGTTCCCGTCCGAGCCACGGTTTGAGGAGTTTCCGCCGGAGCAGCCGTACGAGTACCCCGACCCGACCCGAGAGCAGCCCTATCCGGGCAAGCCGTAATCCTTGACCACTCTTGCTCCTATTTAGTAATTGCATTAAATTGAACCATGCATGATTAATGGTTACTTGCACTTGTAGATTACCTATGCCATACTATGCCATCCTTGCCACTGTTTGCCATAGGTTGTTCTACTCGTTACTCGCATGCTTAGTATTTGCTTAATTGCTTAATTGAACCCCATGGTGACTATACATGTTTTTGTGTAAAATAAATTGTAGGTGTTTCTTAGGTGTCGAGTTTCGTACTAGATACCCTGTAGGACCTTTTGCGGGGGCGAGTGTGTAGGTGGTTAGGTGTCTGGGAGACTTCGGGGAGTCTCCACTTGAAGAGTACCTGTTGCGGGTACGGTTGTGTAGGGGTCTTGGGCTATGGGGCCCCTGTTGTGGTGACACTCGTTGTTGAGATCGTTGTTTTGAGGAGAGGGTTGGTGACTCGCCCCGGCAGCTTAAGGACCGGTTCTTGTACGTATACCTCTCTTGGTTTTACTAGCATACCATATGGGCGGGCTGGATCATGATACTTAGCGGAGGACTGGGTGGCCCGCCGTGGTGTAGAGATTAGTGGTAGTGGGTGTTGGAGCGTTTGTCTCGACCCACGAGCAGAGGATATCCCACCTGGCCCGTGGTACGCCTTGTCACACCCTTCAGGACCTTCTTTTCCTATGTTGTGGTTAGAGGATCCCGGACCCGAGGGACGGGCGCCTACCGCTCGATGCTTGGTGGAGTGATCTTGTGAGTGTTGCTTTGCTTGGGCCACGACGGTGGTCCTTTGTTTGAGTACCTCTTCACGTGGGTACAGCTTGCTTACTCTCTGCAGAGATATATAAATCTATACGTATAGTCTAGCCCAAAGTATGGGCACTACCGAGAGAAATCCACTTGATTAGCATTTACTACTTCTCCCTCCGATAGGTGTTTTACTTCCGGCTTCGAGCTGTGGTCCCGTGGAGGTGTGCGGGACATAAAACTTGACCCTTGTAGGATTGTGTTGTTTCCTGCAAGGCCACTTATAAAATTTGACTAATAATAAAATGTGATTCACATAGACTTGAGGAATAATGCTTTAGGTGCTAGCCCTTGCCTGTCCTTGAACTATCCCAACATGCATACATTGTTGCTAGGTAGTTTGCGGCTTGCTCGAGTACTCTATATACTCACGGCTTTCCACTTTGCTTTTCGGACACCGTTGCTCGAGGAGCCGACCGCGCCAGACTAAGGGAGCCGACGGAGAGGAGTGACGGTCTCGCCTACACTCGAGTTGCTTGTGGGTATGGACTTCATCGACGATCGTCATCGAGTTGCTTCCGCTTCGCTTCCGCTAGTTTCTTACTTTCATTTCGCGACGGCCTGCGTGCCACACTCTTGTACTCTTGAGATTGAGACCTATGCATAATAATAATGTACTTGGAGATTCTATTATCTTGCCTTGTCATTTCCTTTATTTATGGTATTTTCTCGTACTAACTTGTGTTGGATGTACGTGCCACCCTCCTGAAAGTGGCATAGAGGTACAAAGGGCTCGGATTTCACGTTGGTGAAATTTGGGTCCTCACAAATGGCACGCACGTACTACTCATCAATTGCTGGAGGCAGCCTCATCATGATCTCGTTGCAATTTGATAGATCCACTCATTCTGCTGCTCCGACCTTCGATTATAGCAGCGACATCAATGGCGGCAGACCATCGGAGGCTGATTTAGGAAGAGGGTGAAGCTGCATAGAGATCCAATTTGGCGGCAGCGGCGGAGACGAGCGTGTGCGGGCACAGGTATCGGGTGGAGCGACGAATCGGTATTCCATTGAGCTGTTTTCCGGTGTTTGCAAATAATATGGATCGTCTATTGGCCTCGATCCAAAGGCCCATGATAGAAGGTACAATGCCAGAGGTACTTCAATATTGATGGAAGTACTTAAGTATTAGGGATAAAATGGTAATTTAATATGTTGAAAAAAAAAGAGAGGGGGCAACGCTGGAATGTCTTTTTTACATTGTTTTGGTAAGTTTTACTTGGAATAATTGTACGAGCCCAAAGCGGCGGCAGCAAGCGGCGGCAAGGCTTAAGGCTTCGATTTACGTATTTTATTCAGATTTACTCAATTGGATCGTGATTGATTAGAGTTTTTGTGCAACGAACTTTTTAGTTGTCTCGTGTTGAACTCTCACCGACGCTGTCACGCATCCATTGTTGACGAGGCGTGCCTGTCCCGAACAGATCGAATCGAATGGTGTCGTTCCCGTCGATCTCGACGCCACACGTGTGGCCGGACGCCAATGCACGAGGTAGCGCTGGCAGAGGTCAGACCTCGATGGCGGCGCAAAGGCTTTTACCGTCCGATTTACATAGCTTGCTTCACATTTACTCATTAATCATCTTCATTGATAATTTTGAACCTCTTCTGTGGCCGGCACCTCCATTGTTGACGTGACAAACTCATTCGATCCGAGGAAGACGATAAGAGTAAATTATGTGGGCTGCCATATGACCTAAAAAACAATAGCCCATGACATGTGAACCTTTGATAATGAAACGATGTTGCGTGATGCCACTATGTTTGCGTGGAGAATGAATAGTTTACGGTGTTTGTCTCAAAGATAGCATGCATGTAACAACATGCATCTATTGCAAAATAAAACAGTGAAGATGGACCATCGGATTGGAGGTGAAATTGCAAATGAAAAGAAATTTATGAATAATTTGAACCATAAGACTATAATGAAGTCTTATTACTCCACTCATCCATAGAAATGACTAGAATTATTTCACTCCATGAGAAACAATACTAAATAGTAAATCGATTACATAAATGGTCATCGAGAAAATGACTAGAATATTAATTCAGAGTCTTGGCATCTTCTTATTTTTTAAGGTACGGGGCTCCTCGTGTACCGACTCGGATTTATGGTCCTTCCATTTGTTGACACTCTCTTGACAGACGCAGAACTTGCTACGTTCGTTTTCTTTGAGCCACCCTTATCATTTTTTCACCGTCTATGTTTGTGATATTCTTGTTCAGATCTGTCTTGCCTTTTTCCTTTGCCTGTACTTTTTGGTTGATCAATTTCCTTTTCTTCGAACTCTTGCTTGTTATTGGAGTGTTTATAATGAAAACATCATCATCCGAGCCTTCAACTTGGGGTGTTTCCAATTTCTTTGCCAAGTACTCAGATTCCTGCACATGATATATTAACTTAGTAAAAATTTGAAATCATGTATTAGGCAATACAAGTATAATATTATTAGTTATATTTACCATGATAGGATTCTTGTATGATGATTTTCGTTCTAGATTGCATTCCGAGTGTAGCAGCCTGCAACATATTTTCTTACTAAAATTGTGCATTTGCTCCTGTAGTGGGAAATTATGAATTAAAAATTGTTGTAATCAAATATACAAGAAGGCTAGTTAGCAGCACCGACTTGAGTAAAGTCTTGAGTCATTTGATATCCATTCCATGCCAGCATGTACTTCAGTATGTAGATGCCACAAGATCGACTAGAGGAAAGATAAGGAGATCAAGACTTATAAAGTAATGTCAAATGGTGTGTAAAATATAGAGTGCAAATATTAAATAAATATGGCTTACAAATCCTTTTGTAGCAGTATGTTGGTGTAAGGACACCTTGGCCAATCTATAATATTGATATATTCATCCTCATCAAGCAATTTAAGATCAACAGCAGACTGAATATATGATTGCAGGGCTTCAACCTGTGAAGCAGCTTGCAATTAGTTGGATGAACGTGGAAACTTTTGAAAGCATTATTTAGAAAGAAGCCTTACTAGTCGTTGTTCGGCCCTCTCATCCGAGGTACCAGATAGAGGGTTTAGAATTTGAATCTCCTGCCTCTCACGGTTGACCACAAGTAAACTCCAATGATTTCCATTTATATTATATGGAACAAATACCTATTAAATTAATTAATTGTTATTACTTTGATATTTTATAAAATAGATGCGATAATGTATAAGTTACATGAAGGTGAAAGGTACCATTTTTCCTCTAGCACACTTCGGCCAATATGTTCAACCCATGTCATTTCATCATTTGGGTTGAAGCGACCAAAGTCAGGAAGGAGCTTTTGACTTTGCTTTGTCGAAACAACTCCGACTTTATCGTTCTCTATCTTTGCAATATAGGCATAAGCATCAATGACCTTCAAAAGAAAAATAGAATTAAGAAGGTCGTCATACTCAATCATAACAGCTAATTTTTTTATTTTTTGGATAAATATATATAATACTAACATGGTCATAGATCAGTCCATTATTGACATTTGGTTGTAGAAAATGGACGGTTAGAAAAATGTTTGCAATTTTGACCACCACCGCATATTTATAACTGTTCTTAATAAAGTTTATTGCCTCCTCATCCTGTTCTGTTATGACATAATCATCATTGAAACCTGAAAGATAGAAAGATAAAATTAATACTTTGCAAAGTTACATAAATATTAATTTGTGTGTAAACTACAAGAAAACAAGGTAATTAATTTTTGCAAGTTCTAACCATGATTTTCAATGGAGTTGTTCAAACTCCCTGCATAGTTAAATATTTTTAATGCAGCAGTCTCATCATAAATGTCATGACCACCGGTCTTGCGGAGAAGACGCTTTGTTGATAGCATAGTTGAACCACCCAAAACCTGGTCTACATTGTTCAAGAATCGAGCTTTACCGTCATCAAACTCGGCATCATCAGTATTGGTTTGCTCTTGTTCTATTTCAGTTGCTCTACTAGATCTGCAAGGACTATGCCAACTCTGCAAATCAGGGCGGGATGTGCTATACCCTGTATTTGTAAACATGGCTATATCTTCTTCTTGGCTGGTGGGTAATTTACACTCTTCTGGTGTTGTGTCCATTGTAAAGATTTCATCCTAAAAAGTAGGATGTGAGTATAGATAAAAAGCATGCTCATTAACACATAATTTTGTATCAGAAGCAAGTAGAGTATATAGTTTTCTGAAACAAAAAAATCTTGTATATAGTGCTGACCTGATAAGAGTTTGAAAAGAATTGTTCAAATCCATCCACATGAATAGAGTTTTTTAAATCCTACACAATGACATTAAATTATATTAAATGACTTGTAAAACATTCTGGTAAAACTAAACTTTCTGAAGTAGTCATACCTGCGGTTCCTTTTTGCATTCTTCTAAACCTTGTTGTACAACTAACATATTGTTAGAAGCAACTGTCATCTGTACTTTAATTTCTGAAATTTTTTCCTCCATCTTTGAATAGATCCGAGTCTCCATTTCCATCATAGCTTTTTCTTGTGACATCCTATACTTATTGAGAGCTTGTATGACACTGGCCTATATTTTCAAAACAAATGAGGGATTTAGTAACTCATGCTATAATTCTAAATACTACAAGAAACCTAAAAAATGGTATAATACTTACATATAAAGGTGGTACAGATTGTGCTGTTCGTTGTTGATGATGAACTTGATTCATATGAACAGGCTTGTCATGTCTTGGTTCCTAGAACATTAACAATAATTGTTATAAACATTTATTTTCAGCAAATGCATATAACATTAATTTCCAAATTATTCACTTACTTGTATTTTTTCCCAAGATTGTTGCATCTGTGGTGGGTCAACTTTCTCTGTAGATGTGGGTGGTTGCTTGTGTTTGCCATCTACATTTTGCCTAGTTGCACTAGTTTCAACTTGGGGAAGAGACAGAAAAACCTTGGGAGAGAAAAAATAATTTTTAGTCAGTATGTAGATAACCTACAAAAACTATGCCATAAATATGATGTGCTACTTACAATGCCTCTATCGAGTCCATCAGTATCGAATGCCTCAAACCTTCGTTGTGAGTTTTCTGCATCCCATCGTGCCATCCGTGGAGTTACCGTAGGAGAGTACTTAACACGATGTTTGCTGTATGACTGAACATGCTCCCAGTACCAGTACTACAAAATTGGACATTAGTAATGATTTTACATTACATAAATGATAGAAACTTTTGACTACTCTAAATGAAATATGCATGGACATTTTATTGTACCTGGAGAAATGCGAGATTTCCCTGAAGATTCACTGTATTATGGGAGCTTCATAATGTCAGACACATCAGAAAGCTCCATCCGGATTTCTTTTCCACCCAGAAGAAAACAATTCTTGTCTAGTTTAAATCTTTTGGCAACCTTAACCAACATAATACGACGGAGAGTAGAACTTTTCACGTGTAGCAAGCCGCCTAACCCTAATGATTGTATCGCTTCATGGTGTTTGTTCGACAAATGTTGAACAATGTGAGCATACCGACAGGGCGAACAAACAACAGTCATAGCACCATGCCTCTGGACAAGTATCTAAAAAATAAAGGTGTATAAGTTTACTTGAAACACTCATAAAATCTGTGAAGTACAGGACGTAAGTACAGGAAAATGCAGCGCCGACATACCTCATCTTCCGTAAGCTGTGTTGGTTTATCAGTTTGCGGCATAGCGGACGCAACTTGTGGTAGCGCAGCCTCGCCAATGGAACGCTTCTTCATGGTTGGTGTTGAAGCTAGGAGATGGGATCTCGAAATGTCCAGGTTAATCTTATCCTGAATCAATTATTGTTCCCTATTTGGCAGCTTAAGAATGTTGAAAGAACCTGTTATGCAAAAGTTGTTGGGGAAAATATAGAGACCTTTAACATGTCTGGCCTTGGCCATACTGCTGATCTGGTTAGTCAGTTAGATGATGGAGAATTCTCCTTTCAGGTGACTCACATGACCCTGAATTTCCAACCACTATTCTTCGTCCAGGGATGTATTTATTTCTAATGCATAGATGATTTCACATTTTGTGTCACAGGAGATGGAACGTAAAAAAAGCAATATCCAATCATGCTCACGAGAATGCAGCCATTACTCATGAATATAGGGTGTCCGTGAACCGTGCTGAACAAAAGATGCGTGAGGAATCAATTAAAAGCACTGTGAAGCTTATGAATACATTTTCTGTTGTTTGCAAGGATAGATTCACAAGACTGCACGGTGACACTCAAATATTTGGCGCCACAACAAACTCAAAGAATGCATCTGGTGGCTCTGGCCAAAATGATTGTGAAGTGAGTTAATTTTGTATGCCTTTCTGCTTTGTCTGTTTTTTTATTTAAAAAATAATTTCAAAGTCCTTGTTCTTGATATTTTCTGAGTTTAGACCACTAATTATTTTATAGAACCCTGGAGAGACACAACATAACTCAGTTCCTACAACCCACCATAATGAACAAGACACTTTAGAGGTACACTGCTTTCTAATTATAAACTTGAAATGTCCCATTACTAAATTTGTATTTCATTTCATTACAGGTCGATGGAACCACACAGATGAATTCACTCAGGATAAACCCTCATCGAAAGGTAGGGTGCACTAAGCAGCAAGCGAGAAAGAAAACTTTCCTTTGATCTTTGGAGGGTTAGGAGACTCATGTCTCTTGTAGTGGGCCACTTATGCATGTATATATACTGGTTGTCTGTGTAATCTAGTACTAGAACAACTAGCTATGTGTCTGTATATATGGAGTAAGTCTAAGTTGTGTACGGATGTTATCCCTAAACAGGTACCTTATGTGTTTGTGTAAGTGCATGTGCTGCTGCGAGTAGCGTGCTGCACTCTATTTTGTTTGTTGGTACTTTAATATAAATAATCAAGCTTCTGTCTACCATATTCATGGATAATGAATGCTTCAATGGGCATGTACTGGTTCAACGCTTGTATATGGTTTACTTACCATGACACACAATTACCAGCTTCACAACGCTTGTATGCGATTTACTTACCATGACACATAATTACCATCTTTAACGCTTGTATATGGTTTACAATTACTAGATAAAAGTACGAACATACTAATAGAATCTAATACCAATAATTCAATAAAAAAACTAACGGTACCTCACTGAAATTTGGTATTTAATAATTGAGACTCAAATAAATAATCCATTACACTGAAATTTAGTACATACTAACTGAAACTTAAATGAATTATTATTCAAGAAAAAAATCAAATTTCTTCGCTCCAGTAACTTCATTCTTCTCTTCATGCTTGTTGTCTCCTGTCGCCACTAGCTGTCGCCACTGCACAAACATAAATTTAAATTACAAACACTTTCAGCTAAGCACTAATGCATGTAGTATCACTAGTTATGCATGTATAGTTTACCTGTTTAGATACTTTTCGCATGTACGAATATTATGGCCTGATATCTTGCAATGCCTACATGTGACCTTTCTCCGCTTCGTTTGAAAAGCTTCAACTCTTTTCTTTGGTGCACCTTTTGACTTAACAGGCACCGGATCAAGAATCTTTCCGGCATGATTTATTTCTTCTTCGAGTACTTTAGGCACTGTAGGACCATGACTTGTAGCTGGGGCATGTCTTGCATCCATGTTCTCAATTATTTCACTCATATAATTCCTCATTGCAACAAACCCTTCATCAGACCGAGAAGCAATCAAAGATGCTGCATTACCTAACTTACGTAGTTCACGATGCCTCTCAAGACTTAGTGACCATTCATGCATGTTGCTGGTTCTGGTGGATGGAAATGCTGACTTTGCACTCATAGTCCATCTATAGAGAATCAAACACTTTGGGAGTTCAGCCACATGCAAAACCATCAGCACGTTAAATATGTGTGCACATGGTATGCCTTCACATTGTAGCTTCATACAAGAGCAGTTGACACTATGCAAGCTATTTCCTTCAATTACACAATCAACTTGAAATTTTTGATCCCTTCTTTCCTTCGATTTGATGATATATGTTGTGGACTCAAACCCATCAAGTATTTCTCCAATCATAAAATTCCTTGCTTGGTCAATCTGCTGCTTCACCAAAGAAAATATTTTAGTTGTATATATAGTAGCAGCGTCTCTCTCAAAATCTTTAGAACATGGTCCACAAAATGGTTTTGATTGGTGTGTCACCGTATCAAGCTTAGCCTCCTTTATACGAAGATTTGATAAGAAATGTTCATAGTGCTGCAGCATATCAAACAAGGTCATTTTACGATAAAGGTGATTGTGCAATATGGAGTTCAGGCTCTCGCTTCGCTGGTTACTTTTCAAACCTAGAAAACACTTCCCTACTTAATAGGCTGCAGCCCATAGTTGTCTCAAATCATACATCATGTTAAACCACCCATGCTCACTGGAAATGTTGTCGCTTTCTCTAAATGTTGCCCATTTACTTTGAAACTCATGAACTGAGCAACTGTCATATATAAACTTTCTAAACTCCTTGGCAATATCGGTGTCATGGAAATGTTTAATTACATTTTGCTCAATATGCCAAGTACACAGCTTGTGGTTACTATATGGCAAGATAGTCCTGATAGCAGCTTGCATAGCAAGATCACCGTCTGTGATAACTGATATGGGATGTTTACGAGACATGGCCCTTATAAAGGTCTTTAGTAGCCACTCATAACTCTAGACAGTTTCCTCGAGATACTATTCCACATCCAAATACAACAGTGCTCCTATGGTGATTCAATCCAACAAAAGGAACAAAGGGTAACCTATAACGGTTGGTCCTGTATGTGCTATCAAATACAACAACGTCCCCAAATGCTTCATAATCAAGACGAGATTGACTGTCACACCAAAATAGCCGCTTCAAGTGTCTTTGCTCATCAACCTCAAATCTGAAAAAGAAATCCGGGTCTCTCACCTGTCGTGCCTTCGGGTGTCCCAACACAGTTTCAGCATCTCCCGCCATAATTGTTTCCATCTTGTGCCGATAACAAAAATTATATAGGTCAGTTTCTATAAAGCCTGTGTTCTGGTAGCCCCCATACTTGTTTTCTCATTATATTCATAATTTGGTGCTTTCGGACTCCTGCAATCTCCATCTCGATTATCTCCTCCTTTTGAACATCACCGATGACTCGATGGGAGCGAAGAAAACATCTCCGATCTGATGGGCACATTGGATGATTATGCTCATCAATAAAGTCTTTCACGTACCAAAGACCTGTCTCATTGCTATGCTCAATCACCAGTTTTGCTCTACACCCCTCTCGAGTGACATTTCGTGCATGTCTTATCCTTTCCTCTTTATGGACATGCTTGGATTCACGAAATCCCTGTTTACTACAGACAATCACTCTAACTCGTGCTTCCTTTGCAACATTTCTTGTATCAGCATATGATTTTCTTGTACTAAATCCTTTTTCCCATGCATACTTGTTGTAGAAATTAATTCCTTCTTCCTCACTTTTGAATGTCTTTGTGACAATTTGGTGATACTCAAGAATGTCTTCAATGGTGTCTCCCATCTGAATGCAACATTTTTTAAAATGGTTACAACAAAAAAAAAAGTGGACAACCATTCAAGGTAATTAAAAAAGTGAACAAAAAAAAGGTGTCTCTCGAGCTTCCTGACCTTATAAAAAAGCCTTATTCTACGTAATTAAGTCACAAGTCAGTAGATCACATATGTATTGATTGCCATCGAGACATGTTAAATTAATTTCTCTTAGTTCACGTATGTATTGATTGACATCGAGACCATGTTAAATTAATTTCTTTCAGTTCTAGGCTAAAAATTATGTACAGAAAATATCATCATCAAAGAGTAAACAATTAATAACAGTAAACATTGGGTATCATTCTCCCAAATCTCGTCAGAATCCAACGTATAAATCGTGCAAAAATCAGACCAACCGAGTAAACAATCATGAACTCTGTAAATAATATTACCTCCGTGGGAGTCCTGACCAAGGATCACGTCGTGGTGGTGGAGAAAACGGAGTCCTGGTAGGGAAAAGAGAGAGAGACGACGACGGCGGCGGAAGAAGAAAAATTTACTCCGATCTTGATTGTTTACTTGGTGCCGAGGGTCACGTCATGGCGGTGGAGAAAACGGGGTCCTGGTAGAGAAAAGAGGGAGAGACGACGGCGGCGGTGGGAGAAGAAAAATTTACTCGGATCTTGATTGTTTACTTGGTGTCGATGTAGAACTAGGAGAAAAGAATGACACACGATGGCGGCGGCGTGACGGCGGAGTTCTTCGATCATATACGTAGTCAATCGATCATTTGCCTGATGTGATACTAAAAGACTTTTAGTTTGTATATAATTACCCACCTGCCACCGGTTATGATAATTTTTGTTCCATACCTTGCCCCTCCCTCAATCAACGATCGAGATCAAAATACCTCCTAATACCTCTAGATACCTCGCAAACACCGGAAAATATCTCT